>CM077244.1:10303284-10840784 GCA_039654775.1 Spinibarbus caldwelli | reverse complement strand
AAAAGTTAAATGAACGTGAAAATAAAGCATTTTTGTTGAGATTTTTGTCTTTTATAGAGAATATTTGAGCTTTTTGTCCACCAGTAACAGATTTAACAGGATAGATCCCTGATACGCAACTAATCTTCAGAACAGCATGAAAAGAAGAAATTTTATTGAGCAACACAATCACTCTCAGCATTGTGCAAAAAAATAGGGTCCAATAATGATGACCCACTCTGACGTCATCTCACTTCCTCTCCACTTTAATTTGTCATTTGTGACGCAATGGAAAAAGGATTGTAGTATATAATTAGCTTCATGCTGTGTATTCCAACGCAAAATCTAGGACAAAAGAAATTTACACATGCTCCAATAAAGCATATATGAGCCTCAAAATATGCTGAAAATTACACTCATTAAAGAGTAGCTCTAAATATAAACCTACAACCAGCAATTGTGCAAATTGCTCACTATAGTCTCTCTAAAAGCTTTCAGGCTTGTTGAAAGAGCCATAATTTGAAACATTCAGTTTGATATGATTATCACTGTGCTACAACCTATCTGCCCTGCAAACCATACATCTTCTGCCACTGTGCTGTGTTCATTATTAACAAGGACGGTCTAATTTTGTCACATCCCTTCACTCAAATACAAGTTCTTTCACAAACCCTATCAATGGCAGTTTACATTTCACACCAAAACGCATCTATATTTTGCAAATTTTGCTAAAATAATAAATAGTGTATTTACAAATGAATAATTATTATTCATTATATATAAATGAAATATAATTCATAAAAATATAAAATACACAGACATTTTAATATGAGATAAAAAATATTAACTATATATAAATAAAATACAATGCAAAAACTGTAATTAAAATGGAAAAGTATAATAAGAAATTAAACATATGCATAGGTATAATATGAAATAATGTTGAACCTATTTAATGTTTCAGACTACATCCAACAAGATGCTATTAAAACATTAAATAATTTAATCACACAGAATACTGTGCCAAAGCCCACGGATTTGTTCAATGTCATTGTTCCCCTTTTCTCCCCAGATGCAAATATTCACAAAAGATGGATGTGATCTGTTGCAGGAAAAAAAGGACTGTTATATTAACTTGGCTTTGGTGTCACCTATAAAACCTGTGAAGAAGTTGCATTCTCTCTTTTTACCACAGAACAAGACTTTATTTTATTACACAGCATATTCGGCCTGAAATTAATAGGCCAGAAAATAAGTTGTTCTTGAGATTAATACATCCATTACAGCTCCTTTTCATAGCCCATTTATCCCTGCTTCTCTCTTTTCATCTTTCTCATCAATTCACAGTTTTTCCTCGCTCTTTCCCGAAAGCATCTCACATCTAAAAACAGTTTATCATGACATGCAGATCTATAACCCAGAGCTAATCAGCTCATTTTCAACCACAGCCAAAAGTACAAAACAACAGTGTTTATTTGATGAGAAAGACCACCAAATTACTCAGAGGTCTACTGGACTAGAAGATTCTTGCATATGATTTGCTTGGATTTCTGAGTAAATTGGTCATAAAATATCAAGACAAGCACAGTCTGCTTAAATAAGCTATTCTAAAAACACTAATAAATTTCCACAAGAAGAATTGCTTAATATAAACCATGGCTCAAACAAAAGATCTCAGAACACTTAAGCTGTTACTTGGAATTGCTACTCAAATTTTAATATTTAGCCAACACAATGTATTCTTGATCATTTCATATAAGATAAGTGCTTTATTTAAGACTGTATTCGGCTACTGTTGTAACTTTATGACAAAAATTCAAGCAAATACAAAAGGGCTCACATACTTTTTCCTAGCTGTTATGATGGCTATATGATCAACCAGTTAAACATGATCAAATGCATTCTTGTCTTAGGACAACTTTGATCCACTTTTTTGATTCAAATGTTGACTACTATATTTTAAATTGTAATAATATTTCACACTATTACAGTTTTTACTGTAATTTTTATCAAACATATGCAGTCTCACCAAGAGTGAGAAGAAGGAGTTTCTTTCAAAACCATTTAAAACATCTGTAGTGTATAACTGGCCTACTACAACGTTAATGCTGTTTTGTCACACCAATGAGAGTGAAATATGGAATTTAATCATATTCAGAAGTTTTTACTGCTGCTCTGGTGTTTATAGAGAGTCCCTGAAGTTGACAGCGCCATAAAGCATATCGTCTACCGATATTATTTTATTAACATCTCCAGTACCTCCCTTTGAAACTCCACATTCAGAGTGAAACCACGCAGCCATTCCATATCCAAATAACCTGTTTTGAAACCAATAAACACAGAAATGCATGCAAAACATGAGCCCAAGGGTAAGCTAATGCATTATGCATCCCAGAAATCCCCATAATGGAATATCGACTGCCCCTCAGGCTATGTTTGGACACTTGCAGAGTTTAACGGTTTGTTATAGAAGCTTCAAGTTAAATGGGTTATCCATATTTCTGTCTTGTTGTTGTTGTTGTTCTAGAATAGCCTACTAACGCACTTTCCGCATGAGGCGCATCTACCTCGTGCGACTTTCCTTCCAGAGGAAAGTTTATAAAGGTGCCGAATTCAAAGAGGGAAAACGAGGGCACACAATCTGATGCGGCGTTCCTGGGGTGTATAAATATATCAACACCTGAGAGAGAAGCTCACTCGCTTAGTTGTTAATAAATTCAGTTTGCACCAATCGCGGTGTGCAGCATGCACAGAAGCTTTTTGGCAAGACAGCGACCTCCAAAACGGGTTCCGGAGAATAGTTTCCATTAAGCAAATGTAGTAGCCTATTTCCTGTGATTCTATATAGTGGCTGCTTTTCTGTTTTCCAATGTCTTGTGACGTCAATGTCTACTTCTAAATGACCGTGGTTGTTTTGTTCATGAAAAAGGAGTTTCTAAAATAAAACTATGGAAGGAAGGACTGAAAATTGTAAAGAGAATAAGGCTGCGTTCTTATGAAACATTCTTGTTACTGGGTCGACATGATCTATTGTCAGACATCTTTCTCATGAGGTTCATGGGTCCCATATAAAATGGCACTTGAGAAGATAGATCTCATCTCTACCACGGAAAGATTCTTTTGAATCACACCAGTGTGCCTTGAAAACACTAACAGGACACAAATACACTGAAGCATTTTACATAATGTTCTTGGAGATGTTGCAGTCCCAGTTTAAAGTGAGCATTTCAGTTTGCCCTCAACTGTACATGCTGTAAAATGCAATCAACAAATGCTATCAATATATACTAAAAAAAAAATATTATAGTTTAATATTATGCTTATGTCTGTAAATGTACAGCAAGTGTAGTTATAATTTTTATGCTTGATTGCAAATTGAAAAAAAAATAGCTATAGTACATAAATGCATGCACAAAAAATTACTGGAAATTTTGATTGTTAGGGTTATTTCAATTCTGTTGTTAATTATTCCTTGTTAAAAGTCTGTTTGCAAACAGCCTTCACTCATGTAAAAGCATCACCTGATGATGACTGTCCATGTACACCACAGTAAGAAACCAACATCTCCGCAAGCATTAGAAGAATTCACAGATCTTCCTCTCAGCTGTCCAGTGATTCTGGTGCAGATAATGAATCCAAACATCACAGGCTAATTTAATCACAAACACATAATTTAATCTGAGCCCTGAACAAATAAGGTTCACCCCACTAAACAAAACAGCTGAGACCAGGCACATCTCTATGGATCCTGACAAATTATATTTGAAAGGGCCGTAGCACAGGGTGAAAAACAAGCATGCAATAGCCTGAACAGACATAAAGGAGATTAATTGCAAAACCAAATAAAAACACGAGACTGTAAGAATATGTTGCTTGGTTGTTCAATTTACAGCTTTCCTTGAAATCAAGGAACTGTGACGTGTGATTAATATTATATATTAATATTAAAATGTTTCTACATATTTATTCAGCATTTTATTTGATATGTACAGTATATGTATGTATGTGTGTGTATATATATATATATATATATATATATATATCTCAAATAAAATGCTGAACAAATATATGTGGAAGTGTGTGTGTTTATAAATATAATCTCATATAATTCTTAATACTGTATATAATCAAATAAAATGCTGAATAAATATATACTGTATACAAATTAATGAAATAAGTATATAGCCAATTTTTCTGAAATGCATCATACCTGCCTGTCCAATTTTAATGCTGTCTCATAGCATTTGGTATCTGTTTACTTTGACTGCTGACTCATGGTGAAATAATCGCTTTGTCAAAAAGGGTCGCAGGTTTGTTCTGATGGGGTCATGGTCTGCGAGGAACACAACAATGTAAAATACTTTCTAACTTCTGCACTGATTGTGGTCAAAAAAAAAAAAAAAACATTAAGAGTGGAAAACAGACAGGGTCTTACAGATGCTTATTTATTTTATGTATCAGTTTAACATTCTAATGGAATGCAATGTTACATTCATGCTATAGATTGTGTCTCTGGAGGAACATATGAACGTGTTTCAAGCTTAATTTTTTACTTATAAAGACAAATACTAACACACACAGACACACAGATACATTTAAGAAGTTCATAGCAACTTGGTCTTGAAATATGACCGTCATATACTGGATAAGTGGAATGTTCAACAATGACCTCAAACGGCCCCGGACCAACCTTGGAGCAGAAGGGTCACCTCATCCAGCAAAAATACTTAATTGTTCACTTTCAACACAAACAGATTGTTTGCAGTCAGGACGAACAGTCTTTCGTTAGTGGCCCTGAAGCCAAGTACGGGGTCATTGGTGTCCAGGTTAGCTACCTGTTGTTTGGCAACCTGCCCGACCTGCCGACCCTGTTTCCGGTTGAAGAGCACCGTGTCGACCGGCGAGGGCTGACGGTAAATGAACACACGCCTGAGGCACTCACAAAGAGCAGCGTATGAGAAGTTGGGTGCACAGGTTGCAAACTTTTTATCGCGTTTTGAAGCCTGAACATAACCTGAACAGAAACAAGAATTAAGACTTTATGTATAAGAAGAACTGGTTGCAAAACACTGTCTCAATGTCTAAGGCCTTGTCCACACTAATACTTTTTCGTTAAAAAATGCATCTTTTTCTCTCCGTTTTGGCCTTCTGTCCACACTGATGCGGCGTTTTTGTCAAGTAAAATGGAGCTTTTTGAAAACGCTCTCCAAAGTGGATAATTTTGAAAAAGCTGTTGTAGTGTGGACTCTGAAAACAATGACGCATTTTTAGTCATGTGACACATATTGCACCAATAGATAGCTATGTTTATAACAGTATTGTGCCTGATATGTGCTATTACCTTTCATACTGTTGCTAAAGATTTGTTACTTTGTATACTCTCCATATTACAGTCCTGCAAAGATGACAGAAAATGTACTCGGAATCCTGTGGCAAAACATGAGGTTTTGCATTTTAGATCAAACATATAATGGGGAGTGAGCGTGTCCTGGATGCGTCAGTGAATGATGAGATATTTTCATAAATAAAATCCTGCCAGAAGAATTGAATGAAAACTTATGTCTGTTCCGACTGTATTGAGGCAGTGAACTTTTATGAGGGCTTTACATATGCGCAGTAAGGCGAATTTAACGTTTTCCGATGTTTCAGTGCGGATGAGAAACTTTTGGAAAATGCTAATGTGGATGAAGAGCATTTTGAAATGAAAATCTGTATAAATGTAGATGTAGCCAAAAGACTAGGATAGAAAAAGAAAGCTGGTTGCCTCAGGTTGTAAAAACACTATGAGAGGGAAGTTTAGTAGTTTAACATTTCACATTATTCACATACAACTTGCCTTACCGAGCGCGTTAAATGTTGAAATGTGCTCCCATAAACTGTTGTCTTGGTTGGGACGAGGCTGCCAGAGCAGTGCATCAACATCGTGCCGTAAGCAGAAAGCGGGCATCTCAGAGGGGTCAATATGAACAGAGAAAAGGAATTGGTGGCTTCCTAGGCTCACCTAAAGTTCAAGAAAAAGCATGTAAATAATTCAAAATTATCTGTCAAAAAATTATTTACAAAAATCTACAACATAGCATATATGCATTTAAAAAAAGTTTCAGTAGGACTTTTTAATGTATTTGAAAGAAGTTTGTGCTCACCTTTACTTGACCAAAAATACAGTAAAAACAGTAATATTGTGAAATTTATAGCAACCTACTATTTTAAAATGTAATTTATTCCTGTGATGAATCTGAATATTCAGCATCATTATTTTAGTCTTTAGTGTCACATGATCCTTCAAAAATCATTGATATGCTGATTTTGTCTTTTTTTTTTTTTCCAAAACAGTTGTGGAAACTGATCTTTTTCCAGAAACATTGATAAATAGAAATTTCAAAAGAACAGCATTTATTTGGAAAAAAAAAAAAAAAAAATCAAAAGCCACTCATGTCACTTTTGATCAATTTAACATCCTTGCTGAATAAAAATATTTCTATTATAAAAGTATTTAAAAAAGAATTAAAAAGGAAATAAAAACAAAAGTTATGTTCCAATTATAGTTAAACTTTAGACTTTTTATAAATTGGTCTGGATAACTGCATTATTTATAAACTTAAATGATCTTAAAAATAAATAAATAAATAAAAATAATAAAAACCTTATATTCTCTGTGTGATTGCCTCTTTAAAATTTCACATCATATCTTCCCAGTAGAAAAGGAGGCTGGCAAGCAGCATGGATATGAATGGATATTGAATTCTTTTGAGTCTGTTTTTTCATTGTACTGTCTGCCTATTATGCCATCACTCTAGCAGAATATGAAATGAGAAAGGAAAAGATCTCCATGCATATTCTCATAAAAGAGGCACCCATCTGAAACGACAGCAGGATTGAAACGTCAAGAGTAAACAACAGCAATGCAAGATGGGTGCAGCTTTAAGTCAACCTCCATTATCGTCACAGACATGATATTAAATGTCTCTTACTTTTTATGAATCACGACCCTTTTCATGTTGTACTGAAAATAAGTGTTATGACTTCTCAGTGACGTCTTTGTACCTCTGCACTTCACACTTGTCCTAAAATCCATTTGGTGAATGCCGGCTGCCAACATCTCCTTAAAAATGCCATTTTCGAAATCTCATCTTGCTCTGCTCACTGGTAACTGCGTATTAAATTCAGAGCAGTGTGCAGCAGCCGTTCTTCACAACTGGTGACAGCTTCACATGCTTAAATGCATCTTAAAATTGCCACCACTGTCATTTAGACATAAAACACGCTAAATTACCTCTATAAAGCTGTCTTTTAGAATTAATTACTTGATTTCTCAAAAATATGTATCAGTTTAGAAAGAGAATGAGTGACGCTACATTACAGTAAATATTTGGATATCAAAAGTGTTGAACATTTCCTGCATAACAGGAAACTGTAATGTTATGTGTATACACACACACACACACACACCTATATTACACTTTCAAAAAAGTTTGGCATCATTTTTTTTAAGAAGTCATTAATAATGACAGACATTTGTAATGTTGTAAAAGATTTCTATTTCAAATAAATGCTGTTCTTTTAACATTCCATTCATCAAAGAATCTCAAAAACAACAACAACAACAACAACAAAAACATGGTTTCCACAAAATTAAAAAAAAGTTTAAGCAGCAGCAAATCAGCATATTATAATGATTTCTGAGGGATTGTGTGATACTGAAGACTAGCGCTATGGGTGCTAAAAATCTGATTTGTCATCACAACAATAAATTACACTTTCAAAATATATTAAAATACAAAACAGTTAATATAAATGGTAATATTTCAATATTACTATTTTTACTGCATTTTTAAAAATAAATGCAGCACATATGAAACCATTACATACAAAAAGTATATGTTAACCACAGATTTTATTCATTATATACTCAAAAATAAATAAACAATACACAATAAAATGTTACTTCTGTGTTTTAGGACTACAAACACCAATAGCTCCAAATGATTCCAACAGAGTTTAATGCTTTAAAATTAGGATGCTGCTAACCTAACAAAATAATAGACATAAAAATAAATAGAATATTTTCACTTTGGGAAAATAGTCCATTTATAATTAGACTGGAGTATTTTTAGTGATACTTCTTAGTAGTGAATGAAACTATCTATATTTATAGCCAACATTTCTCTGTTTTTCCAGTGAGCGTGCACAAATCATTGTAGAATTGCTTTATTCAGGAAGGATACCACCAATACTGCAAGAATTTGGACAAATAGGTCTCAAAGCATAATGTTGCTGCCTACTTTTTTGAACAACCTCTGCAAACAGAGCCTAAAAGTTCTCCTGAGGCAATTACAGTCCAGTTATATACTGTCACCACTCATTTTCACTGAAAAAAAACATACAACAAAAAAACTTGCACACAAAGCCAACTTCTCTAGACTGTAATTATGAGGGGATTTTGAAATGTGTCTCTGTATTGTTTATGAGAGCGAATGTAACTGACCCCATTATGGCGTCAACAGGAGCACACAAAGAGAACAGGAGGACCGATAATGAAACACATCTTAAAATAAAGGCCCTTAAAACCTTTGTTTCATTATGTTCAGAGTTACACTTGCTACTGTTTGGTCTCTCACCGAGAGGTCGAAATGTTTATGGCTCTCCATAAATGGGCACCTGGCTGTGCCAGAACTGCTTCACAAGAACATCACAGAGTCTCATGTTTAATTCATGAACACCACAGTTGTGAAGAGCTCAACAATAAGGTTTTTTTTCTGCTGGCCTGCAGTTCAGATTTTTACTTGGCATGCCAATATTTTCACTGACCCCAACAAAATAAATAAATAAATAAATAAATAAATAAATAAATAATTGTGTTTTTCAGCCAGCTACAGTAGATATCCTTACCTTGGTGTAAAAATTAGTGTAGATCAACACACACACACACACACACACACACACACACACACACACACACACACAACCCAAAAATCATGAATGTTATTTTAATACAATTTAGATATTATAATATTCTAATATTATTATTATACTAATTATACTGTTTTTTATATTTTCACTTTTAATTGGAATTAGTTATTTATTAATTTTAGTTAGATATTCAATTATTTTAATTTTAGTCATTTTTAGTAATTTAATTGAGTGTTTTTTTTTGCCATTTTTTATTTTTATTTTTTTTTAAATGTCTATGCAGTTTTTATACATTTTTATTTCAGTTTTAGTGATTTTTGTACTTCAGGTTTAACTAAATAAAAATGTCTTTTTATATGTATTTTTTATCTTATTTCAGTTAATGTTTATTTTATTTCAGTTAGTTTTCTAGCGGTTTTGCATTTAGAAGCATAATAATCCTGGTCTTCTTTTTTGTTCCACAGAAGAAAGCCATGCAGGTTTAAAAAAAAATAAAATAAAAAATCCCTGAGCCCCATGAATTCAAGTGACATCTGAAGGGTTAATTCTTCATTTAATCATGTCAACTACAAAAGTAGCATTTGAGCAATGCATTACTACAGACCTCATGGCAACAAATATTAAAATAACCATCCATCACCACATCTCCAGCATTATACTGTCAATATTTAGCAGAAAAGCAATTTGCTCATCTCAAATTGTGTTGAGGAGCTCTTGAGATACACATCATTCACATATACAGTAAATGTCAACCGTCTCCTTCACTCGTTGCCGTCGTGGCTTCGAGTTGAAAGACGAGTGTGTCTCTCAAAGGAGAGGTGCCACTCTACAGGAACACAAAGAAATACAAGTTCTTTCAGGTCTGCTCCAGCACCCAGCTGAGGGACACAAACATGCAATCTGAAATCTCTGAAGAGGTCGACCTGGGAAAGGCTCTCCTCAGAACCAGGAGAGAGGCGGCTTTACAATCTGTGAGCGAGTGCACTCAAAAAAGGTCAGTGCGTTTCGCTGCATCAATCTAAGTGATTTAGAAGTGAGAGGAAGAGAGGAAATGATGGGGGGAGGTGTGATGATTCTACGTGGAATTTTATTCTATGGAAAAAGAAAAAAGTCTGAAAGCCTTTACAAAATATACTGCATGTACAGACAAAAATGAAAAGCAAACAAAATGCCATGGGATGATAATGATGATGACTGACTGATTATTTATTATCGTTGTTGTTACTACTACTACTATTACTACTAATAATAATTGCAGAATAAATGCTTTGAATTAAAGTTTCTGCCAAATGAATAAATGTAAATGGTAACAAATGATTGCCCTGTGTATTTTAAGTGTTAAGTGGATTTGCAACCATTTATTATCTTTGCTTCACCAGAAATAATATGCCTACTATAAATAAAAGACAGAAGATCAGACAAATCATAATATAACATAGCTTTCCATAGGGTTCAGTATTAACATGTCAGCTGTGAGTAATACATTATCCTGCACTGTTTGTCACTAATTTATGGATATATATATATAAATAATCCTGTGAGATTAGAAATATATAAATATTAGAACATATTTAGAAAATCAATTGGAAATATTTTATTTAATTCAACATAGAATTTATTAGACAACTTTTAGGCTGCAAGGGCCATTTTTTTCAGAAGCTGCATCTGAAATATTTAGATACATTTGAATATTTAGATATATTTACAGACCGTTTATTGCAGCTCAGAATTAGCATGAATGCATTTACATTAAGAATTACAGTTGTATAAATAATGCCATTAGATATATGGGTTTTACATGGGTATTAAAGGGATAGTTCACCCAAAAATGAAAATTCTGTTATTATTTACACTCCCTCCTCGTGTCGTTTCAAACCTGTATAACAGTCTTTCTTCTGCAGAACATTAAAAAAAGATCATTTGAGAACTGTCTTAGTATTTTTTTCTATACAATGGAAGTCAACAGTTTGGTTCCGAACATTTTTCAAATTATCTTCTTTTATGTTCCGCCAAAGAAAGAAAGGACATGAGCATGAGTAAATGATGACAGAATTTTCATTTTTGGGTGAACTAGACACAATATCTATTTATATATATATGTATGCATGCAGGTTTCTCAAAATAATTCATGCAATTAACTCTCCTACTACATACTGTATTATGTATTAAAGAACAAAGATCTTCTGCATTTCATAAGCTAAGAACTATTCACAATCAGGTGTAATTAGGCTTTAATTCTGTCTTGTACGAATAGGTACAGTATATACTATATGAATATAGAGAAATGACTTGATTAGCACAGCTGCACCTATAATAAAAGCCACTATTTGAGGACTTTATTTCTTGCAATTAAACACTGAGATTTCTGGCATGAAAGAACTGTTAAAATCAATCATAATATTACAGACTTTGCGTTCAGCCACTTCACGTTTAGGTGACTGATCCTTTGATTGCATGTCAAAGACACAGTCAGTGCTAGATTGTGCCGAACCATCAAGTGCAGGAATGTTACTCGCAGCAAGAGAAAAATCAATATTGTGCTTCTGCACTCACACTGTAACAGCACAGCTTATTTCAAGATGCATTACATCTCAACATAACAGCACAGATCCCTAGCCTCTTATTCAACAAGATGATGGTTGCATTAGGTCAATAGGAATTCAAACACTGATCTGACAGCTATGAAATCTTTAAGATCACATCAGATCAACTTTTTTTTTTTAAACCAATCTTCTCGGGTAGAACCAGCTCATGAATCTATCGATGAAAAGATCGTTAATGCTCAAAATAGGCTCAATATTAAAATACGTACATTAAATGCTATACTTTTCAAACTTAAGTTTGGAAACCAAAAATCTAAACATGTACGTTAAATGGTGTTTGTTGTTTATGTATATTACTGGTTACTGGTCCACAGTAGTTCAACCATGGTCTGGACAATAATTTACACCTAAATAATGATAACGTGAAATATATCTGCCCAATTACAGACAACATCTGGGCTTTGAAGCCCTGTCCAGGCTATTGTATTTCTATGGCCTTACCACATGGGTGGGCTTCAGAATGGCACCATCAAAGCGTATCAGTGTAGAGCTGTCCTCTGGAAACATGTCACAGTCCTCCAGTTCCTGGGCGTTGCAAGGGGGCTTGTCCTTCTCTGGGTTTGGATTCTATGAAGACAAATTGGAAACAAATACTAACAATTTAGAAACTTTTCCCAGTGCATGTCTTTGCTACGTTTTAAAAATCTTTTATGTATAAATTTTTTTTCTTTTCCTAAACATTCAATTCTAAACAATGATAATCCATCATAAAAATATGAACGATCACATTTGAAAATCTAAACAGAATGTGAAATGAACATACATTATTTATTGTGTGAAAATTCTTTGTATAAATTTTCCAAAAATTAAGACCCAAGTAAATCAAGTAAATAGTGTTTTTTTTATCCCCAAAAGTTAGTGAAAGAAACTGACCAGGTCTTCAGAAGTGAGATACGAGAGTCTCTGTTGAAGCTGTGATTTTTGTTCATCACTCATTAGATATTCTCCCCTCCGGTCCCCAAGAACCACAGCGGCCCTTCACTTCGCTTCTGTAGACAGACCTCCAAACTACACAAACAAAAAATCTAAATAATAATTAAAAAAACCTGACCTGTAAACCTCCTTGGCACTTCTGCATAAAGTTCAAATGATTTCCCATCACACAGATTACTGAATAAAATCACATTTTGCTTTATGGTGTTGACAGTTCTGTTATAAATAAAGGACTTAATCAAAATCAATTCTCTTTTTCCTCTGAACTGAAAGTCAAAGTGAAAGTGAAAAAAAAAGTATACAAGTATACAAGTACTATTAAGGATGGAACATTTCCAATCTATTCGATTGCATCTGATAAAAACAATTCCTTTTATGTATTCCATTATATTGTATATGCATCATAATGAGGACCGCTTTGGGTTCCCATACAAATGCAAATGACAGTTACACTGACTGCAAAAACAACAGACAGAAAACATAAACAACTATAAACACTCAATTCCGAACTCAGAGAGCGTCCGGCTCACACACTCAAGACCACAAGAGGGGCCATCAGGGGCCTCTTATTAAAATCAAGGATCTGGAAAAACAGACGAGAGGACTGAGAACAATGCAGAGGGAGGGGTTTGTTTGCGACTCAGGAGGAGGTGGTGAGTGAACGAGACGTGAGGTGATGTTTATTAGAAAGAGGAATGAACAGTGGATGAAGGGAAGGATGTGGAAATTCAAATCAGATGAACAACTAATGCTCTAATCATGTTTCTGAGAAATGACTACTTCGTAAAACCGACACGTGAGATGAATGTGTACGGAGGCACAGTGGCAACTTACACCTCTCATAAACATACAACACTGTGGGCGGTTGTTCTCCATATGCGTTGCCTCGGCTCAGTGTTTGCCAAAATCCTCTTGTACATATACACAATATATTAAGTCTTTGCCAAGACATAATGTGGAACAACAACAGTTCTTAAGCTTTATTTACATTTAGAAAACTGTTGAACATGCTGTTGAACTTTCAAGAAAATTCTGTCATTATTTACGCACCTTCATCGTGTTCCAAAACCGTACGACTTTTTCTTCAGTAAAACACAAAATAAGATGTTCAACAGAATTTCCAGTCTGCTCCTTGCCATATAGAGACCAAAAACTGCCCAGCTCCAAATAAGCACATAAATCTGGGCCTGTATAAGTAGCTCATAACTTGCTGATTTAGGAGAAAATCTTAAAAATAATGGGTGTGTCAGTTCTAAATTTAGGACTCCTAGAGTATTTCACAAAGCGTTAAACTAGCTCCTAAATCTGTGAAATGTCAGGACAGGAGTAGTGAAGAGGAATCCTAACTAAGTCACTAAGACTAAATCACAACTATTCTAAAATGGCTGTTGTAACCAGTTGGGCAAGTAGTAACAGGTGTTTTTGCGTCCAGTTTGGTTTTCTTTTACATTTGCATGTCTTACTATCAGCCATGATTATTCTACTCTGTTAATTAAAAGGCTGTTTATATGCATATCTGCTAATTGTTTACTAGAAGCACACATGTATGAGGCTGACAATTAACATACATGAACATATAAAATCTTTTTTTGAATGTGGCAACATTTTTATCTTTAAACCTTTATATGAATATGGCAAAATAATATCGCGCTCTACAATATTTCTATGAATAAATCTCTGACAGAGACCCCTCCACTCTCAGCCAATCACTGTGTGCATAGTTAGTAAGCACGCTGACATCATCCATAGAAACAAGGTCGACCCCGCCCTTACTCTTAGCTTAAGACTTCTCTCTATTCCTTAGTAAAAGTTTGTCTCAGCAGCTTTGTGAATAGGTTTTAAGAGAAAACTCGTATTTAGGAGAACTCATAGTGGTAAGATAAAATGTTTTGTGAATACGGGCCCTGGTCCATATGACATTAAGGATTTTGTCCAGTCAAGCCAGTAGTTCAGATTTTTGTTTGAACTGCAAACTAGTCTCTAAAGAATGTTTTTCATTTTTAAAAATGCATTTATTTTTATTTTTAGAAATGTATTTTTACGTATGCAAGAAATAACATTTATTATGGAGCCCCATAAATGACTTGGGAGGGAAAAGTAAGATCTTGTGGCCACAAATGAAGAATTTCCTCCAACTACATTTAATTTGTTCCCTCGTTTTAGTTACAGTAAATCATGGAAACACTGACATGACTTTCCTAAAATGAGAGACTCACTAACTAATAAAACATGACGATTATTTAAAGTAAAATGGGGGACTACATCAATAAAAAAATGGACACAAATTAATACATTTTGCACTGTAATTCTTAATTCATGGCCACAATTTCTGTTTCCTTCATGCACATCACGTGGGGCTCCTTACCAATTTCCAATATCAGCATTCTCAATTAAAAACATTATTGTGGATATGAGACTTGAGAACTGCAGTGGAGATATTTTGATCTAAAATATTTATTATTAATATAAATTCTTCTTTCTTTTTGGACATTATAAATCACCCTTTGCCTAGACATCGTGCAAAACATCTCCTTTTTGTGTACTACAAATAAAGTAATAAAGGTTCGGAACAAGATCAGGGTGAGTAAATTACAATGGAATTTTAGTGTAAAACAACCCCATAAGCATATGGTGATAAATTCTATTCTAATTTAAATTCTATTCTATTGTAATTCTAACTTCCACCTACTGTATATCTTTTCACCTTTTATCATCTTTAATGGTCCAGGTGCTGGCCTCAGCATCTACAGGAGCAAACAGTTGCCCATCCAGCAGCGGTGCATGATCCCCTACTCCAACACGTAGGCAGTCCACAGTGAGCTTGAATCGGATGTCATCTTTGGTGGTGCCTTCAGGTAACCGCACATTCACAGTCACATCCTCTTCTGTTTGCTGCCAGAAGTAGATGGGATCTGTGATCAAAACAATGGAAGAAGTGACACCTGATTCAAAGCAGATGCTTACGAATGAATGCATAATTAAATTACACTGATATCTGGAAGACTTGCACATGATTTGTTTGCTTAAATTAATAAACGGGTAAGAAACCCTACAGGCAAAGATTTTCTGAGTATATCCTGAACAACCCTTTAAATGATAAAATAGCAATGGTAACAAAAGACAAGGCTGTATTTTGCAATGCAGGCTTGTATGTTCAATTCCATTGTCTTTTCTTTCCATAACATAATTCAACCAACACTGAACCATATGTGTAATACAAAGTACGAGTTCTGAGAATTCTAGGTCACTATGACACTACTGTAAAGATGACAAATTAAACCTGTATGTACGCAACAACCTGTGTAATTGTGTGGCTTTATTTAGCAATGGAAGGCCATTTGTTGAGAACATTAGTGGAGAAAAAAAGCTCTTTTTATGTGCTATTGAGTTCCATTGGTATAGTGACTACATACTTTATCAACAAACTGGTACTGTATTTGTTTATAAGTTCAAACCCCCAACATGGACTTTATAATCACTATTATGCCCTTATGCAAGGCAATAAACCTCAGGTTGCACCAGGGGGACCAGTTTGGATACCATAAGGCACTTCAAATAAAATTATCAGTTAATTGACAAATTAGTAATTAGACACACTTGATGGCAACCCAAGCAATTCGAGTCAATTAGATTTTCTGCTTTCCCAGAATTACAGATACAAATAGAAATTAGGGTGGTCAAACCATAACCCATAAGGCTGATGATACACTGGCCAACTTTTTGAGCAATGTTGCCATCAACGGGCAACCAGGTGAGACACAGAGCCCACGCCTGATCTAAAATATCCAGATAAAAATTTGTTAAAAGTTGCCCGGCAAAATTACTCAAAAAATTGCCCCATGTATCATCAGCCTAACCGTGGGTAAGGTTAAGTAGATTTGTTTGGCTATATCACCTCTGGTGTTGGTTTTAGGAATGAGGTTAAATTTATTTCCAGTAATTTATAAGGTTTTAACCAGGTATGGCTAGCAGCAAATTTAGTAGGTATTCTTAGGGCAATGTGGCAAACCTTGTGTCGATACATAAGTAATAAGTAATCAATAAATACTACAGTTCAAAAGTTTGGGGCCAGTAAGATTCTGCTGGAAAGAAATTAATACTTTTATTCAACAAGGATATATTAAATTGATCAATAGTACCAGTAAAAACATTTATAATGCTACATATATTTTTTTTTCTTTTTTTATATTGATAATAAATGTTTCTAGAGCACCAAATCAGCATATTAGAATGATTTCTGAAGGATCATGTGACACTGAAGACAGAAGTAACATCTGCTGTAAATTCAGCTTTGCATCACCACAAATAATTTGTATGTTAAAAATATATTAAAATAGAAAACAGTGATTTTGGATTGTAACAATATTTCACAATATTAATGTTTTTACTGTATTTTTGATCAAACAAATTCAGCCTTGGTGAGCATAAGCGACTTCTTTGAAAAGAAATCACTAACCAGTTGTGGCATTTTAGTGCAAAAAAAGGCATCTTGTTTACCAAACACTGCAATCCAGCTTTACCAGGTGTTATTCACTAGTTGAAGTCAATGAAGTTGATGTTATTTTGTTCAGTACAAATGTGTCTTCTTTAAGATGTGCTTTAGTCAGTGCAGCATTTAACAATTTTATTAGAAGACATGGTTGTGTACATTTTCTGTTGGTCACACTGTCATCCAGATAATGTAGTAGAGCGCACTTAGCATTTTAAAGAGCTGATTCAGGTGTCTGGATCACAGTGATGGAGTGATGCTGTGCAGTCTCAGTCAAGTCTGCCAGATCACATTACTCCACCTGCAACGTGGGGAATAGCACGATGCAAATTGCATTCGGCACAGATTTTTAGCCGTGTTTCCCATTTTACCTAATCGGGTGATAAAGCTACGAACAGACCAAGTGCTAATACACAACACCATAAGCAAGCTCAAATTCATTCTTAATGAATTCCACATAAAAGTTTGCAGCAGCTGATCTCTCAACCAAAAACTAAGGTAAAAAGAGAGGCGGATGAGGAAATAAAGGAGCTGAGACATCCAGAGAGGTCGGAGTCTCACCCACTCAGTCTTAACTGTGCTGGCAAAACCTTATTAGTGAAATTGGAACAATTTTCTCAAGCCATAAAGCTGCTTTAGAGTGCAATAAGGAGGAAGAGCAGTACGCTCATTATCTTCTTTTGTTGCAGGTCTAGTCAACTTGCAGCCCAACCGGAATCTTGCTGAGCAAAACAGGATAATGAAGAGAAAGGCAATGATGTTCCGTGACACTGCTAAATCACTCTGACTGTGTTGTACATCAAGGAAAACAGGATTTGGCATTTGATATACTGATGGATATGGATATGGTATACTACCATGGTATACTATCCATATATGATATGGATTTGATATACTATGTAGACAAGATGCAAAACTTCCTCCCAAGCCCATCCAGACCACTCATGGAAATTAAACATTACAAAAGAAAAATAGAAATATTCATGGTTGTGACGTCACAGCCACGGGCATGTGCACGCCCACATTAACATTTCAGTATTTAGCAGGTTCTTTTGCACTTAAGATCTATAACAGGGGTGGTGAACTCCGGTCCTGGAGAGCCACAGCCCTGCAGAGTTCAGCTCCAACCCTAATTAAAACTCACCTGCCTGTAGCTTTCTAGTAACCTTCAGACCTAGATTAGCTTGTTCAGGTGTGTTTGATTAGGGTTGAAGCAAAACTCTGCAGGGCTGCGGCTCTCCAGGAACGACGTTTGCCACCCCTGATATATAATGTAAGCACCACCATCAGTAGATCTGCAAAGAGGTTATTCACTCAAAATAAAAGTAATTTACATAACAGAAGTATTGAAGATAAAGTGGCAAAAACAGACTTTTAAATGATCAAGGAATAGAAATGTTGAAAAGGTAATAAGATTTGGGTGTAAAAAAAAATGACTAACATCAATAAGTGAGCATAAATATTAAATATTATAAAATGTTTAAAATATGGCTTGTTTGTTTATAGGGTGACTAAAATATGTTTGCCTATGTTTTGGTAACCACATGACCAGTGAAGAGGTTATTTAAATCACAATAAACTTCATAAAAAATCCTAAATGTTTAATTCTAAGAAATAAAGAGAGGGCAAAAATGGTGATATAAACAAAATCATGTCCATTTAGGGTGCAAAAAAAAAAAAACTTCTGGAAAAAAAAAAAAAGTAAAATATGGCCAATTTACAGAAATAATTCACTCAAAAAATAAATGGTCTTAGAAAATTAAATCATGAGCATTTTGGGTGCCAAAAAAACAACAACAACAAAAAGAACACACACACACCTTCAGGAAAAAAATAAAACGCAACAGTGTAAAATATGGACAATAATTTTAGTCATTATTTACTCACCCTCATGACATTTCAAGTTTTTTTTAAAAAAATATCTAATCTCATGTTTTCGACACAAAAAAGGAGAAAGACATTGTTTCAAGGACTGTGTCTGTGTGTGTATTATATAATTACTGATATAAAATTGTATCGATTCTGTATGGCCTAGAAAGACTTCTAATTCACACTTCATTGATTCCTCAACACTCTCATAACAGTATTCACCGTATAAGCTTTGGCTTCTTCATGTACCCCCTTAAATCAACACACCATCAACAGAATATCAATGTCTGGTGTGCGTGTGCCCATTAATAGTCTTTTGTGGCTAAGAAAGGTCGACCTCTCTTTCTGAAACAAGCTAATGCACCTCCATTTTATCCATCTACCAATGGAGTCTCTCAGTACTCTCAGCCTCTTAAAATGGGAGAGAGAAAGAGGAAGAGGATGAGCCGAGATCACTCCTTTATTTCACAGCAAAAAGCTCAAAGGGTGCACAGGAAACAAATGGCCTTTTTAAAGTTCCCTTTCTCACAGATTCTCATATGACTAACACAGGAGTTAGAGGAAAACAGGAAATGAGAGAAAGAGGATAAGATGAATTTAAGTATAAAAAATTTCCAGTTCATATGTTTGGGATTTTGGTTTTATAAGCTTATTGTTTGGTGATTTCAATCATTGACTGTTTTAGCTTTGCCAGAAAGGATGTAAACAAACACTTCACTTACAGGAAAATATAAGGAAATATACAAATATTTGACTTAAAGGACTCAATCATCTAAGTCTGAGCTCCTCTAATGAGGCAGTATTTTCAAATAGCACTCTCTGACCTAAAGAAAATGTCAAACACTAATGAAAATGAGGCACTAGTTAATTCAATACGCCAGACCAATTCCATCACAGACTACATAAATAAACTGCTTATGACAGGAATATAGGATAGCAAGAAAAAAATGCTATTAATTAAGCTTCGTTTTGTCAAAGAAAGGAAACTAAATGTATTTCATACCAATGTTTCACGCAGCTGACCCGTATTTACATAAAACAAACCAGCCTACTTTACATAAACTTACTTGCCAAAACTGAAAAATGAACACAACCAATGACCACTGCTGTGCAGAAGCGCATGGTCCTCTCCAGTCCTCATCAGAGTCTATTTGAGGAATTCTATTTGAATGATTCTTTCTGATGTTTCTATGGATACAGCAAGCCTCTGAATCACTGTATGAAAGTGCGCTTCCTGAAGACTGCAGCACTTCAGAGTTTCTAGGTTGATTGGTGACTACTTCAAATGTCTTTTCTTGCAGGCTTTCGGTGTAACCTAGTGCAACCTAGAGTGAACTGTTACTTTCAAGTTAAGATGAATATCTGGGACTGGTTCAAATCGCACAACAAAAAGCCAATATTCTGGTCACAGTTTTGTCTAGCCTGAATGAAATATGTTTATGCCAATATGACCTTCTCTTTGCCTGGCTGTTGGTTCTCACCTGAGTTCTCCACCTCCATATCCTCAGCAGGTGGTTCTTCAAGCGGAAGTCCATCCACCTCAGTAAAACCGAAGGCTTTCTCTGAAGCTACTACGATTCCTTTACCCTGAGGCTCCACGGCAGCATAGTGTGGGACAGACTTGCCCTTCATCATCCTCCTCTTCCTCACACCATACTTCCTCTCCTCATCTGCGAGACAGAAAGCACTTTACTAGCTGTATTTTTCTACATTCCTTATATTTTCCTGCACTCCAAATCTAAACATGACATCTTTAATAAACTAAAATATTAATTTATACACCGATTATATAGTTAAGTAAATACATACAATGTCATCATGTGTACACAAATATGCTGTAATTATCCATTCAAAAGTTTAAGGCCAGTAAGATATTTTTGTTTTATTTGTTTACAGGGTTCCCACACCTTGGTTAACTTCAAATTCCAGGACCTTTCAAGGACTTTCCAGGTCCAATATCCTCATCAAATTCAAGGACTTAATCAGGGTGTCTACAGATATAAACAAGTTAAATTTAAGACTTTTTAAGACCTTTTTAATACCAACTTATATGAAATTTAAGACCAAACCTCTGATGGAAATCACAGTATTTTACATATGTATAATGTAATATTTATTTTTTTAAATGTAAAATTTATATCTATTACTGTCAAAAATGCAATTTATTATTACGATATACAGCAAACTTTTCATTTCAACAGACAATATCCCATACAAAATATCCCCACAAAAGCACCGCATGACTGAGATTTCTGGTGGTGTAAACAATTTATTCTGAAGCAATATTTTATCTGTGTTCTATCAGCTTTCACATTTATCTGTATATTTTTGATATTAACTTCAGGATGTTATTTACTTTTATAAAGGCCATTTTTTAAACCTTATTAAATGTATGCATCATATTTAATGTCAAATTCTTACAATTGATCAGTAGATTAAATATACATTAAGGCTGTTATCAAACAAATTAATTTATATTGCACAATTATAACTGCAATAATGTTACGATACAAATAGGAAATACTAACCCCGCCAGTAGGTGGCGGTAAGTCACTTAATGAGTGAGTCTAGTGACTCATTCATTCAACCGTTCGCTGAATCATTCAGCAACAAAACACCTCTGCTTGCTTGGAGATTGCGCAATACTTCTGCTGTGATCTTTGTTAAGAACTATTTTAGCTGGTGAAACAGAATAAAAGAGTCAATATTGTGTCTGAAATGTAAGTAAGCCAATTACGTGACTACTCAACTACTTGTTTATTTAACCCTTTAACCTTCACTCCTAAAAGGAGCTAATGAAAAAATTATTTAACTTCAAATTCTTATTAGTAGACATCTAATAAATAGCCCCAAGCACTTTTTTTTTTAAATTTATGTTTTATATAAAACTCTACCATACGGTTGAGCTGTCAGTCCATGGTAAATCTCGATTTAAATTCAGAGAACTATTTCAGGAGTTATTTTCCAATAATAAACATTCCTTTAACTTTATTAGTATCTTGGATAAATTTCATAACCTTCAGGGTCCACAAAGATAAAAAAAATTATATTTAAGCGTCTGTATAATAGGCCTACTATATATAGCCGTATGGCAATATATATGCTATATGATGTCTTTTACAGACATATCAACCGTACGGTCACGCATGATTTTGGATAAATATGGTAAATAAACATTTTTGCATTTCTCATATATTTTGCTATATTTCTGTTCTTTACCCCCTACCCTATTTACAACAACATTATGGTTTCATCCCTATGTGGCAGAGGCAAATTGGAAAGGGAAACTTTAAATTTAGCTGACTACGCCACCCTGTAAAACAGGGAAAATTATGAATTTATCACCTACAAAGGGCACACAGGAATGTAGTTTCAAAAACAGAGGCCGGAGATGTGGATACCAAAATACAAAAGCTTTATTTCACAATATTCAAGCACTAATCTTAAAAACATTAGACTGTAGACCAGAGTAGGTTACACAAACAAGGGAACCAAAAACAATAAAGGAGGAAACCGAGGCTTAACACCAGGTGCACAAGTCTCACTACACCACACGCACACACGATAAGATCACACATAAACACACAACACACTCCGTGACAAAGTCCCACCACCGCACACAAGGGCCAACTAGCGGCCTGCCTGGAAGCCTTGGTTCCTGCAACAAAAGACAAAGTTAACCAAATAATCACAAAACAAAAATCATGATAACAAATTATACAATTGCTCAACACTTAATAAAAAAAAAAAAAAAAAAAAAAAAAAAAAAACTTCTTCCTGTGGACCAAGTTCCATCTCAGATGCCAGCCCACCAAGTCCTAGATCAACATCGACTTGGTCCCGCTCTTGCACCCAAGCTAGCAGATCTACCTCATCCTCTTCTTCAGCCAATAAGGATGTGTCCACAATTGGGTCATGTAAAGGACTGCCCTGGTTAGCAGCAACAGTGACCTTACAGACTCGACTCTTTAGCAGTGAACGATGCACATTCTTTACCTTGGTCAGGTCAGCTACAGGTGCAATGGTGTACACCACACCACCCTCCTTGGGTGTCCTCGTCACTTGATAAACCACTGGGCTCCACAGGTCCTGGATTTTATGGCGGCCCCTTACCCCATAATTACAGAGGTATACCAGCTGACCCTCCACCAGTGGTTCATCTCTGACATGCTGATCATGATGGGCCTTGCGCCTATCAGCCATGACCTGCAACTGTTCACGGGCACCTGCAAAGGCCACCTGTAGCCTCGTTTGATGCTCCAGGACCCAATCATGCACACTACCCTCTCTTAGCTGGGGGTCTCTCCCCAAAAGGAAGTCAATGGGCAGTTGTGGCTCCTGACCGAACATCAAAAAGTGTGGTGATTCCCCTGTGGTCTGATGAGGAGTGCTATTATAACTAAACACCACCTGGGGAAGACTAGCCACCCAATCTCGTTTCCTGGACACTGGCAGAGTGCGCAACAGATTATGTAAAGTGCGGTTAAAACGTTCACACTGGCCGTTACCAGCCGGGTGATAAGGAGTAGTACGAGACTTCTCCATGCCGTAGAACTCGCATAACTGCCGTATTAATGAGGATTCGAAATTCCTACCCTGGTCAGAATGGAGACGGCCCGGAACACCGAACCTGTAAAACCATTCTGTCACAAGGGCTTGGGCCACCGTTTCGGCTCGCTGATCCCTTGTTGGAACAGCCAGGGTATACTTACTGAAAACGTCGGTCATCACCAAAACATTTTCAATGCCAGAGATTGTGGGCTCCAAAACAGTGAAGTCCACCGCAAGAATGTCATTTGGCCTAGAGGACAATAACTGCCCCATGAAACCCTGAGCAAATGGCTGGGTGTCACCTCTGACCTCAAGGCAACAGGCAATACTAATTGTAACACTTCCTCTTTACCATTAGGGCAGTGGACCCGGCAATAAAGCATACCATCTCGCTCCATCAAACGATCCCACTGACGGAGCAATACTAAGGCTGCCTTAGTCATTCGGCGCCGTTCATCAGGACCCGGACAGGTACCCCGTCTCCAGAATTTCCAAACTTCCTGGGTAACCCGATCAGCTGCCTGCAACGAACTCAACTCATCGACTGAATAACCAGGAAGCGTAGACACTGCACATTGGGTCACTATTCCAGCAGGATCCACCCCAGTTAATGGCCGTAATGACTCAGGAATTGCAGTGCCTGGGGCCAACCCATCCAACACACTAGATTCCCAGGGGTCCCTCCGTGAAAGTGCATCGGCATTTTTATTACTCTTACCTGACCGGTATTTTATCTCAAAATCGAAGGCCGCCAGCTGAGAAGCCCAACGCTGCTCAGTCGCACCAAGCTTTGCGGAGGTCAGATGGCTAAGGGGGTTATTATCTGTAAATACCACACACTTATTACCCAACAGGTATTCATGGAATTTCTCTGTCATGGCCCACTTGAGCGTGACAAATTCCAGCTTCATAGAGCTATAATTGGACATGTTGCGCTCAGTGGGCCTTAAACTGCGACTGGCATATGCCACTGGTCGTACCTTACCTTCATTGCCCCTAAACCTTGATGGCTGGCATCCACCTCCAGGATGAAGGGTTTAGAGAAGTCCGCATATGCAAGCACTGGGGCGGTGGTAAGTTTTCCCTTTAACCCCTCAAACCTCACCTGACATCTTTCACTCCAGGCACTAGCAAAGCTCCTACCTGTCTGCTTACCCTTTACACCAGCAAACAATCGGTGCTCTAACACAACGGTGCCTTAAAAGCTCCCTTTTATACACCCGTGAAAGTATATGATTGGACAGCTCATGCATTTATGACAATTAAAGAAACAACGCATCCACTGTTCATCCCACTACACCTACTTCCTTGATTGCTGGTTTGACCCTATTATCTGATGACTGACCAGCACCGTTCTCCCTTCAGTGTGACTGACTGAAGTTTGTAAACTGCTGCTGTCACTTGAAAACTGGAAATACCCAAACCCCCCATGGCAACAGCAGACACAGAGATGGGGCAGTACAGCTGTGGAAAGATTGCTCTCTCATCTCTTCCTTTTGATAGATTTATTCTTTATCAAAGTAAGCTCAACCGGACGGTAGCGATATCACTTAATGGGTTAACCAAAATTAATGTAACATTTGCAATGCTGCTCAACTACATCATGTTCTAAATAATAATAATAATAATAAAAAACTCAACATTCTGAATTTTTACCTCAGTATGTTTCTTCTGTGAGTTTCTTTATGTGTCCCGTTCAGCTCTTTTGCTCATTTCATACACTCATTTGATTTGATTTCTCCATAAAAGTCTCTTACAAAGAAACAGACAACGCAAGCCTAAACTGCGCGACCTTGATTATACACTATCCATTATCAATCGCTTTTTACGTTGAATGTAATAAAATCAGAAGAATCATTCTTGCGTTTCGATACTTCACTGGCTATTTTTTTGTCACTTAAGTTTTAATCAGGCTATTTGTCCGGTCGGGCAAGTAAAATTCTAAAGCCATTTTTCAGTAAACTTCATTTAACCCATTTTAAACTAGCTAGGAAGCTGGTCAGCTATCTGTAGCAAGCAGTAACTACAGCGGGGGAAGAATCTGTCTGTCCAGTGAATTTAAACAGTCACAGGTCCGTCAGACTGGAGAAATTTTTGCGGAATTGGGGCCGAAAATATTTAAGACCCATCGAATCTGAATTTAAGACTTTTTAAAGCCTTTTATTAGGAAAACTTTAAGACATTTTAAGGACCCGCGGCCACCCTGTTAATGTGGGGACACATTTCAAGTGAGAGCAAATTTACATCGTGTTACCTTGTAAGATACATTGTTAGTTTTCATCTCTTGCGAGCCATTCTTTGTAACCATCTTTGGTGAGCCAAATATCTTGAAACTTGCATTTTCCAGGCATCCCGTTTCAGCGGTTTCAGACTATTTTTGCAATGTTTAACGGCGTGTTTGTGAAACGTTGAGGTACCCTTGTAGTAGTTTCATGAATGCGTGAACGTCATGGCAACGTACAACACAAAGTACCTCACGCCGGAAACACTTAACGAAACGCGTAATTGCGAGGAAGTTAACTAACGTAAATCAAGCAAGCTAATACGCACAGGCCACGAAGTGCTGGCGAAATAACACATTAGCGGACCGGAGGGAATAATATGGAATTTTTTTTCCCCAGAAAACTTCCTGCACAAAATAAATTCAAGCACTTTCAAAGACCTGTATCTATGTATGTTCGTTTTCAAAAACTTTCCAGGGCCTTGAAATGCTTTTTTCAGATTCACAAACTTTCAAGGATTTCAAGGACCCGTGGGAACCTTGTGTTAAAAACATTGATAATTAGAAGAAATGTTTCTGAGCACCAAATATTAGAATATTAGAATGATTCATGAGACACTGAGGACACTAATGTCCGATGAAAATTCAGCTTTGCCATCACAGGAAAAAAATTATATTTTAAAAGATATTAAAATAAAAAACATGTATAAATTATTATTACTGTTTTACTGTAGTTTTGATTAAATAAATGCCAAACTTTTGAATGGTAGTGCATATTTCTCTATACTGTCTTTATATACAATGATTTCCAAAAAGTCTTTAAAAATGCATTAAATTAAATTTTCACTCAAACTGTTGATAACATTAATATATAATTTTATCATATAACAACTTTAACCAACATTCTCAATAATCTGAGTGAAAACTTGAATTGAACATTCAAACAAAGTGAACTCTATGTATTAAGATATGGGAGTAAATAAGTTCGGTGAGTATGTACTTTGGTTTACTTATGCAGACAAATGACTGAGAAACATTAGCACTGCAGCAACTGACAAAAGAAAGCTCAGGGTTAAAAGTAAGAGCTGAAATCATTGAACAGCAGGGAGACACTCACTCTCACCCTGCCCAGCAGAGTTGTCCACAGTGATCCACTCCAATGAGATTGAGAAACCGCTGCCTTTGGTATCAGATGGATCTTTCTGGACTCTCAGAAGCAGCACTTCAATGGTATGAACATGAGAGCGCACGTGAGCCAGGCTATGAATGATGATGAACGGCTCTCCTAGACGCTCGCTGAACATCGGCTGGGAGTGACATAAAGCAGTATACATGCAAAATATGTAGTGCCTCTCATATCTATATGCAGAGAAATACAATGTGTCTTAATAGCAGATAAATTAAACCAACAATTATAGACTAATAATTTGATTAGTGGAAAATGTTAAGCCAAAATCTGGGTAATTTTCTCCTACCTCCCATTTAATATGTGAACTCTCACCCCTCTTGCTTGTGCGCAAAAGAGTCAACTTTCCAGTTCCGTCAGAGAGCGCAGCCCAAGTTGCAGAGGTCAGGCTCAGAGAAGCACACAACTGCTCTCCCTCACAGGAGCCGGAGTCTGATTCCAAACGGAAGACCTCATGAGGTTTGCCCAAGGCTGTGTCCTGGAAAACAAATGATGGACACTTGTCTATTATTCAGTCTCTGAAAACCACACCTAGACCAACTCTACAATAGAAAACAGACTACTAAAGGGGGGATTTTCTTGTAGATGTGATTAAACTGTGCATGTATTTTGGAGGATCATAATGTTGCAAACTGCAAACAGGCATACATGTAGTTACAATAGGAAACATTCACTGATCGATCCATAAAGGCTATGAATGACAACTTTCTGGTTACCAGTTTAGATGAAGTTCAGCTAATTAAACTAGCAAGTCAACGAATGAAGCAATAAATCCGAAGTTGCCATCAACTCGAATCTTGTCAAATAACTTCATTTGTGTACATCTCTCATGACCATTATGTTCTTTTCAAGGGCTTTAGAGTCAACGTCTTGCCAAAGATCTTTTAAACAACATATGTGCAACAAATGAGACATCAGCCAATGAAAATTTAGAAATGAAACTAATAAGTGCCACATAACCAAGTCTGCATGTTGCTGAACTTCAAAGCCAGCAATTTGAAAAGGATTACAATGAACTTAATAATCATCAATTACACTCTTTATAAGGTAGCAATTTTTCCAAAGAATTGGGCAGCAGTCGGCCTTTGGTTGCCATGGAGCTTGATGTACACATTAACACTGATCCGTCTCAATTTTCACTTCTTTCCCAGAAGTAAAATGCCCCCTGTCTAGTACCTTTGAGAGAATACAAACAGTCCCCATGGAGAGATAATTGCAGTATGTTAACTGTAATTATAACGCAACAGGCACATTTCATAACGAGTAATTTCTTAACCCAGCATGTCAGTAGCAAGAATGAGAAAAAATTACAAGCAAATCATCAGCATAAAATTTAAAGTAGCTCAGAAAAAAACATCCTCTAGAAACGTTGCATTTCATCTTATTATGCATCTGTGAATTTCATCTTATGCATTTTTTGATTCCTTTCAGAATGTACGGTACAGCATCTGAAATCAAACTCATCAAAAACAACTGAAAGAAATTAAGAAAATGATCTTTGCACAGATTGAAGTAGGGAAGCATTAATATTAAAATGCTATTATTTTGTCTAAATAAATTAAAATGTAAACACACACACAAAAAAATATCTTTAAATAATTCAAGTATTTTTTTTTTTACTATTATTACATTATTAGCATTTTTAAAGATAATTTTTAGGTGAAGGTAATCCAAAATATTCTTATTCAATTTTATTCTAATTATTTTCAATTTGTATAATTTTCCTGGAGATGTCTTTCATTATTAAAAATAGATAAAAACGGTTGCATGCTTCACTATTCCAATTTGGCCTGTTATGCAAAAGAAAGTGTACGCACATGTACTACAGTACAATGCCAAAAATAAAATAAAAAAATAATATTAGCAAATAACCAGTATGGAAATACTGTACATTAAGGCAGTACACTGTGGGCACTGTAATTGATTTCTATTATCTAGAACATGACTGTGGTTTCAATAAAACAAATAATTAAAATAATAATCAACATAAAAAGCAAATAAAGCATATTTTATATATTTTATATATATATTTTTGATACTGTTACGCTCAATATTTAATCAAAATCTTTCAAAATCAAAAGGAAAACTTCTGCATTGACATTACTATAAACCACTAATGCCCTCTGCTGGTAGAGAAAAACTAGAAATACTATAAAACTACACTTGTGTTATCTCCTGATCCAAAACATTGATGTAGGACATTGGTTCTCAACCTTTTTGACTCTAAGGTTACCCCCATTGCCCCAGAACAATATTCCCAAATACAGCATTGCATGTTTTCAAATATTTTAATTAACAGAAACTGGGAGTGTTGATACACTTAATAAACTAAACATGATAAGATTCAAGATGCTGATGTTTTTTATTAAAAAATAAGTAGAAAAAAAAGAAATATCACTTCAGTTTGCATTTTTGACAATTAACATACAATTAATACAACTATATAGCATAATTTAAATCATCCTTTGCCCCTTGAGACACCTAAGCCCCCTGTTTTTTCTGATATTTTTATTAAATTTAGTAAGAATGCATGTGCATTTATGATCCACACATGCATTCTGTGGGAGATTAAAAAAAAGTGCTCTAGGTTGTAATTAGTTCATCCAAATATATGGCCTTTATAACCCATAATTTGAGAAATGACATTAATAAACTCACCAGTGTGACTGTTAGATTGAGAACTCTGCCCTTGCTGTCCACAAAGTAGACACTGTCTTCATACCAAGGGTCGATATGGAGGTAGTTGTACATACAAAATGCTCTCACATGATCCAAGGTGTACTGACTGTCTTTCAGTTTAACCTCAGCCACAGCTGAAAGAAGACACACATTACTGATGGGGCAAATGACTTGGAGAATGCATTCCACATCACAGATGACGTGATGTTCTGTGCCCAAAAGACAGCTTTGGGCTAACATTAAAATTATAATTAAGATGCACACATCTGGTAATTCATGAAGAGCCATGCACATGTTGTAGAACTGCATCTTCAGGACTGTAGGACTGTTATAGTGACAGTGGACTTAACAGTGTTGTTTTGAATTGTTTATGAGTTTGTCACGCTAAGGATTAAATAAACGCGAATATAATAAATAAAATCAGGCAATAACAGGGGAAATAAAGCTCTTTTCTCACCTGCGTCCAGTTCTACATTATAAGTAGGAATAGAGTCCAGTGAAAGCCTGTAACTTTCAAAACTGGGATCTAGCAGCTCTCTGTTTACCTTCAGCGTGCAATTCGGTAAAGCCATATTTCATTACATTTATATTTCAAAGAAACAGTAATCAGTTAGGGGACTCTAATAAAACCAACATTTAACGTTGCTAGTAACAGGAAATAAGCTTTAACTCTAATCTACGCGTTTCCTACGTGTCGACCCGGACCAGTTTACAAACGGACCGACCGCACGGGATTCTGGGAAATCGAGTCTCTGCGGATTCCGTTTTTATATAAAAATAACGAATTACAAAAAAAAAATTAAATAAAATAAAAATAAAATAAAAATAATAAATTGAATTGCAGAGAATTACATTTTATTCTAATTAATTATTTTATTCAAATGGAAATGTCTTTAATTCTTATTACAGCATAAAAAAAATATCTGTCAAGTTTCAGGTGTTTATTAGGGTACACTGGAAAAGAATAAACGTCTCTCTTGCTTGTAGAATGACAGCAGTGCATGATCACCTGACACACAAAGGTGAAAGAAAAAAAAGTGAGTCTCCTCTTGCCGTCCTGTGGGCAGGTATATAAAAAGAGTGAGCTCTTCTTAACAAATGAGCCACTGGTCTTTGGGTTTCAGAAGAGAGCTATAACAGGTATGTGAGTCTGAGTTATGGTCAATGTGAACTTTGAAGTCATTTTTCGAAATTTCTATAATTTTCTCATTTAACAATCCATTAACTAATCTTTAATTAGGCCTATATATAGTATTTATTTATACATTCAGGATAGCCTATATAAATTAACGTATATTCATTTGATAGACATAGTCTATATTTATTGAATGTATAGCCTGAATACTAATACTGGTCTGTTCAACATTGGCAAAACGTTTGTTTTAAAGTAAATTTAATATTGTTGTCAGTTTTCATGTATTTATTTATTTATTAATGGTCATACAAATGACAAGTGTGAACACACATGGCATGTGTATATTGTTTTTTGCAGAAGGGATACAGTAAGCTCAGGTGTTTTTGCTTGGAAGCGCGCGCGCAGTGAGTCTATCAGGATGAGGCACGTGCGGCTGCAGCTTCACCTGTCGCTCACTGTTTGTATTTTACTGTGGAGTTCCGCAGGTACAAGCTTTATGTAGCCTACCTCTTGTATTCTTTCATTAATATTAACGGCTTTGCGTATTTATATAATTGTTGTCATCCTAAAAGCGTGACAGAATATATTTTAGTGACTGTCCTACTCATCTCCGTCCTGACAGGAGCGCAGCGGGTCAATAAAGTGACCCCAAAATACGGAAGCCTCAACGGCGGAACGAGACTGACCATAGAGGGTCAAGGTATTCAAAAGTCATCAATATGTTCTTAAATGGGCTAAATCCCAACATTCTGTTCTGATTCAGCACATTACAGTTTAAGCTCTTTAAAAAGTCTGTTGGTGATTTCGTTTCTCAGGTTTTGCTCAAGCCAGTCAGTTTAATCTTAATGCCAATTACCCAAACATTGGCAACACAGTGACACTGGTGTCCCGCACCAGATCTGTTCCCTGTGATGTCGAGAAAGACTCCACTCACTCCACTCAGATCACGTGTTACACAAGGTATGCAATCAATCACATAACCTTATTCAATACAGTCTTCTTTCATGTTGATTGCAGTCATTGCACTGTATTCAATCAGTGTGCCTCTTCTAATAAGATTTGTAACATACTCAAATGTGAATACCAGGGGAGATCATGGTGATATATTAATGTGTGAATCTAAATTTTGACTAAATTGTAAGACTGAGGAGAAGTGCAGTAACTCGTGAGAAATTCAAAATGTCTTTTTCATGTTGTTCCAAACCTAAAAGACTTGTTTTCTTCTGTGGAACACCAAAGCTTACGTTTTGAAGAATATCCATTTTGTGTACAATATTCCAGGTTTTCTGAACTCATACAAGATATGCATGAGAAACAGACCAAAAATAAAATCGTTTATTCACTGAAAATCATCCCCTTCCTGCAGTTCTAAAATCTTATTTGTGTAATTTGAAAATTTGAACATTTTTCTTTAGTGCTATTCTAAATTATCATATTATTTTATGTATTACATAAAAAAATGATGTAGCATTTTTAAATTCCTTTGATTGTGGAACATGTTTATTATAACAGTTCATCCAAAAATTAAAATCCTGTCATCATTTACTCACCTTCATGTCTTTTCAAATCTTTTCAAAGACTTTCTTTCTTCTGTGGAACATAAAAGAAGATAATCTGAGAAATATCCTTTTTTTTGTCCATAAACTATCCCTTTAAGACTGTGCTCTGTCTGTCTGTGATATGCAAATTTTAGTTTTTTGAAAAAGCTGCTGCATAATGTTATATAAAATGTTGATGGCGTGTGATTCTCAAAGAAAACTTTATATTGCATCATGTTCAGAGCTCTGCCAGAAGATGACTATGAGGTGCGGGTTAGCGTGGATGGCATGCCAGTTCCTTCAAGTCGCATTTGTTATGGAAGCCAGTGGAATTACTGGTGCATGTTCTATGTAAGACTTCATTGTGCTGCTTACTAAAACATATACTCCTATCCTCTCTGTAAAATGTTACAATATATTACAAAAACTTCTTTCACAGCCCCGAACATTCCGTACACCCAGCATTCAAAGTATCCGTCCGCTCTCAGGTCCCCCAGGTGAGTTTGTTTCGTTTTTTTATCATTACTCTGTGCTGCTTTGGTTTATAAAAGTTACAACTTTCATTTAAAAAAAAATACTGAATGAATTTTAGGGACTGTGGTGACACTGTGGGGAAGAATCTATACTAATGTATATGGAAGCAGCACGGACAAAAGTTCCAATGGCATGGATGTGAGATTTTTAAGGTCTGAAAATATTTAATACACAATGGAAAAAATACAGCCGAATGCTAAATCTATTCTGTGTCTTGACATGAGGTGTGCTTGTTTTAATGTGTTTTCTTTGAACAGAGCGTACATGGGAGGCATGCCTTGTGAACTTCTGAAACCCAATTCAGATGAAAAGTAAGTACTTTTCAATTTGGTAGCAAACAAAGTTAACTTTAAATATGAATGCACCCTCCATAAATGCACATTATTTATTTCAGGTATGGCCTCTATTTGGACTCTGATACCAGCCAGTGGGGATATATGAGTTGTAAAATGACTGGAACGTATGTTGGTGAGGACACATCAAGATGTTCAAGAATTATGAATTCACTATAGATTTTTGGTGGATTAAATGTCATTACCTTGGTTTTCAGGTCATCACAACCTCAGTTACATTCTTAACAGTGAATTTGGGAGGTCAGAAGAAGTTTGATTTTACTTTACAATTTTTTTTGCATATAAGTCTCAGTATGCTGTTGATAGAAAAGTACATAAAATACATATTTTCTTTTTTCAGGAGTTTGCCAGACTTTGGGGTTTTCAGCATCTCAGCACTGAACAAGCTTGCCATGTTCCAGACATATGCAGGTGCGAAAAACATTTATGCTCTTAAATAATACAACATATGATTGCATGTTGAAAAGAAGATTTTTTTGAAAAGCTTGACCTGTGTTTGTTGGTCTTTTGCAGAGGTGACAGGAGTTTCTCCCTCTGAGGGCAGTGTATTTGGTGGCACATTACTGACCATTCAGGGACGCTACTTTGATGAGACTGACAAGCCAGCTATGGTCTTAGTAGGAGGTATGTATATAAAATGAATAATTATAATTATATACATTAAATATATACATATAAAATAATTAAAATATATTTTTGTATGTAAAATTAATTTTTATTATTATTATTATATACATTATTTAAAATGTATTTTTTTATAATGTGTTTTTTCCCTTAGGTCGTGAGTGCCAGATTCGGAGCGTATCAAATGAGAGGATAACCTGCATAAATCCTAGTCATGAAAGAGCCAATATGACAGTGTTTCCTGGTGAGAAGCTTATCTGATATTCTTTGGATAAAAGTGTCTGCTAAATGACTAAATGTATTCAGATCTCTTATGGTGAAGTTATATTTCTGTAACAATCTTTTCCATAGTCAGTGTTTGCACGACAGTGTAATTCTGCATTTCACACGCGAGAACATCTAACTCTGTCACTGCTGCAGTGTCACACGTTATCTCAACCAAGACCATGATTCTTTTTTGTCATGTAGCTGACTTCTCAGAATAACACCAAGATGACCAAGATGTTATATAAAGATGACCGGAGTTTTAACAATTCTTTTGTATTTCTTTCTTTGATCATGCCATAAATCCATCTAAACAACAAATTACTGCGATTAATTTTTCAAATAAATAAATAATGTTATATAAAACATTTATTATATAAATTGCATTTTATTTAATATTACAAATTTAGAACTGCATCCTTTTTTTTTCTTGGCCAGTAATGGTGGACATGTTCAGTAGCTTCACTTTACAGAAATCGGAACATGAATCTACCCTGAAAAATATTTACTGAAGTAAACTGTTTGACAACAAGCCCTTGGCTCTTTTATTTGCTATTTATGAAATTACACATTTAAAATGAGTCTTATAAACCATATTGTCCTTGAATGGATGATGGTTAAATTAATGTGTTCGTAGGTGGCAGAGGATTTAAAATGGAGATGTGGAACAACTCTAATCCGAGCCTTCTAGAGGACGTCCTGAGGTATAATTCCAGTAGGCCTGGATATTCTGTCCAGTGGGTGGATTCACTGTCCTATGTGTGGCCCGCTGAAATTGATAACTTTGTGGTACGACTGAGTGGTTTCTTTGTTCCGATGGAGACCGACAACTACTATTTCCGAATCAAAGCCAATGATCGGTGCCAGCTGTATTTCAGCAAGACAGGTCTTCCCCAGGATAAGGTACCTGAATGACAGTAAAATCAATAAACCATTTCATAATTTCAGTAGTTATCAATGTAAGCAATTAAGCAGAAGTTAGTAACGTACAAGCCTATTTTAATACATGCAATATTTGTATAAAATGCAATGTAACATTTAAATTTTATTAAACATTTTTTTGGTTTGTTTTCAGGTCAAGATTGCACATCACACTTACTATGCAAGCAGTTTCTTCACTTATACAACCCAAATGTCAGAGGTCATGCGCTTGGAGAAGGGAAAACCGTAAGTGAAGTTTTTTCAAAAATACATAAGGATCAAAACGTCATTAATGTTTATGTCCCAATCTTGGATTTAACATCAAAATCAATGTGCTACAGGTACTACATTGAGATTCTAGTGCAGGAATATGCAGGAGCAGCATCAGTGGATGTGGCCTTTTTCAAAGAGATCAGCCCTTTCACGGCCCAGCAGACAACAGATGCTGTTAATGAGAAACAGCAGATCAGTGCATACTATGATGTACTACCTGAAAAACAGGTAAGTGAGCTCACAGGAGCACTTTAGGAAAAAAAATCCAGACAAGATAGAGGGAAGCCTAATTCTTTGTTGCTTTAGGTGGTTTGCTTCCAGGGCTGGACGCCAGTAACCCCCATCAATGAGGTGCAGACTCTAAGAATCAGCAGCAACTGCTTCTCTCTGAGCAACTGCGAATACACATACTACTCCCTAGCATATGGAGGTCTTAAAACAGGTGCATTAGTTCACGTATATCTATGAATGTGTGTTTGATGAAGTTTTAAGGTCCAGTTTTCATGTGCTTCTAGTTTTTGCATCCACTTTTCTGCATTACCTCTAAAACAGGGGTGTCAAACTCAGTTCTTGGAGGGCCGGAGCCCTGCAGAGTTTTGTTCCAACCCTGCTCCAACACACAAACCATATCTGGATCAGGTGTGTTTAATTAGGGTTGGAGCTAAACCCTGCAGGGCTCCGGCCCTCCAGGAACTGAGTTTGACACCCCTGCTCTAGAACATAGGCGGAGTGTGTGTAAGGCTGGGAAGGCCATGGGGACTTTCGAGGCAAAATTGCCACTAAATTGGACAAAAATGAAATTAAATTTATTACGTCTGTTGCTAACAAAGTGAAAATGAATAGACAGTGACGATTGTGGCATTAAATTAAGATCTGCTCATGTTGCACGCACCGTATTTCATTTTAGACGTTTTGTTGCGTTCAGTGTTGCGCATTTTAACCAATCACACACAATTCTGTTGAGCTTTGGAATGCAATGGCTAATCAAAGGCATTCTGATGAGTCATTGCTGAAACTCATCAGTTTTGAGTGCGCGCGCGTTCTCTGACTGAATTCCGGATTCTTGCGAATTCTCTCATCATAAACAACAAAGCGCAGATGTACGTACAATGTAAGTAAGAGATTCATCATTTCACAGTGTATACAGTTTCAGTGATTATAACCATAGTTTTTTTTTTTTTGAGAGTGCTTAAACTCGCGATAGATCAAAGTTAGTGATAATGTGACTTTATATATATAATTTATTCGCTGTTTGAATAACCGTGGAAAGGAAACGTCATATTGCCTAATTATCAATTTGTAATGTTTTTTTTAAAAAATTTTTATTGTAATCACGTTAAATACAAATTCAGTCCCATTAAACATATTTTATTAGCCATGTCTGGTTCTTGCCTAAAAAGACGGGTTTATGATGTTTAATACATTTGGCTGTTTTTAACCTTACCCTGGATTTGGTTCACCCTCCACCTATGCTCTAGAACAGTGGTTCTCAACCACATTCCTGGAGGATCCCCAGCACTGCACATTTTGCATGTCTCCTTAATCAAACACACCTGATTCAGGTCACCTGCTCATTAGTAGAGACTCACAGACTTGAAATGGGTGTGTCAGACAAAGGAGACATGCAAAATGTGCAGTGTTGGGGGTCTTCCAGGAATGTGGTTGAGAACCACTGCTCTAGAAGATGTCTTTTTGTTTGTGTGTTTGTAATGTTTACTGGAATTGCTTTGCATGTTGTAGGGCCGATCCCAGTTAGTGCTTCAGCGATGGAGTTGCAGAACGCTCTGAATGATTTGTGGACGATTAAACCAGACAGTGTTACAGTCACAAAGCAAGAACTGGACACTGAGGCACTGTACAACGTGACATTCAACTCTAACAGAGGTGAACTTAAAAAATAACCGCTATACTTTGACTGATTACTCTGGCTCTGACTTTTCAGATATGTGCTTTAACAACCAATTACTGATCTATACGGAATGTCAGTAAAAATATAAACTGTAAAAAAAAAAAATGTTTGTAATTTCAATGAGAAAATTTATAAATGCTTCAGTTAAAACCTAATGTTTTTATTTGATAATTGGCTAAATATAAGACCCCTAATAACCTTTCTGTATATTTAAAATAGGTAAAATAATGTAATTTATATTTTTTATTTTTATTGAAGAAAAAATATCTATACTGTATAATTTATCTTGTAAAATATAAATTAGGCTATAATATAATTTATTGTGAAATATATGGCATGGTGATACTTTAGAACAATATAAAAATAATGTTTTTGTTAGTAAAAAAATACTAATCGTTATAATTCACAGTAAAAAAACAGTTAAAGGATGTTTTCAGAAGTCTCTGCGTAACACCATATTAGATTACATATTTTTATATATTATACAGTGGGGGAAAAAATTATTTGATCCCCTGCTAATTTTGTACGTTTGCCCACTGACAAAGAAATGATCAGTCTAGAATTTTAATGGTAGGTTTATTTGAACAGTGACAGACAGAATAACAGCAAAAAAATCCAGAAAAACGCATTTTAAAAAAGTTATAAATTGATTTGCACTTTAATGAGTCAAATAAGTATTTGACCCCTTCGCAAAACATGGTACTTGGTGGCAAAACCCTTGTTGGCAATCACAGAGGTCAGACGTTTCTTGTAGTTGGCCACCAGGTTTGCACACATCTCCAATAGGGTCTGGCTGCAGACTTGCACTTGCATTTTCAGACTTGCACTCTCAGACTTGCTCTCTCAGACACCTGTACTTCCGCAAGTGACATCACTTGCAGTCTTTTTTATTTTTTATTTTATTGTATTTATTAATCATTTTTTAAATTGAATCTTTCAGCATTTTACACAAGTAGCCAGGTGGTGAAGACAAGAAAAAAGAAACTAAATTACAATGTCAATTGCAATCGCCGCTTGCACTTTTTGCTGTCTGTGACGTTACTTGCAATCCACACAAACTGTGCGTGTTGCCTAAGGAGACGAGACGCTGTGGTGGTAAAACGATTAAAACTAATTTAATATCATAACATACAGGGTCCTGCAAGTCATCTGTAAGATAAAAAGACAAGACCCGCAAATCCAAGGCCACAGAACAGCAGAATATGAACGCAATGTGCAAAGTCTCTAGTTAAGCGCTTTTAAACCTCCAGTAGAAAACCATAAACACTTAATATTGCTGATAGTGCTATTAAAAGATCACATTCAATATATGGTTTATTAATTTAATGTACTACATGGCAAGCATATGTCCATGAACACAACGAGCAAACTTTCACTTTTCCTCCCATACAGGAAAACGCTTAATGTGGCATAATAACAGACTAAGATAATAAAAACCAAATTTAGTAGGCTATTTCTTATTGTTGATGCAAACTATACAGACCATATGAACATGCATTAAGAAATGCATTAAATGATATTAAAGGACCAACTCTGTGCAGGCAAGCAGACGAGCCCAGAACGCAATGCGTTAAGTTGCACATTAAATGTTTTCCTCCTGTAGAAATTCATTATAAATAATACACGTAATGTAGTTTAATGGACAAAGACAATGATACAAAAGGGCTGTAGACATTTTATTCTAAATGAGAAAATGCGAAACTTTGCGTGTTGTGTTTATTCTGGGCTCACCTGCTTATATGTAGGCTGCATATTAATTATGTTTTAATAATGAAGAGGAGCATATTGAGTTTGTTATATGCCGTTATGCCACGTTTAGTGGTATGGGAGGAAAACACTATATACATATTACATTGTATTAATAAGCTGTATATTGAATTTGATCTTTTAATAGCACTATCTTAACACATTAAGCCATATTAAGTGTTTATGATTTTCTACGGGAGGTTTAAAAGCGCTTAAGGAGAGCACTGCGTTCATATTCTGCTGTTTTGTTGCCACGGATTTGCGGGTCTTGTTTTTATCTCTTACAGATGACTTGCAGGACCCTGTATTTTATGATATTAAATTAGTTTTAATTGTTTTACCACCGCAGCGTCTCGTCTCCATTGGCAACACGCACGGTTTGTGTGGATTGCAAGTGACATCACAGACAGCAAAAAGTGCAAGCGGCGATTGCAAGTGACATTGTAATTTAGTTTCTTTTTTCTTGTCTTCACCACCTGGCTACTTGTGTATGAATGTTGAGAGATTCAATTTAAAAAATAATTAATAAATATAATAAAATAAAAAATAAAAAAGACTGCAAGTGACATCACTTGCGGAAGTGCAGGTGTCTGAGAGTGCAAGTCTGCAGCCAGATCCTTCTCCACATCTCAGGAGGGATTTTGTCCCACTTCTCTTTGCAGATCCTCTCCAAGTCATTAAGGTTTCGAGGCTGACGTTTGGCAACTCGAACCTTCAGCTCCCTCCAGGACCTTAATGGGCCACTCCTTTGTTGCCTTGGCCATGTGTTTTGGGTCATTGTCATGGTAGAATACCCATCCACTACCCATTTTCAATGCCCTGGCTGGCTTCAATGCCCTGGCCCTGACGGTACATGGCCCCGTCCATCGTCCCTTTGATGCGGTGCAGTTGTCCTGTCTCCTTAGTAGAAAACACCCCCAAAGCATAATGTTTCCACCTCCATGTTTGACAGTGATGGTGTTCTTGGGGTCATAGGCAGCATTCCTCCTCCTCCAAACACGGAGAGTTGAGTTGATGCCAAAGAGCTCGATTTTGGTCTCATCTGACCACAACACTTTCACCCAGTTCTCCTCTGAATCATTGGCAAACTTCAGACGGGCATGTACATGTGCTTTCTTGAGCAGGGGGACCTTGCGGGCGCCGCAGGATTTCAGTCCTTCATGGCGTAGTGTGTTACCAATTGTTTTCTTGGTGACTATGGTCCCAGCTGCCTTGAGATCATTGACAAGATCCTACCGTGTAGTTCTGGGCTGATTCCTCTCCGTTCTCATGATCACTGAAACTCCACGAGGTGAGATCTTGCATGGAGCCCCAGACCGAGGGAGACTGACAGTTATTTTGTGTTTCTTCCATTTGCGAATAATCGCACCAACTGTTGTCACCTTCTCACCAAGCTGCTTGGCGATGGTCTTGTAGCCCATTCCAGCCTTGTGTAGGTCTACAGCCTTGTCCCTGACATCCTTGGACAGTTCTTTGGTCTTGGCCATGGTGGAGAGTTTGGAGTCTGATTGATTGATTGCTTCTGTGGACAGGTGTCTTTTATACAGGTAACAAACTGAGATTAGGAGAACTCCCTTAAAAAGAGTGCTCCTAATCTCAGCTCCTTACCTGTATAAAAGACACCTGGGAGCCAGAAATCTTGCTGATTTATAGGGGATAAAATACTTATTTCACTCATTAAAATGCAAATCAATTTATAACTTTTTTGAAATGTGTTTTTCTGGATTTTTTTGTTGTTATTCTGTCTCTCACTGTTCAAATAAACCTACCATTAAAATTATAGACTGATCATTTCTTTGTCAGTGGGCAAACGTACAAAATCAGCAGGGGATCAAATAATTTTTTTCCCCCACTGTATATTTCAGTTATAATGTAGCTTTTTTTTTTTTACGCTTTACCTTTTTATTATTTTGTATTTTACTTTTTATGTTGCTTGTGAAGTTTGCCAGTACATTTAACAGTATTTTGCAATATGTTTTCTTAAATCTTGGAATTATCTCAGGTAACTATGAGGCTCTTGAATACTTTATCATGGACTCGAATACGAACATCACAGTTAGTGAGGATGTGAAAGGGCAGGCGAGCTTGGAGACATTCACACTGCTGTGGGGTGGAGTTCCATCCCTCCCTCTGCCTTTCAATGCTTCTGAAACTGAGGTTTTTCTTTGTTTTATATTTCTTAACATATACCATTCAATAAAATGTTAGCTTTTTTACAGTATTGTGTACAAAACATTTTGAATGCTCTTTTGAAATATTCCTTTTCTACATGATTGGTTGCATCTGTTTTTTATTAAAGGTGCGTTCGGCACTAGATGTGATGGTTACCGCTAAATGTCCAGCAGAGATTCCAACAATGGAGAACACTAATGTGAAATTTTTGAGAGATTATGAGACCACCACAGGGGTAAGCAAACCTACAAAAGCACATAATCATGTATGTTACAACCTATTTCAAGTCAAGTTAGCCTTGCAAATATTAAGTGACATTATGAAGTTCTAACATGATAAACATCAATTATTTTGTTGAAAACATCACCTTTCTGTCCAGCTTGTATAGATTTCTCCTTGTCGAAACAGTTTTCAGGTGACCTGAGCCGTAGAGGGGTCCGGGTCAGTGATTCAGAGGCTTTCTGTGGCCGCTGGTCTCTGAAGAACCCAGAGATTCTGTTCAATGCCAATGACGTTACAGCATCAGGAACAATTTACAGCCCAATACTACTACAAACATACAAAACTGTAAGCACCATCGGTCACCTCAGTATCTCATCCTCATGGATTTTTCTCATGAATTTTTCAAGGATGAAAATTTTTAAATTTTTAATATACACATGCCAATTTTTATTTTTATTTTATTGTAGCTCTGCTTGGCCTACAAAGGGCGCCTGGTGAATGAACTGGGAATTTGGTTCAATTACCAGGAGAATACTTACCGGCAGGAGAACATACGTATTTCTGTGCTATTTGACTCAACGGATGAGTAAGTTTAATCTACTGAATAAACACAAAGTAACCTGATGTCTTTTTTGCCTATGTAAGAGCAAAATTAAACCAATATCATGGTCATTATAATGCGCATGAAGTAACACTGACATTGTCATTCTCAGGTGGAACTACAAGTGTGTGGATCTCCTGGGCTCCATACAGGCAAACTACATAGGCACCAACTACAAACTTCTTCAGTTGAGTGTGTATGGAGCGGCCACTAACTCCATTTACTTTATAGACACTGTTCACCTTGGACGTGAAATGCCTGCTTTGGATTCTAATGGTGAATATGAATAAGTTACTTTTTATTTTATTTGATTTTATTATTTTGAAGTGATCCTTTTAAATGGAATATTCTATTTTCTCTCTCCACATGTTCAGCTGTAATCCATAGAAGAAGACCACCTGCTCTAGCCAGTTCAGGACATTTCTTTTCAAACATCTATGTGAGCAAACAAGCAAATGCTTCACAAGTCAGCTATGAGATCACAGCGACACCTTACAACTGTGGCTTTGGTGTCCCACTGTTTGAACTAGGCTTTCTAGAGGTGAGTTAGTTCACATGAAGTTCAACTGAAACTCATTCAACAATGACTGTCTTGAAGTGATGGATCTTCCTGATCTCTCTGATATGATGGGTGATGGGTGACAACACAATATTTTCCTGTCTTTTACATTTGAGTTTATCGCTATATCACTGAATTGTTTCCTGCAGACAACTGTGTTGTTGAGTGATCCATGTAAGCTTTCTCAATCTTCATTTCTGTCCAACAGAAGATGCCAAACAGCACAGGGGACCGAATGATTCAAAGCCAGGGGAACGCTACCGTCACCATCATGCGCCCTCAAAAAGCCAGCCCACCTCTTACAGGAACATTTGATGTTGAGTTCTTTGGCCGACGTGTTGAAGGTAAGCATGTTGTCTGTGGTTTACCTGTTACTTTCCTATGTAGCTGCTGGAAGTAACTGAATAAATCAGTAAGGAATTTCTTGTAGTTGCACAACAGATTATTGCACGTTTCAGTCTTGAAATTATTTTATTTAAATAGTGAACTGCACCTTCCTTACTACATACTGTATACCACAACCTTCCAAGTGGTTTAATTGGTTTTTCATTTGATATGTGTGGTGTGTGTTTCTCAGGCCTGGCGGTAGACATCAGCGCTGCGGACTTGCAATACTCTCTGCAGGGGATCCCAGAGATTGGCCAGCTGCAGGTGCAGAGATCTGGAGACTGCAGGGGCTACCACTGGAACATCCAGTGGCTCACCATGCCTGGAAATCAGCCTCTGTTAAAGGCAAGAAAGAGTTCAGAGTGCTGGTACAATAAACCAAGGTTCTCCAAATGGAGGTTTACAAGTCTGTAGGGGAACTGCTAATGAGAAACGCTAATGGGAATTTAAATAAAAGTGTTTAGTTAAAAATTGAATCTGCATAATTAAAAAAATCAAATGCGTAAAATTACAATTTGAATATATACTTCAGATATATAAAGTCAACATGAAAAGTTGTTTGCAATCCAGCATCAACATTGAAAAAGTGGGGCCAGACTAGACTATCCAGTGGGAAGTAAAAAAATGTAGTGGCACAACTGTTTTCAAAATTGATAATTATAATAAAAGTGCCAACATTAGAGCACCAAAACAGCATATTAGAATGATTTCTGAAGGATCGTGTGACCCTGAAGACTGGAGTAATGACCGGTGAAAATCCAGCTCTGCCATTACAGAAATAAAAGACTTTTAAAAATATATTAAAATAGAAAACTATTATTTTAAATTGTAATAATATTTCACAATATTAGTTGGTATTTTTGATCAAATAAATGCAGCACTGTAGAACATTTTTTTTTTTTCAAAAACAACCCCAAATTGTTGAATACTTGTGTATATCTTAATTTTCTCAGACTCTTCATTTCATACCTGGCTAAATTAACATGTTTTAATAATGTTAACTAGATCAATGCTTCCAATGTGGTTGGTGTGAACCCTTCAGTGACATCATGCAAGACTGAGCAAGGAGGCATCTTCAAACAGAGAATTATGGGAGACTTTCTGCGTGTGCCTACAAATAAACCACAGGTGCCTTTTTTACTCACTGCTTTTACTGCAATAATTATGTTTGTCCAACATACATTGGTCATATAAATGATGCTTGTTTTTAAAAGTTTTTCCTCATGTTACCCGATGCCTTATAGTGTGCAGATTTCAATAGTGCTATGTAGTGGGTCAGTTGAAGGGCCTGTCCGGTTGTGTTGCTCTGTTTGAATATCCAATGTTCAGAGGATTTTGCATGTCGAGAGGATTATGGCTAAACCAAAGCATGAAAGGTTCATTTGTATTATTACAGACAGACAGGTGTGCATTTTGTAGTCTGAATGTGCATGATACTATTAATATTTTATTCCAGTAGTTCATAAAAATCCATTACAATATACAATACATTACATATATATGTTGACTTGACAAGGGTAAACATTAAAAATAATATGAATCAATCTTATATTAATGTACAATTTTGCATTGGTTTGCCACAATGTAAAATTGTAAATGTACACTTAATGTTTTATTTTAATAAGATTTTATTAATGTATAAATCTGGATCCTGAAACAAAAACCAGTTGAGAAACACTGCTTTAGGATGTCTACTAACTGAAATGCATATTCCTGTGCTTGTTATCTTTAAGGTGGAAGTTTTCATCAACGGTATCCCATCGTGGTGTTCAGGAGATTGTGGTTTCACCTGGAGTGAGTCAAAGACCCCAAAAGTGACCGGGATTTCTCCTACACAAGGTGGGGAAAATGATCAAGTCTCACATAAAAGCTATCATCTCCATTCATATTGGTATTTAGTGGTTTATATTACTGACGTAATTTGTCGTTCAGGATCCAGCAGTCTGGGAACAGTTCTTACCATAACTGGATCTGGTTTTGATGGTGGAAACGTCACTGTAAAGACTGGAGATGTGAAATGCTCTCTTCTACAGGTTACCAGTAAGCCAAAACCCAGTAATGTCATAAAATCTGTTTTTCTCAAGGGACAAACTGCATTCAGATGGCATATCGCTTTTGCTAAAAGAATGCAACATAATATAATTTGTAATTTTTAAGAAATATGAGAATTGTGTAATAATTTACTCACCCTCATATTGATTCAAAGCCATTTGACTGATTTTCTTCTGTGGAACACAAAATTAGACATTAAGAATTGTACTAGTCAAGCTTTTCCATGCAGTTACTATGATTTGATATGATTCAAGCTTTAAAAAGAATGCAAAGCACCATGAAAGTATCATACAAGTTGCTCACCTGACTTTTGCACTATATTCTAAGTATTCCACTTTAAATCAGAAATTTAAATCCTTATTCACTCCTTTTATGTTTCACGAAAGAAAAAGTTTACAGGTAGTGATGTGATTACAGAATTTAAATTCAAGCATACTGTTTAATCATATATCTCATCAAATAATTTATTTTTGTTTCAGATACTTCTATAACCTGCCAGGTCGGTGCTGCAAGTGCAGGTGTACAACCAGTCTCTCTGAGTTTCTCTTTGGTGGGAAATGCCCAATATCAGAATGACAACAGCTTTAACTTCACACATCTGTTAGGAGTGACCTCCATAAACCCCACAACAGGAAGTGTGGCAGGTACACATAGCATTACACTTCTCTACACACAGTAGTGTGTAAAATAAATATTTTTTATATATATTTACAGAAGTATTTGTTGTTTTGCATATGTCTTTCATACATACCATACATAAGAGTACAAAAGAGTAGTACCACTAGTAAAAATGCTTCTGTTTAGTTTTTAAAATTAAATGCTTTTTATTTGTTAATTAAAAACTATATTAGAAGAACAATTTGATCAAAGCTGAACTGGCATGTTACTTTCAATATAGGATTTGTTTTGTCCAAAACCTGCTTACTAATGTCATCCCAACATATCTTACAACTATTACTTGATCTTTTTCTGTATGTCTTCACAGGAGGAACGGTTCTGACAGTGTCTGGTTATGGATTCAGTAACAAGACCGCAGTCACCATAGGCACTCAGCCATGTAACATTATAAAAGTGGAACTTGCTCAGCTGAGATGCATTGTTCCAGCTGTAAGTGAAGAACTTGACGTCCCAAGAACAAATTTAAAATCATAGATATGTTATAAACCTTTTTAAATTAATTTTTTAATTGAATATAAGAGTTATTATGAATAATATTTTATTAGTATTATTAACAGAACTGCTCAGGGCGAATTCACTAAACGGTTACAACACTACTGCATTTGCATCTTCTGCAACCTGAAAATAAACCTATGAAACGTTTATACTTTTATGAATCTTGTGTATACCACAGGGGTCAGAAGGTGAACAGAGAGTAACACTAACCATGGCAGAGATGACAGCAGTATCAGATGGTTGTTTCACATACAGCAACAATTTGACAGCCATAATCACATCTGTGAGCCCACCAACTACAACAGTATTTGGTAAGGTATCAACAAGATATCTGTTTTTCTCAGGGGACAAACTGCATTCAAATGGCAAATCGCTTTTGCTAAAAGAATGCAAAAATACATAATATAATTTGTAATTTTTAAGAAATATGAGGATTGCGTAGTAATTTACTCACCCTCATATTGATTCAAAGCCGTTTGACTGATTTCTTCTGTGGAACACAAAATTAGACATTAAGAATTGTACTAGTCAAGCTTTTCCATGCAGTTACTATGATATGATATGATTCAAGCTTTAAAAAGAATGCAAAGCACCATAAAAGTAACATACAAGTTGCTCACCTGACTGTATCAACATTTATGCATTGTCAGAAGATTTTACCTGATTCAGGGCAGATATGTTTAAAAGTCCATGCATTCCCCTGGGAATTAAACCCATGACCTTAAATCATTAAAGAAGCTGGGACATTTTCTAACTGTAATTCTTTCCAAACATTAAACCCAGACAGTGACATTGACAAGTACCCTGAATAGCTTTAAATATTCAAATATGCTTTTCAGTACCTATTCATTTTGTCAAAATTGATGCCCTATAGTTGGTCACATTCTATGTTTGCAAACTGCCAACAGCTGATTGTATTCTGATCTGAGATTAAGCTGTAAGATGATACTCCGTCTGTTTAATATGTTCTATATTTAGAATAGAGTTCTCTTGCCTTTATTCACAAGAATGCATAGTATAAATAAGGATCATTGAGTTTTCAGATCAGTTCATACAAAGATTTAATCCCTTCAACATACAACTTTAATAGTGCAAATTATGTGTCACTCAAAAACAAGTAGTCAAATCCGGCCTGATTAGACTTTGGACATGGAAATAATGCCATAATTATGTGTACGTGCAAATCTAAAATTAGCTTTAGCTACAAATACCAAAACAAAATTTTCTAGGCATAAATCTTCTATAAAACTGTATTTTAAAAATAAATAAATAATTTCTCTCTCACACACACAGACACACACACACACACGTTTGTTTTTGTGAATTGTGGGGACATTCCATAGGCGTAATGGTTTTTATACTGTACAAACCGTATTTTCTATCGCCCTACACCTAACCCTACCCCTTACAGGAAACTTTATGCATTTTTACTTTCTCGAAAAAACTCATTCTGGATTATCTATAAGCCTTTTGAAATATGGGCACATGGGGTAATGTCCTCATAAGTCACCTTCTCCTTGTAATACCTATGTCATACCCATGTCATTATACAAATTTGTGCCCTCATATGTCACAAAAACACACACACACACACACACACACACACACCTTATGTCCTAAATTATATTAATAAGATGTATTTAGTTCTGGAGACTAAAAGACTAAAAACTTCAAGCATTTTAGATAAAGACCTGATGCTAGATTTTCCATTGAGGAGGAAGTTAAAAGAAGACACTCGAGTCTGTATATCTTGTTTGATATCTGATTTGAATCAGGCACGTCTCTTAGATCAGAGAGTGTAAGACTGTGACTGCACTGTAAACCATGTCTTATGGTCCTTTTTTATATAAAGTTACTAGCCAAGTTTTATGTACTTATTAAAAACTATTTTTACTCATAATTGGCACTTGCAAGTCTCCATTTAGGATCCTTTAATGAGATTTTTTTTGGTTTGTTTGTTTCAAATCACCTGCCTTTATTCCAAATAGCCTGCAGTCACTTTTACACTTTGAACTGCTGATAGCAATGGAAAGCTACATGGCAAATAGAAAGTGTCAGTATAATTATGTCTATAAATAGGACCAACCTTCAATTAGTGAATTCCACTGTTTCCATATTAAAATAAATATTGGTTAGCTTCTCTTCTTTGAGATAAGATAATGAAGATGAAAGTCATGAGAAACAAACAAACAGGCAAAATCACATTCAAGTGTCAAGTGTCTCTTTCCATCCCATTGTTCTGATCTGCATTTACATCTTGGTTACAGCTGTAAACCCCCATATGGCCTCCAGACAAATCTCTTTCCAACTTTTTTGTGCAGGCCAGATAATTGCACTTGCTTTAGCTTATGTCACGCAATCAGAAAAGCCAGTTTGGCTGCAGTGAAGGACAATCAAGAGCGTGACAGTTCTTAAAAGCTGCTCTAAACACTGCAGACAATAAACAGTCACCGCAATTTCTAACTTCCTCATTGCCCCCACCCCTCACAATCTTACTGGAACAGCAATTAATTTGACCTTGTATTCACTTCATCATTTGTTAAACAGGACGCAGGATTCTCACCATCTTGGGCACAAATTTTGAGTCGCATGATAATGGCAGCTCTGTTTTGATTGGCGAGGCCGAATGCAAATTGCTGGAGCGGACCAACAAAAACATCACCTGCCTGTTACCCACACTCCCCCCAGCTGAGTACAATGTCCATGTGAGAGTCGGAAACCAGGGTTACCCCTTAACCAGGTCTCATATCACTTTCTGTACTCTATAACATCAGATTTCAAACTAGTATATTTAAAATATCATGCTACAACTGTAGAAGTCTACAATTTAGAAAAGTAAAAGGAACTGCACATTTACAATGACATTTTAATCAAAAGTGAAGCTTTTTATAGTTATTAAATGTTTGTTTTCTTTGTGTGCAGTGCTGGCGTTAAAACCACTATACAGTATCTTCTAGAGGTGACTGGTTTCTCTCCATCTCTGGGGTCTTTGTATGGAGGAACCACCATCACCGTCACAGGCTCTGGGTTCAGTCCTGTCGCAGCAGATAACAATGTCACTCTGGGTAAGACAAGACCACAACAGAAGAAAATGCATCAGAATTCTTTAAAACATTCCCCATGTTTACTGTGTAATACTTTGATTTCAACATTTTTCACAGCTCTTCACTGAAACCGATCATTTCTAGATCATTTACTGCAGTCACGGTTATAACTCTGTGTGTTTCATACAGGAGACAGACAATGCCGGGTGACAGCTGCTTCAGATCATCACCTGGAGTGTGTGACCCAGTCTAGAGATAAAACACACACTGTAACTAACCAAGGTTTCCACCCAGGTAATATCTCTTTACTTTTATCTCTTGTTACATCATGCACGCAACACCTGAATACATGAGAGAAAGGGGAACAATGGCTGTCAGCACGACTGTCTCATCGTGTCAATGACTTATCAAATACTCGAGCTGCCAGAAAAATAGCAGGATTCTCCACAGCACTGTTTAAGCGGGAGTTTTTTGTTTTTTTTGGCTTTTTAAAGAGCTATGAAAATCTTGTCATTGTTGTAAGCTATATTTTATACGATAAGCTATATTAAGTCATGCACAGAATTCACACAGACAGTTCAGTGAAATCGTAGCAGATTTGCAAAGAAATCTGAATGACAGCTATTGGAATTCTGTGCTGCCCCTTGGATGTTCACTTTTTAAATAATTGTGCTAATATGATGTTTCTGTTACCAATTAGAATTTCAGATGTATTAAATATTCTGTTTCAATTTTTCTGCAGTAGTCATTAAAATGCAAGGGGAAAAAATTTAAATGGTGGAAATTAGTAACATTTTATGTCATAAAAAATAGATACACTTTAAACTTAATGAAAATGTTATGGCAATAAAATCTTAAAGTAATGGAGAAGTGATGGAAATTTAATAAAATCTTAAAAACTTAATAAAAAAGGGATGACAAATAACATCTTAAAGTAATAGAAATGTCATAAAAAATAAAATATTAAAGGTTCATGAACATTTTAGAGAAATAAAAATTTTAAAAAGACATTTTTAATTTTAAGGTGCAATCTAGAACATATTTATCTAGTCTGATAAAGTTATAGAAATTAAATTGTGGGATTCCTAGATATAATATTTTGTCATAAAATGTGCATTTATGACTATGTGTTGCATTACACTTGCATAGAGTTAATTAAATCATATGTGTTCAGTGTACAGTCAGGGTTATGCCTGGAGCCCGTCTGCGTTAATAGTCTCAGTGGGGGACACAGTGGTTTGGCTCTGGGACGCACCAGCTTTTGTGTCCGGTCTGGGCTACAGGGTCTTCAGTGTGTCCAGTCCCAGCAGCACAGACTATGATGGCATTGCTTTCAGCAGTGGAGACACCCGAACTGCCAAAGGTACAAACAACAACAACTACTACTACTATCCGTGTTAACACTGCTCATTCTAATTTACATTAAGCAGGACAAACAAAACTACACAAACTATTTGCGAAAACATTTGCCTGAACAACATTTTGAAAACTAGTCCTTCCCTAATATTTCTAGCTCTTATTAAGAGACCCTATGTAACTAAATGAATCAAAACCACAATTCATTAATATTAATATCTACATAATGAGATGGTTTTCATAAATATGTAAGGTAATTAATAAATATAAATTACTATATTAAATATAAATGCTATAAAAAGTGAATTATGACATTTCCAAATACACATGACTTGTCTATGAAGATATCTTGTAGAATAAGGCAAACAAACTACGGTAACACTTTACAATGTCATTTGTTGACATGTTAGTTAATGTATTATAATGTAATACATAATATACATAATATAATACAGTAATGTATTAACTAACATGAATAAATAATGATCAATACAATTATTACAAAATTTATTCATCTTTGTTAATGATAGTTAATAAAAATACAGTCGTTCATTGTTAGTTCATGTTAGTTTATAGTGCATTAACTAATGTTAACAAACACAACTTGAGATTTTAATAATGCATTAGTAAATGCTGAAATTAACATTAACTAAGATTAATAAATGCTGTGGAAATACTGTTAATTCTTAGTTCATGTTAACTAATGTTGTTAACTAATGAACCTTATTGTAAAGTGTTACCCAAACTACAGTCCAGATTCATGATTAGATTCACTCAAGTACTGTTATTTTTATTTATTTATTAGTCTAAGGTACTTTTCCTGGACACAAATGACTATTCTGCTCTATATACTGTTACTTTGAAATAATTTGTACGGTAAAAGTATGTATACAAAATGTAAATTGAATTTAATTACAATTTGCAGTTCTACACTGGAAAATTCACCAGTCTTGGAGATAATATTTTGAACATAAAATTTCACTTTTTAATTACTTTTATTTTTTTAATGGCTGCCAGCTTGAAAGTTGTCTGACTGAAGTATTTCATTGTTGTGAAATATACATTACTTTCCTTGTCACATACGATATATTGTCTCTGAAACAGTGTTTGGCTTTTGTTTGTCCTGACTGTTGCTGAGAAAGAAATTTAGACACCTCTGGGAAATATATGTAATTAACTACCCCTGATACAGACAAGCATTTTATTTGTGAGAGTGTCAGATTTCATGAAGCATATACTCAAGGTCTCTGCTCTCTACTTAACTACATATAATGCCAACATAATTACATATCAGTCACTGTGTAGAAAACAATGTATTGTACTATTTTGCAGTTTACTGTTAGACAATTAATTTGTTTAATGCCTTTTGCCGTAAATGTGTAAGTTTATATTCTTGTAAAGGAACTGAAGAAGACAATGAGAGTTGGAGGTGTGATCCCAGTTTGTTTGAGGAACAAAATCTGATTCTACTGTTCTTTGTGCACATGTTTGTGATTTACCAAAAGGGATTTTTGCCTACCGTTTCACGTCTCCTGGAGTTTACTACTATAGCAGCGGTTACATCGACTCTGGAAACCAGAATACACTTCAGGGAGTGGTGACTGTTATGCCGCTGGAGGAGAGCACTGTTGGGCTTCAGGTGTTTGTGACAGGAATACAGGCCTCTATGAATATAGGTATAACTGAAACACTTTGATAAATATTTTCACAACAAAATACTTAAAATTACAATTTTCAGCTTAAGCTATGGCAAGAAATTTGTAGGTAAATTCATCATAATCATCTTTTTTGTCCTCCCCAGTTTCACGACAAATGCACTCATCTGACTCCGCGTGTGTGGCCACTTCTGACTGTTACCGAGAACAGCTGGAATTTAATGAGACTTCAGACAGTCTCTACTTCAGTTTTACTTCCTGTGCCAGTCCCACTGTGTACCACATTACGCCTGACCATGGCACTACACATGACATTATCAGAATCAACGGATCTGGCTTTAGCAGCATTAACTGTGCAAACGAGGTGAGCTTCAGTGGCCGGCCATGACATTAAAGGTGCTGTAAGAGATGTTTTTGGAATACCACACAAACTAACCCAAATACTTGAAGACGTCACTGAAATACACTGCAAAAAATCCTATTACTACCAAAAATTCCTAAATATCTACTTTTTCTTATCAATCACAATACAAACAACAACAAAAATACACATATGCATAAAACATACACATTTAGACATTTTAAACTATCTACCATACAAAATATGTATTTTATATTCAGAAAATATACAAATAAATACATAATTACATTTAAAAAGGAAAACTGAATACATTAAAATTACTTCATATTTCATAATAAAGGCACATCAGTTACATAATTTATCTAGGAATAAAAATGTATACAATTAATAATTAATCCATTTATAATACTTGGAAAACCTAATATAAACCTAATAGTAGTAGTAATAATCTTTAGAAAAATTCACTAATTCTGACCATTTTTCAAAAACAAATTTTCTCTACCTAATCAAACTTGACATTTTAGATAGAAAGATAGACAGACAGACAGATAGATAGATTTTAATTAAATAGAATTTAAATTATTTGAGTAATATTATAATATATGAATGAAATTGTCATTTAAATAGGTATATTAAATTTAAATGAGAAGAAACGATGCATAAGATTTTAAGACTTGTTTTCAGAGAATATATCTTTAGTACTTTAGTTTTTATACTTTTTTCACGTACTTTTAAGTGAAAAAATCTACTTGATAAAATGCGCTGATTTTCAAGATTTGAAAACAAGTCTTAATATTATGTAGTGTTGTTTCTCGTTTTATCTTGTTCTAAGAATTTTTTTTGGTAATTTTATTGGGGAAATGACTGAAAAAAGACAAACAGAATAGGCAATTTTTTACTAGGATGACACTTTTTGGAGTGGTTGAAGTTAGAAATACCGTATGCCTGAAATCACTTGCAGAACCTTTAAAATAGACCACAATCCAGGAGACTTAATAGTTTTAAATATAATCCTAAAATTCAGTCAGTCTCCAATATTAATGCTAAAACAATATCCGTACTGTAATATGTAAAGGGTCCATGATTAAAACATTTTCACTTTTTTTTTTTTTTTTTTATGGTAACCAAAGGTCAAAGTTGGTGATCATCCATGTAACGTCATCAGCAGCACCTCCACTGAGATCCACTGCCAACTCAGTCCTGACAGCGGAGCACCAGTGGGTATCCCATTACCTATAACTGTCCGAGTCAACAACCTTGGCACTGCCATCCTGACCATGCCGAAAGAGTACGACCGCAGATTTGTGGTTCTACCAGTGATAGATTCCATCTTTCCCTTGGTGGGCAGCACTACAGGCCACACGCGTCTCTTCATCTCTGGTTCTGGGTTCTCAAACGGTTTGATTACAGTAGCAAGCGTTGCATGCAACGTGGTTTCCATGGACTACTCCCACATAGTGTGCGATACCTCACCGTCTGAAGCTCGCAGGGGAGATGTTGTAGTTTATGTCAATTCCATCTCTTCCTCATGCAGTTTTGATTGTAAGTTTGAATATGTTGAATCCATCACACCATACGTCTCTGAGGTGCTCCCTAACTCAGTCAGTGGAAACGCCACCACTGTTGTGATCACCGGCAGTGGATTTGGGAACGATTCTGCTGACCTAATGGTATCTGCAGCCAACATCCTTCTGGAAGTCATAGAAGTCACCGATAGCAGTATCAGGGTTTTAGTTGGCACCCTTCCCGCTGGTACACACGTCCTACAGGTGGTGGTGATGAGCAAAGGTCTTGCCACAGGAGATGAAACCCTGACCAGCATAGCACAAGCCAGCATCAACCCATCATCAGGCAGCACTGCTGGAGGAACACCGCTCTTGATCACAGGAAATGGCTTTGTGGCGGGAAATACAACTGTGAGGCTTGCTAACTCCCCCTGCAGGATTTTAGATGTCACTCCAGATACTGTGAGGTGCATGACACCTCCTCTCGCAGAGGGACAGGTGCAGGTGAACATTAAGGTGTTTGATGTTGTGTATCCAACTCAACTTTTCAATTACTCTAAGGGACAAACTCCAAACATCACCTCCGTTAGTCCTAGAACAGGTATGAACAAGCATTTACTAAAGAAAACTGCAGTGATGACATATCTTTGTAGGCCAATCCTGGAAGTTAGCATCACCCTGGTTCCCTCGACAAAAACCCAATAGGATTTTTCCACTGGCTTTTGTATTGATGCAGAAAATCAGCTCTGTGACCAACAAAAGTTTATGATTTGTTCACATATTGTTCATTATGATACAAATGAACAACTTTTATGAATACTATTGCCAGAAGTAAAAAGCTAAATGTAGGCTATAAACAAACTACACCACAGTTGCATGATTTCAGTGTTCACCATGTTAAGCTTCCAACAACTCTTTATTTTCCAAGTTTAGAATAGAATAGCTTGCAAGAACGTGATTATAAACACAATGAGGCTGTAAAAGCGAACTAGTGAGTAGATGAGTTTACATGTTCGCTGTGATGGTGTTTAATGTCCCTGATAAACTCCTATTTGGCCACTTGTGAGGGGATATTACTGATGTATTTTATGTCCTACAATAAACCGTGAAAATAACTGGAAGTGGTAAAATGCTAACTCATTTCCAAGTTTTGGCCTACAAATATAAGTCATGCCTGCAGCATGCTACTGAACTATTGAATATCACAACTCATTGTAGTAACACTCCCGATATAATCCTTTCCTTGCAGGTCCGGTTGGAACAGAGATCACCGTCTCTGGTTTTGGCTTTGGCACAGATGTAGCTCTCGTCTCCTTAGAGATCGATGGTGTGCCTTGTAGTGTGTCATCTGTCACAGATACACAGTTGCTGTGCAATGTTGGGGTACATGCGGGAGGAACTTTTCCGGTTATATTTCACCATAAGGTCAAGGGTCATGCCTTGACCCAGTCTGTCTTCACTTATGAGCTGCTGCTGACAGGAGTCACACCAAATGAGGGTAATTAAAATCACTTTCTCTAGGGTAAAAGATTTGTTAATATGGGCAGAAAATATATGTAAAATGTTACTTGAAAATTGCTTATATAAGTTGATAGTTCTAGTAAATACAATTTAAATCTATTAAATCTAATACTTAAGGTGACATACAAAAACAGCCATAATTTAGCTTTATGTGACAATTTTCACCTTCTCTGACCCTTACATTTAAACATCTTTAAGCTACTGTACCTTTAAGACTTATTACATAAGTCTCAAAGGCACAGTAGCACAGACATTGCCTCTGTTAATGTATGCAGACTCCTAATAGGGCATTTTGCTTCTTGATTTAAATAGAAGTTGAGTTACATACAGTACACCACTGTTTAAAAGACGGGCCAGTATTTTATTTTTTTAATGTTTTTAAGAAGTATTTAATGTTCTCCAAGGCTGCATTTATTTGATTAAAAATTCCAAAAACAATAATATTTTGAAAAATTGTTATTAATTAAAATAACTGTAATCTATTTGAATATATTTTGAAATGTAATTTATTCCTTTGTTTGCGAAGCTGAATTTTCAGCATCATCACTCCAGTCTTCAGAAATCATTCTAATATGCTGATCTGGTGCTCAGGAAGCATTCTTTATTATTATTAATCTTGAAAAGAGTTGTGCTGCTTAAACTTTTTGTGGAACCTGTCTCTTCAATGAAGAGAAAGTTTAAAAGAACATTTATTTGAAATAGAAATATTTTTGTGACAGAAATATTTTTATTGATCAATTAAATGGATCCTTGCTCTATAAAAATTTTAATTACTTAAAAAAACAAACAAACAAACAAAAAAAAACCTTTGTATGATAGTGTATAGTGCAACTCCAACTCAAAAGGACAAGGAAAAAATTATGTATTTTTAATGTCAGTTTAATTCTACAGTACTTTATCTACAAATTTATCTGTCACATTCATCTGCAAACATGGACAGGTTGTGTCACAACATGGAAAACAAAACATGAACTTTCAGATAAAGATAAATATTAATTGTATTTTGTGCAGTAAATTATTGCCTGCCAAGAGCATCAATCCATTAAAATTCAGTTTTCAATGAATGAATGAATAAATGAATGAATAGCTTTTATAGACATATATGTTTAGTTTTGCACAATACATAATTACGTCCAATAAAAAAAATCTGGGTCATAAAGCACAACTTGATGAAAAACACTGTCACAAAGTGCATTTCTATACTTGCTATCATATTCAAATAAGACTATAGAGTAACAAGACACTACAGGATACCTTTGCTCTGTTTTACTGTAGGAAGTTATGCCGGTGGAGCCATTGTTGCCATTCAAGGTTCTGGATTTGACCCAAACAGCACCAAAGTCCTCATCTGTAACAGAGAGTGTAACGTGCACCTGCAGAACTCCACGTCTACCCAGCTCAACTGTGAAGTCCCACCCAACAATGGCATGTATTATTTTAAAAGTATGGCGTATTTGTCTAGAAATGTTCAGTTAGCAAATCAAAGCTTAATCTATCAAAGTAAGCATTTCTAAGTCTGAGCAAAGATCCCAGTACAAAGTTTTTCTTCAAAAGTAAAACACAGCTCAGGCCATCAGGTCACAGATGAATAGAGCTTAAATAAAGACTGCCTGATTGCATCTTAATGACCACTTTTGTCTCTTACAGGAACTGAAGCAGAGCGGGCCTGCACAGTCATAGTGATGAATGGAGGCGACTCTGTCAACCTCACCAACAGCTATACTTACAGATCCTCTCTGACCCCTGTTATCACCAATGTGACGCCACGCAGAGGAGGAACCGCTGGAGGCACCAGACTCACGATTACCGGCTCAGGTTTTAGGTGCAGAACAGACCAAAATTGCGTTTTATTGAAATTGATTGTCCTACAATCATGCTTTAATACACAATGTTCTCTGACTGTAGCATTACTGTTACAAAGTAAAACATTTCATTGCATTGCACAGTCAACACCTGCATTATTTTAGCATTGTTTATATACAATTAGTTTTTAATAATATTTAGATTTTTTTTCAATATTTTCTCATTTTAAATGTAATTTTTAGTCATTTGTATGTGCTTTTGTCATTTATATTAATTTCATTTTTAGTTTTTATTTATTTTTAGTTAAAATTTTAGTGTTTCAGCTTTCATTTTAATTTAGTTCAAGTAATCTAATAATTCTATGGAATCTTATTTTTTTAATTTTTTTTTTTATTTTTTTATAAAAATGTGTTAAAACGTATTAAACCACAAAATTGTAATCATTTATTCACCCTCATGTAATTCCAAACCTTTAATTCCAAAAGGGACGTTAAGCAAATAAACATTCCTCAACATTGTAAGTGAATGGTGACAAAGTCTAGCACTAAAACAACACATAATAAATACATACATACATAAATAAATACTATCAATATTATGTCCTAAAGAGTTATAAAGCCTCATTTGAATGAAGAATTAATGACAGAATTTCTCAGTTTCACTGGGGTTTCTCTTCCTTGTCTCACCTGTAGCTCAAATGTCAATGAAGTCTCCGTCACAATTGCGGGGTCTGTTTGCGATGTCCAGTCAGCTAGTCAGTCGCAAATCATCTGTGTGACCAACGCTCAGCCCAGATCCCAAGAAACTCAAGTGCGCGTTCAGCTGGGGAACAGAGGAATTGCCCGAATGGTAAACATGGCATAAATAGAATTATTACAAGAATAATTCTAATAGTAATTATTAAAATTGACTTATCTGCTTGAAATGACACTCCTCTCTCTTAGGATAATGCTTCCTTCTTCTACATTGACGTGTGGTCGTCTCCCTATACATGGGGTGGTCTCTCCCCTCCTGAGGAGGGCATGTTTGCTGTAATCACTGCTGGCCAGACCATCCTCCTGGACACCAGCACACCGGTCCTTAAGATGCTCCTTATCCAAGGTATGCTAATACTATCTTTATAAACAAAGCCTTGACACACTTACAGTTCTGTGAATGCCTGTTTTCTATTTAGGCGGCCGACTGATTTTTGATGAGGCAGACATTGAGCTGCAGGCGGAGAATATTCTGATCACAGATGGTGGAGCTCTGCAGATCGGAACAGAGCAGGCCCCCTTCCAGCATAAGGCCATCATCACACTGCATGGACACTTGCGTTCTACAGAACTTCCTGTCTATGGCACCAAGACCCTGGCTGTCAGAGAGGGGGTGCTGGATCTGCATGGTATGTACTATAAATAAACACTTCAAATAAATTTTTAGTGAATTATTATATTAAATATTTATTTAAAATACATCAAATAAATAGGTTTTTATTTAATATACAGTACCTTTTTAAAAGTAAATAATACTGTATTCTACAAGGATGCACTGTATTGATCAAAAGTGACAGTTTATAAGACATTAATGATGTTACAAAATATTTCCATTTTTCAAATAAATGTTTTTCTTTTGAACTTTCTATTCATTAAAGAATCTTGAAAAAAAAAAAAAAAACCTCAGTGTCCACAAATATATTAAGCAGCACAACTGTTTTCGAAATTGATAAGAAATATTTCTTGATCAGCTAATCAGCATATTAGAATGATTTCTGAAGGATCATGTGTTGAAAATTCAACATTGGCATCACATGATTATTTTTAATTTATTAATAATTTATTAATTTTTTCAGTATTTGTGATCAGTAAGAGCAATTGTGACGCTGAGCATAAGAGACTTCTTTCAAAAATCTTACAGACCCCACATTTTTGAACTGTGGTGTAAATGATGTGAAAAATGCATACCCATAAACACTGAACACATGTACCTGATTTTTATTACTTTTTTTGTTTGGAACTTGACAAATTGACAAATCTCAGAGCTACTGGAAAATTTGCATCTAAAAGGTCACAATGTCAGAAACAATCTTCTTTAGAAAATGAAGTAATCTTCACAGAAATAGAGATGACCTACATATCACTCCCAGAAGGCTCAGTTAAGTCAGAAAGCCCCTTAGGTGGGCTTCACAGAAGTGCTAAATGTCCTTGATACAGACACCATAGTGCGTAATCACTCCCTTGCAGTGAGAGGTTTTGTTCAGGGCTTAACTACAATCCTGCTTCTCCAGGAATCCCTGTCCCTATACCATGGACTCGCCTTTCTCAGACCGCACAAAGTGGCTCCAATACGCTGACACTGATGGATGTCGTTACCTGGAAGACTGGTGATGAAATTGTCATCGCTTCCACAGGGCACAGGTATAGATCATCGCCTGCAGCCAAACTCAGTTTCAGGTTGATTTGACTGAAGCTACTAACTTACTAGAGAAACTGAACTAAATCAGTGTAAGAACAAGGACCAAGGAAATGAAAAAAAGTGCAGTTGTTCTCTATAAACGGTACCAAAAGAATTTTTGATTTAAGAAAAACAAAACTCTCTTTTATAAACATTTTATCTTTTTTATTTGAGATTTGTATTTGGGGTCGGGCAGAATACAAATTTGTAAACTTACTAAGTTGCTCAAATTGTATGTACTAAATGCTATACAAATATGCTAATTATAATGATGTCAATACTGTTGCTAATTATCTGACATATGTTATTTTGACAGACACAGCCAAAGAGAAAATGAGTTGAGGAGAATTGCCTCAGTTTCAGCTGATGGAAGGACCCTCACTCTGACCAAACCGCTGGAATACGCTCATCTGGGTGTATCTGTCACACTGCCTGATCGGACAGTTTTTGAAGCGAGAGCAGAGGTCGGTCTTCTTACCAGAAACATTGTTATCCGTGGATCCAACAATGTGGAATGGAACGATCAGATTGAAGCTTGCCCTGATGGATTCAACACAGGTTTGAAAGTTATTTCCTGAGCTGTGGATGGATAGACAGACAAATAATCATGTCATGCACACAATCATGTCAATTCCTTAACAATTCCTTAAAGGGTTACTTCCCCCCAAAATGAAAATTATGTCATTAATTACTCACCCTCATGTCATTCCAAACCCGTAAGACCTTCGTTCATCGTCGGAACAGAAATTAAGATATTTCTGATTAAATCGGAGAGCTACCTGACCTTCCATAGACAGCAACGCAACTGAAATGTTCCCAGGTCCAGAAACGTAGTAAATACATCAGTAAAACAGTCCACATGACATCAGTGGCTCAACTTCAGTTTTGCGACGCTACGAGAATACTTTTTTTTTGTGCAAAGAAATCAAAAATAACAATTTACTCAACCATTCTTCTCCCCCAAGTTACGTCTTCCGCCATTTTAGAGAGTATCACAATACATACGCATGCTTTCCCCTAAGTGTAAACAACACTTATTACGCAGATTATACGTTCATGCACGCTTTTCCCCCCGAACGTAAATAACGCTGATTGCGTCAAATACGTTCTTGGGTACTCTCCAAAATGGCGGAAGACGTAACTCGGGGGAAAAGAATTGTTGAGTAAATTGTTATTTTTGTTTTCTTTGCACAAAAAAAAACTACTCTCGTAGCGTCGCAAAACTGAAGTTGAGCCACTGATGTCACATGGACTGTTTACTGATGTATTTACTACGTTTCTGGACCTGGGAACATTTCAGTTGCGTTGCTGTCTATGGAGGGTCAGATAACTCTCAGATTTAATCAAAAATATCTTGTACTTTTTTGCTTACAGGGGAATTTGCTACCCAGACTTGTTTCCAGGGTAGGTTTGGAGAAGAAGTAGGAAGTGACCAGTTTGGTGGCTGCATCATGTTCCACGCACCACAACCAAACCAAAATCTGGCAATTGGCAGAATTGAATATGTTGAGGTAATGTTTCAAAACTCTTGGAGACCTTTAAAGACATAGTCCACCATAGTTCTATGAACACAAAAGAAGATATTTTAAAGAATGTTGGTAGCCAACAGTTCCAGGTCTACAAGAGCCTACAAGACATAAGGAAGACATGTGAAAGGCTCTTGTAGTCTCAGGTAGTCCCAGTTTCAAGTCCCATTGACTTCTATGGTATTTTTTTTCTCCATACAATGGAAGTCAAAGGGACCAAAACCGTTGGCTTACCAACATTCTTTAAAATATCTTGCATTCCACAGAAGAAAGTAAGTAACAGGTTTGGAAGGCTAAGTGAATGATGACAGAATTTTAATTTTTCAGTAGACTATCTCCTTTAAGACATCAAATATTTACTATAAATGTCAATCGTGGCATTATGTTTTTTATTGTCCTCCTTTAGCTCTTTAATGTTGGACAGGCGTTCCGTCTGGGACGCTACCCAATCCACTGGCATCTGATGGGTGATGTTAAGTTTAAGTCGTACGTGCGTGGATGTGGCATCCACCAGTCCTACAATCGTGCCGTCACCATCCATAACACACACAACCTACTGGTGGAGCGTAATGTCATCTACAATATCATGGGTGGGGCCTTCTTTATTGAGGACGGCATTGAGACCGGCAACATCCTGCAGTACAACCTGGCGGTATTTGTAAAACAGAGCACCAGTTTACTAAATGATGATGTAACTCCAGCTGCATACTGGGTCACCAACCCTAATAACACCATTAGACACAATGCTGCAGCTGGTGGAACGCATTTCGGCTTCTGGTATCGCATGCATGATAATCCCGATGGCCCTTCTTATAACCCCAACATCTGTCAGAAGAGGGTACCACTGGGACAGTTTTTCAACAATACGGTGCATTCGCAGGGCTGGTTTGGCTTGTGGATCTTCCAAGAGTTTTTCCCCATGCGTACCGGCAGCTGCAGCTTCTCAACACCAATGCCAGCGGTGTTCCACCGCTTCACTTCCTGGAACAACGAGAAAGGTGCCGAGTGGGTGAACGTAGGAGCGGTTCAGTTCAGCGAGTTCCTGATGGTCAATAACGAGAAGGCAGGAGTGGAGGCCAAAAGGATCATCCAGCAGTACGTCAGTGGATGGGGATTGGATGGAGGGGCAGCTGTGGTCAATAGCACCATTGTGGGCCACGTGGATGAGTTGGGACTGGGGAGCAACTACTGCACCGCTCGTGGTGTTGTCCTGCCTCTGGATGATGGTATGAGCATCATCAGCACCAAGTTTGTGAACTTTGACCGTCCATCGTGTGCTGCTGTCGGTGTGGCAGAAATAGTTGGGACCTGCATGTTCCGCTGTGGAGGCTGGAGCGCGAGATTCAGTGGGATCAAGTACTATCAGTCGCCCAACAAGGCCTGGTTCAGATGGGAGCATGAGGTGGCGCTGGTAGATACTGATGGGTCACTAACAGGTAGAGAAGCATTAGATATAACAGTATTTAGATACATAATTTTAGAAAAAAATTTAATGGATTCAAAATTCACATACCTTTATTAGCATGGTACAAACAACCTCAAAAAAGCGTTAGTAACATAAAGAAATAAATGATTGAATATAAATATTCTATTTTTCTGAAAAGGCAATGTTAGCTACAAGGTGGTACCAAGGAATAACTTGCTCGACCCGAGGCGCTGCTTCCCAGGAACCGAGTGGAGTGTTGGCGTTCCTGCTGCAGTATGTGACAACACCATTAACTTCCACCGCATGGTTGTCGTCAATCCCTCACCGCCTTCACTTCAGTCTAAAGATGTCATTCTAACCAACTCGTATGGTATGATGAAATAATAAACTCTGGGCGATTGAGTTATGAAAAAAATGTGCATGCTTGTTAGACATGTTTCTATACAATTCACTTATTCTGCATACTTTCCCGGCTACATTCTTTGGTTTCCAGAAAAAAGGGTTCTTGGGGCCGTTCACGTAGAACACGTTTTAGCATTAAAAAATAAGACACGGCGCAGGGGAATGAAGGAAAAAAATGCAAGGTCTAAAGTATGTTTTTTACAGTTTAACTACATTTAACTTGAGCGACCAGTTTTTAAAGCACCACGTCACACTGCAGAAGATCCAGGATCTAAACTGAAAATAACTAAAGATTTCACACATTAACATTAAGGGAACATTGTTAAGTTGAAGTGGGCTGTGATGTTTAGAAAAACATCTTGGTTGGCACAGTTAATCTTAATGTCATATCTCTCTTTAGGGACATGTGTGCTTCCTTTCCTTAAGAAACTTGTGACCCACACATTTGGCTGGATGGCAATGGTGCCCACAGGCCAAATATACAACTGGTACTTTGATGGTGCTTCCCAAATCACCAACATCTCATACAATGGAATGGTCTATGGTTTTCGGGTAAAGTGTGCACACTACACATTGCTAAATAATCCAATGTACTTTCAAAGGAAAAGTTCATTTACATAGTCTTATAATGTTCCAAACCTATTTGTTGTTTTATCTTTGTAACACAAAATATATTTTTTAAAGTCTTTACAGCTCTTGTCATGCAACAACAAATAAATACATTTATACTATGTGAGAAATACACAGTAGTCAACATCTGAAGTGGATCAAAACCTTTCATCAAAGTTGTCCTTAAACTAAAACAATACCCGCTCTTGTCTTAGGACAACTTTGATGATTTTTTTTTGATCCACTTCAAATGTTGGCTACTGTATATTAAAAAAATATAATTTATCTAATATATACATTTGATATTTTAATGGATAGCATGTTGTTTGGAACATTACATAATTAGCTTTTATGTCATCACTGTATTAAAGCCAATGCAAATTATTAAAATATTATCTGTATTTTCTTCCCGCTGTGTCATGTTAGAGTTACACACCTGAAGAGAAACATTTTCATTTATATTATTTTCACAATAAACATTGTTCCAATGAAGTGTGTTAAAAATGATTGCATTTTATATTGTTTTAATATTATACTTTTTTTAAATGATATTTATATTTTAATTTAACACTTATTTTCCTCAGTTTGAAAACCTCTGACTTAAATTACAAAGCTATTTTATGACAGTTTATAGTATACAGTTTGTGCAGTACATCATACACAGTTCATTTTTGTCTCCCTTTCTCCATGACAGCCAGAAAATTATATAATAATCAACCACCACCTGACCCAGAAACCTGACCGGTTCCACATCATAGACGACAGGAATGGCTCTTCCCAGCCCCTGAACCCCACTGCGAATGTAAATGGGGATTGGTACTTCAACCAGACATCCAAAGACCTCTATTACATGGGTAAAACCTCTCATCTCTTCACCCAAGACATCTATGCTATATTTGTATGTAAACAGAATACATATCATGCTGCTCAGTTCTGTGCAAAAAAATATTATTAGAAGATTGAGTGTTTTTTGTCTACAGTGTCTGGAAGAGACCGTGTGACTAGTCGGAGGAAGAGGAACAGTGTGGACCGCTCAGTTGTAGACAGATCGCTGGACTTCAGAGTGTATCAGTGCTATTATCCCAACTGTATCCAGCCTCTCCCTCTGCCTGGTTCTGTAGTGATGCCAGCCTACACATCTGGCTCATCCAATTCATCCACCAGACCTACAAACTTCATCTATGTGTATGTTACCACACACACATGCTCATCAATTTTGTTTTCATTTCATAATCACATGATCTATTGTATCTATTGACTTTGCTAATAAACCGTATTATATTGGGTTTAGTCTCTGGTCAAATACATCATTTTGGAGGTCAAGCTCAGTGAACAACTTCAATGTGCCACAAGAAGGCTCTGATGTGATTATTCCAGCTGGTAAGCATCTCTAATGTCACAAATCCCATGCAAAGACAGAAAGAAAAAGCCATTCAACAATATGGTATGCTATTTTTCTTTAAACTTCATAGTGGCCAAAAAAATAAAAATATATAATTCTGTCTCAAAGGCATTTGGATGGTTGTGGATGTTGTAGTCCCCTCACTGAACAAGCTGAAAATAGTTGGGGTTCTGGAGATTCCAGACACAAACAATGGCACCTCCACCAGCAGTGTTTCTCAATATAACAACACTGTTCTGAATGCCACATATATCTCTATTCAAGTAAGTATGACTACATTCAAAGTGGCATAGACATTTTAGGATCATTACACCGACTAGAACCAGACTCCTCATGTGTACTAATTTAGTTAATTCTGTTCAACTCTCTCTGTAAACGTTCACTCAATCAGGGTGGACGTCTGATTGCTGGCTGGCCTGATGAACCCTTCAGAGGTCAACTACAGATCATACTGAGAGGAAGCCATTCCACACCAGACTGGCTATTGCCATCTGGACTAAACCAAGGGTCCAAAGTGCTTGGTAAAAATAAAGATAACTCATTATTGAATTAATAGTTTGCCAACTTAAAAGTGTTGATTTCAATAGAAAAGTTCACACGTCTTTTAGGTGTGTTTGGATCTCTTGACCTGTATGGCATGCCGCACAACGTGTATCACACTAAGCTTGCTAGCACATCCAAAGCAGGAAACAGCACTATCTCGCTACAGGAATCTGTGGACTGGAAGGTCAGAAGCTTTTTAAAAATGAAAAAAACAGAACACAGAAATTTAGAAAACTATTGAAGCTGCTTGTGTTATTTGCATATATGTCATTTAGATTCCAAGATCTGTTTGTGCTCCGAAACCTCTTTGTTTGAATAAAAACACTCTTTTATTACCTTCAGGTTGGGGATAAGATTCTGCTGTCCACTACCAGCTATGACCCTTGGCAGACGGAAATCCGCACCATCACTGCAGTCACAGATTATGGACGCACACTGACTCTGGACCAGCCTTTATCATACACACACATTGGTTAGTCCTCCTAGATCCATTATAGCAATAATATACATTGTGCTGTACTGATAAGCTGATAAAAATTGTTCAAAAGTTGGGTTTTTTTAGATTCTTGTACATTTTTGAACGTCTTAAGCTCACCAAGGCTGCATTTATTTAATCAGAAACACAGTAAAACAGTGATGTTGTGAAATATTATTACAATTTAAAATACTGGTTTTCCATTTAAATATATCTTTTAAATGTTATATATTTCTGTAATGACAAAGATTTCCATCATAAATCATTCTAATATGCTGATTTGGTTCTCAATAAGCATTTCTTATCATCAGTGTTGAAAACAGTTGTGCTGCTTAATATTTTTGTGCACACCATACACTTTTTCAGGATTCTTTCATCAACAAAGTTTAAAGAAACTAATTAAAATAAAAATTAAAAACATTTTGTAAAATTGTATGTTTTTACTAACTTTTTTATGAATTAAATGCATCCTTGCTGAGTAAAAGTATTAATTTCATTAAAAAAAAATAACTTACTGACCCCAGACTTTTGAAAGGAAGTATATAATTAAATAATTGTATTAAATAAATGCATTAGATTTAATATTAAATGTATCTGGTCATACAGGGGAGAGCTACAGTGTGCCAGGTACTTCAAGAAGTTATCAGCTTGCAGGCAATGTGGCTTTACTGACCAGGAACATCAAGATCATTGGTCAGGAGTATCCAGAAATGAACACACAGTCTTATGGAGCCAGAGTGCTGGTGGGAACCTTCTTCAGTGAAGGAATCAATTTCAGAGGTATAGACTTCTTATGTTGGGCCTTATTCTTGAAATACAAGCAGGAAAAATTATACACAAAACCATAAGGCCCATTCACCTGAATGAAAATGAGAGAAAGCAGAAAAAAATAATATTGTTTTGTTTTAGATAAGAAGAAATCTTCTGAGGATTTATATTTAAAGTTGTTTGTGTAAATAAAATATTTCTGTATTTGCAAATACTAATCAGCCCTTTCCAGCACATTGTAAGTAACAAAAACTCATTTACGCTGATGATACTTACATCACAGGAAAAGCCCAGATCAGAAATGTTCAGTTCTACCACACCGGGCAGGAGGGATGGAATGACCTGTCAGACCCACGATACTCTCTGGTGTTTTATAACTTAGGAGGGGTGAGAGAAATTCTTAAACAGTACATGGCCATTCTTGAGCATCACATTCACACATATTCCTGGCAACTACTTAATGTCACAATATTTTTAGGTGGTTGGTGAGTCTTACATCAAGGGATGTGCTTTCCACAATGGCTTTGCTCCTGCTATCGGTGTTTTCGGGACAGATGGATTGAGTATCGAAGACAACGTGATCCATCACACGGTTGGAGAAGGTACAGATTCAGATGCAGCTTCACTGTTCAATGTTAACACAAAAGGAAAATACTATTAAACAAAATGTAATCACTATGCAGCAGGGTGATATAATTTAGCACTATGACTATTCTGTTCTGCCATTTCTATTCTAATTTCCCAGGAATTAGAGTCTGGGGTGACAGAAATGTGGTCCGGAGGAACTTGGTTACAATGACACTGTGGCCTGGATCATATAATGGCAGAGCGGAGGAATTCAACTTTGAATGGAATGCAGCCATTGAGGTACTCTTTATAGAAAAGTACTGTGATCAGATGGTAATACCATGGTACTTTGTTATATAACAATACAGAATGATTAACATTTACATTTACCATGTTAATTAGATGGCAATTCAAGAATACCATAGTACATGTCCAAAAAACATAGCATTATCATGGTATATGTCTAAAACTCCACAGTACTTTTTAGTTAGTGACAACAGAGAGAAACCTATTTGCCACATAATCATCAGTAAATACCAGATAAAGAACTGATGCATTATTGTTCATTTTCTAGGTGAGTGAGGCAACCAATGTGATTCTTCAAGGGAATATTGTTGCCGGCTATGAACGAGTAGGATACCGAATTGATGGAGAACCATGTCCAGGTATATAAAACTTTGTTTTAAAAGAGGAAATTAATTGAATACTTTGATAGACAGTGACAGTGTTCATTCTACGGTGTTAATTCCAAGGCTTAAATACATGTTTAGCATTCATTATGAATACACAATTTTAAAATTCTGGCTGATACCGATAAGCTGATCATTTCTGTATGTTATGACCAATTACCAAAAAATGGCAGATATTTAAATTCTATACTATTTTGTCTAAATAAATAAAAATAAAACACTTAAAACTAAAATTGTTTTAATTGCTACATAACAACATTATAATGTACAGTATGAAAAAATAATTCTGACAGATTACATTTAAGTGCTAATACTGTATTAGATACTGTATTAGTCTAGATATAGAATGTACAGTATTAAATGATGGAAAAAGTATGCATAATTACATATACTCTATTCGCAGATATAATTAAGCAAAAAGTTTAACATTGACATAATATCATGCCAATTCCAATATCTTGTGCATCACTACTATGAACCTTTCATGTTCAGTATTTACTGATGCAATTATTTCAACAATGTCAAAAGGATCTCCAAATTTAGTGGCACAATGGAGTCAGAATGAGGCGCACAGTGGTCTGTATGGACTCTACATGAATAAAGATGGACTTCCTGGTTGCTCTCAGATCCAGGGATTCACTGTCTGGAGGAGCTTTGATTTTGGCATTTATGTCCAAGTATGATAAATGATCCACAAATTTCCAACTATAAATGCTAGTTGCGTTATACTGGTCTGGTGATTATTATTGTTTTTAATTAATGTTCTCTCCTCACTTACAGGTATCCATGAATGTGTTAATCTCCAACGTGAGCCTGATTGATAACGGAATGGGAATCATGTCTCTAATCTACAGTCCTCCCTCACTCAGCCATGCATACTCTGACAAAACCGTCCGAGTACAGGTGAGAAAGCACTATATGTCTCTTCGGTCAAAACTAAGAAAGCATTCTTATCCTGTAAATTTTTTTTTTCTTTTTTTATAATTTTTAAAAATCATCTGTCCAGGGTTCCCTGATTGTGGGCAGTAGCCCCAATTTCAACTGTTTTGACAGTCTATCCACAACATTGACCTACATTGCACTCAGCAGAAGTCACAAGGCCCCACGTCCTCCTAATGGTACAATACATATTATAGAATCATCTATTCACTACTGAATAAATTTAATATAATTAATCAATTTTCTGAACTAATTCTAACTGCATTTGTATGTTCAACAGGTGGTAGGTCTGGAATTTGCTGGCCGACATTTGAATCGAACCATAACAACGGACCACAAAAACCTCTCACTGGACTGATGAGCTACAACGCCATAGCTGGTATAATGACGGTCTCTGGTGAGTCTCGAAATGTGTATGAGTCTCCAGTTAAATACCCTCTACAGTCGACGAAGATCTCATTTAAAAAATAATTTCTCTTTCTGACCCCAGACACAATTTTTGTTGGGTTCAAGAGTTTGTGCTCAACAGAGAGAAATTACATGTTCATGACCAACCCGGGAAATGAGGATCTACAACATCCAATCAGTGTTGAGAGGATTTCCAAGATAAACAGCACAGAGGACTCTCTGGCGTTCATTCATCGGCCTGATCTGGGGTAAACTGAACACAACTAAAAGTGCATAAAATATATAGGTTTTCTCTGACTCAGAATTGCTCTTATAGTTCCCCATCATGGGACACATTAGAACCCTATAATGCAAGAGTGTGTCACCAAGAATTCAAAAAGAATGTCCAAAAATATTAGATTTGTGATCATTAGTCTATATATGATATCATTAATATTTTTAGATTTAATATTTTATAATATTCTAATACAATATAATATATTCTAGATGCCAGCTGTCAAAATTTTGGAATAATAAAGTGTCTTATGCTCACCAAGACTGCATTTATTTGATCACAATACATTAATAACAGTAACAGTATTATGAAATATTACAATAAAAAACTGTTCCTGTTCCTGTGATTGCAAAGCTGAATTTTCAGCAGCCATTACTCCAGTCTTCAGTGTCACATGATCCTTCAGAACTCATTCTAATATGCTGATTTGCGATGTATATTTACATTCTATAAAAAAACTAATTTATGACTGATTGGGTGCTGGGATGACAAAAATGACTGAGAAGGCATTTCATTTTACTAAAAAGATACAAGACAATCAAAGTTTAATTTAAAATGTGCACATACAAGTGACTTTAGACTTATTTCTTTCTCTTTTATATCAGCAAGGTGAACCCTGCGGACTGTGTTGACATGGACTGTGATGCTAAGAAGAAGACTATGTTAAAGGATCTGGATGGCAGTTTCCTAGGTGTTGTGGGAGCAGTGGTGCCCCAGTCTGAGTATGAGTGGAACGGGGATCCCCGGCATGGACTGGGCGATTACCGCATCCCCAAAGTCATGCTCACCTATCTCAATGGCAGCCGGATACCTGTGAATCAAATCGCTCCTTACAAAGGTACATCTGAGGACAATTTATTATTTACGCTGGTCTAAGAGAGAGTGCTTAGAATGATGGAGTTGCTTTTAGCACTGACGTTGCTGGTTTCCCTGTGTAGGTGTGATCAGAGACACTTGTACATACATGAGCACCTGGCAGAGCTACAAGTGTTCTGGGCTCAACTACAGAATGCTGGTCATAGAAAGTCTGGATGCAGACACAGAAACCAGACGTCTTTCACCTGTAGTCATCCTAGGGGACAAATATGTGGATTTGATAAATGGTATGACTCCTAACTCCCCTCGTAATGCTATTTTGACATCTACCATAAGCAGAAAAATGTGTGTTTTGATGAATTTTAAAAACTTACTGTGAATATTTTGTCACAGGCCCACAAGACCACGGCTGGTGTGCTGGCTACACATGTCAGAAGCGAGTATCTCTATTCCACGCCATTGTTGCCACCAATAAATCCTTTGACATCTATTTCACCAGCACAACACCACAGAAGCTGAGACTTATGCTGCTAAATGCTGGACCTACAGAGGTTAGTCAGTAAGATGGATTATATAACCCACAGCATTTATAGGTCACACAAAATTTAAATCAATAAAAGGCATTGTAAGAAAAAAAAACTATTTTATTTAATTTTTTTTTAATAATAATTTCTTGTGTATTATGTTATTACATTTTGTTTACATTTAGTCTTGTTTCTTTTAAGAAATTCTTATCTACATTGTTATACGCAATTATATAGAATATAAAAATAGATGCAGTATACTAAAGCACTGTATTCTACACTAATCTTCTGTTGTCCTCAGGCTGTCAGGGTGGCTATATTTTACTCAAACCCCCAGCGGCTGGATGTGTATGTTAACAATAATTTGATTGGTCCAACAAATGCTCAGTGGAATGCAGGCAAATCCGACTACACCCTGCGTGAACCAACTTATACAGGTAGAGTACAGCATGATAATTCATTTTAAACAGCTCCCCCTGCAGGCTAGAAGACCAAAATAATTTTTCAACAGACCATAATTCCTATTTTATATCCTCTCTACGCTCCTCAGGTCAATATGTTCCTAGCTTCAACTCCAGTCATGGCTCCAACTTTTTTGACCAAGACTACAAAATGATGAACGTACTTCTTCGTGGCTCAGAGCCGGTCCAAATCCGCACCTCTCCGGTTCTGTTCCTGGCCTTCAACCTCCCGGGCATGACTGAGGAGCAGTTCTTCGGGGCAAATTTGGTCAACAATCTGGCTGCATTCCTGAAAATACCCCCAAACAAGATTCGAATCACCAAAATCGTCCGTGAGGGAACTAATGCAAGAAGGCGGCGCTCAACAGGACTGACGGTGGAGGTGGAGATCAGGGAGCCTCCTGTCCAGAATTTCACCAGCAACAGCACTGGTTAGAGCCGGCATCTATAGTGAATAAAAATAAATAAGAAATACAGTGTTGAGTTACAATACATTGTCTGAAATTGTATATTTATATACCGTCTGCAAAAGAAGACCAACAGTTTGAGGTCCTGAAGAACATTGCTGATGATCTGGGCCGCGCTGCTGTCTCCGGCAATCTGAGTCAGTCCATCGGCTTCAATGTGTCGTCCCTGGGCATCATCCCTCCTCCTCCTTCTTCCAGTGACCCATCCTGGAATGATGTAAGATTTTATTTAATATTTTATGATATCAAGCACCGTTTAGAAATTTTAGGTGAAACATGTAACACAAAGTTGATATTAAAAGAAATATTCTGGGTTATTCTCAACTAACCAAGCACAAATGAGTGAGGTATAGTATATATACACATCTCACCATTTTTGCTTTTTTTCCCCAAAGAAAATGACACACTTGTATAGTCAAACCAAAAATTATTCAGACACCAGATACAATTTTTGATATTTTTTTCCTTGTGGGTGCAGGACACTATAGTTCATTTATGTAAGCGAGGATAGCAAAATAAAGTAAACTGTGACATATTATATTCAAAAATTCTTCATAAGTGGACTACAAGTAAAATCGATAAAAATTTGGACCCAAAAATTATTCAGACACTTTGACCTGACCATGTTTTGCTTAAGTGTTTTTTATTAATTGCTAATGCAACCTTTTTACACCACAGACTGAACAAAATTAAGCATTGCTTGGTAATTGGTTGACCTAAATTGTTATTATCTAATTGTGTACTTAAATTTAACAGCTGACAGCTTTCAACCTAATTCATTACATACCTTTCTATCGGAGTTCTCTGACATTATCAAGATGAATTTGTTCTGACACAGTTTAACTCTGAGTTCTTGTCATATTTTATTACCATTTTCAAAACTATAACGAATAAACTGTGATAATGTGAGAAATGTTGAAGGTGTCTGAATAAATTTTGGTTTGACTATATAAATCCCTTCGTATAAATTTAAGTAATGTGGCTTTTTCTCATTTTAACTGTCTCTCTCTCTCAGGTGGCCACTCAGGAAGTGACCCGTGAAGACCAGCAGGTGGAGACGGTCAAGTCTGTATCGTCCCTGGTGGTGGTGGTCCAGCCTGTGGCGGGACTGTCCCCCGGGCCCCTCAGTGTGCAGCCCAGCATCATGGCTGTGGACACAGTGGTGAGACTGACGCTTCCTGATTTCATTAAGAATACCTAAAACTGTAGTTTTCAGGCAATTACTAGAAAACTGCACCTGGTATCGAACAGGAAGAGCATCTTTGTGTGTCTGTTTTCAGGGTGACTGCGTGTCTGTGGGTGTGACGACTCTAACCATGTCAGCTGTGCTCAAAGATGCTAATGGAAATCCGGCAGAGGGACTTCAAGGAAACACCACCATCCCATTCCGTGGCTGCTGGGCCAATTACACTGATTTAGCCATCTTTACAAGTGGTGGGTTGCTTTTGTTACACGCATTAATTTTTTTGGGTTGCTGTCTGTTGTTATTTTAAGTGTTTACAGTATTTTTTCTCCTTGTACCTCTTTCACAGGTGAGAACTTGAAGTTGGCCTTTACTCTGAATGAATGGAAGGCTGAGACCAGATCTTTCACACTCAGAGCAGCTACAACTCCGTCTTCTGTGGTTGTCACCAGAGACTTCCCCACCATCTCTGACTCCAGTCCAGCTGTCTTGTCACAGTCTGTGCATCTGCTCATGCTGTTGAGTGGTCTACTCCTTCTGCTCATGAGACCCTAAATAATGACAACACACAGTACACTCTTATAAATACATTACATTGTCTTCTAATGATTTGTCTTTGTCTATAAACTACTGTTTTTCCATATGATCATGATCTGTTAGCCACAACTATAAATTCTGAGCACATTCACTCATAATAACTGTAGAACAAAAACAACTTAACAAAATTAAGTATTTAAATCTATTCCTTTTACTTTCAATATTATGTATTTATATGCTTTCTTATACGCTTTAACAAAATTTCAAGTTCTTGCATAGTTTGTTTTTCTATATACAGCATAAAGTCAGCATGAAATGAAAGGTGTAATCGTCTTTTCTTCCCTACTAACATACTGTATATCCAAGTGAAACTGCTTCTTGAATGAGAAAAAAACAGTAGGGCAAGAATTGATTGGATCAGATTATGAGAGCACACATGGGCGTCGCTAGGCCATTTTTAGGGGGGCTATAGCCCCATTTTCATTTGAAAATGTAACATTCAGTGTAATACATATTCCAGTGCATGTGGCATTTAAAGAGGTGTGCATACTTGAGCTAAGGAAAGAGGGTTGTACTAGAAGTGCAAACAGTAAAATTTTGTGTTTGTACAGTAAACAAGTGTGTGATATATATATATATATATATATATATATATATATATATACATATATATTTAAATTTTCTTAAATTTAATATTCCTTTTTTTAACACATCGCATCTCTTATTTATCATTGAAACATTTTATATGTATTATTCAACAATTGGAGGATGCTTTCTTTGTTAATGCAAAAGAGAAAGAAAGAAAGAAAGAAAGAAAGAAAGAAAGAAAGAAAGAAAGAAAAAGAAAGAGAGAGAGAGAGAAAGAAAGAAAGAAAGAAAGGACCACTAGAGGGAGATAAAGTCCACAGCGCTCAATCCTCACACTTAACACCTGCCGAACTTTGGGAAAACTTTGTCGTTCACATTCATGATGAGCTTATAAGTAAATTAAAAACTTGCACATTTTTGTTAGTTTTCTTTTTTAACGATTATTTCGTATTCTACATAGCAGTTACATCCGTTTTTAAAACGCTGTGTGGTACCTTGGTTCTAATAAAACCTTATAAATAAGCCAATATAATACAAAACGTATACAATAGGCTACTTATAAAACGTTCTGCTGTTCATCGCGCATATTAAAAATGATTCCGACATGGAGGACAGTAGCATCATCTGAAAGCTGGGCAGGAGGCAGAGGTCTTTAAATCTTGTATGGATTGAGTTGAGCTATAATGTCATGACGGTATTTAAGGAGGCAGTTCTTCAGAGGAGCTGCTCTCAGTCTGCGCTCCTCCACACACACACACACACACACACACACACACACACACGTGATGTGTTCGTGTTTTTCCCAAGCAGGTCCTTTTTTTCTTGTGCATTTACAAGATGTGTTCTTATGGAGTATCAGGGGTATTTTTGACTTTTACGTTACTTTTGCATTTTCTTAGTGTTCACTCAATAAATCCTCTGTTTCCAACCGCATCCAAAGGCATGAAAGTGTCCAAGTCTGTTCCTGCTGATGGCCACAGAAGAGCCAAATATGGCAAAAGTACATTGTCAGCATCACCGTTATCAGGAGAGGTACAGTCACAGCGGGAGATCAAGGATGCGACTGAACCTCATGATTACATGATCTCCATCTACAAAACCTTTTCCGCGGCTGAGAAACTAGGACTGAACGCGAGTTTTTTCCGCTCCTCAAAAGCAGCAAACACCATAACGAGTTTTGTGGACGAGGGTCAAGGTTAGTTATTTCTTTCTCATTTAATAACAGGTTTAAATTCGTTATAAATGTTTTTTGCTCCGAGTTTGTGTTTCCCTTTTCAAGGAGTGTCAGAATAATGACAGTAGGCCTACAGGTGCGCTTCAGAAGAAGGAAAAATGCTGTTTCTTTATTAGACATAGTACGACTAAAAATCTTTAGGAATGAATGGGTGGATTACTGTATGTGTCACACAATCATAATTAAATATTATTAAATAATAAACAAGAATCCTCTATCCTTAAATAAGAATCCCCTAAGTATCAAAACAACTTTTGACAAATGATCCAAACTTTATGCTTACATTCTACACTTTCATAAAAAAGAGTGAACGGAGTGACTATATAAATTATATAGTGACTAAATAAATATATTACCTTCAATATTACTTTTTAAAATTGTATAACTTTTCATTCTTTTTAATCTATAACATGAAAACAAAAAAAAACAAAAAAACAATCAATCTTAGTTGATTGAAACATTCTTCTTCTTCTGCATTCATACGTTTTATCTCTCTATGCCTCTGTAAACTGACTTTGTAAATACTGTACAGCCACTGTCACTAAACATGTGTGCTCTTTGTTCCAGATGACCTTTTGAACTCCCCACTGTGGAGACAGAAATACTTATTCGATGTATCGACTCTTTCTGAAAACATGGAGCTCTTGGGTGCTGAATTGAGGATATACACAAAGATCTCCGGAAGCTTCCGAGCGTCTGAGACGGGCCCAGTGGAGATACAACTGCTCTCCTGCCAGTCGCACACCGTCCTTGATTCCAAAACCTTGGATCTGGAGGATGCGCATAAACCAAAATGGGAGGTTTTTGACGTATGGGAGATTTTTAAGGAACGTCAGCGCCACTCCCACGGAACGCGCTTCTGTTTAGAGCTCAAGGCGATGCTTGATAATCCTGAGAGGGAAATCGACTTGCAATATCTTGGATTTCACAGACATGGCCGTCCGCAGCTAAAGAAAGCCATATTGGTTGTTTTCACAAGGTCAAAAAAGAGACAAAGCCTTTTCTATGAAAAAAGGGAGAAGATTAAGCTGTGGGGTTTGGATAGTCTTGGGAAGGAGAAAGGACCTCACTCGAAGTCCCGACGGAGAAGACGGACCACTTTACCCAACCGCCATGGCAAGAGGCATGGCAAAAAGTCCAAATCTAGGTGCAGCAAAAAACCCTTGCATGTGAATTTCAGGGAGTTGGGTTGGGACGACTGGATCATCGCACCCTTAGACTATGAGGCCTATCACTGTGAGGGAATCTGTGACTTCCCTCTCCGATCTCACCTTGAGCCGACCAATCACGCCATTATACAAACTCTCATGAACTCCATGAACCCCAGCAACATGCCGCCCAGCTGTTGCGTCCCGTCCAAACTCAGTCCCATCAGCATCCTGTACATCGACGCAGGAAATAACGTTGTGTACAAGCAGTATGAGGACATGGTGGTGGAGTCCTGCGGCTGCAGGTGATTGTGAAGTTCAAACTAATGAGGAAATGTAAATGTGTCTGACTTCCTGATCTGTCTTCAGAACACTACTGGAATCCTCAGCTGAAATGCAACTCATATCTGGAAATATGATTTTGGACTGGAATCGAGCACAAAAATATTATTAGATCACTCTTAGTTCCATTTCACTGGCCATTTTTATACTTAAATTGTTTGTGTGTACAAGACAACTTCATTCCTACAACACATTCCTGCTTTAAATAGCTGTATTTTATGGACTGATATGTAAATGATTTTTTTAATTGTACAGGCACAAATTTTAATTTTTGTTCAGTTACACTAAGTTATTTTCTCATTTATTCAGTAATAATATTTCACACATATAAATAAGCTATTTTAGTTATTGTATCTTTCTACCTCATTGTACAAACTATGTTAAGCTACCGTGTAAATGTCTTCCTTTGAGAGATTAACCTCATGAAATGTTTTGTAAATATTTTATAAAAAGTATGAACCACATTATTCCTTCAATAAAATATCACAAAATTAAATATATTTGTTAAATATTTCTTCTTGAATATTACCTTTTTGTTATTGCTTTTTTTTTTTGAATATTTAATAATTGAATAAGTAATTTTAATGTATACACTAACATTCAAAAGGTTGGGGTCAACAATCAAAAAAAAAAAGAATTTAATACTTTTATTCAGGACAAGTGATAGTTATAATGTTACAAAAGATTTACATTTTAAATAAACATTCTATTCATCAAAGAATCCTAAAACAACTAAAAAATTATGATTTTCATTAAAATATTCAACATTGATAATAATAGGAAATGTTTTCAGTATATTAGAATGATTTTTGAAGGATCACTTGACCCTGAAGACTGGAGTAATGGTGCTGAAAATTCAGCTTTGCCTTACAGGAATAAATAACATTTTAAAATATATTAAAACTGAAACCAGTTATTTTAAGTGTAATATTGCTCTATAAAAAATAGATCTTACTGACCCCAAACTTTTGAATAATAGTGCACCCTGATAAAAGCATGAATAATACCCCCAATAAAGGCATGAATAATACATTGATATTAACTGAATTATGCTATATATGCAGTATATTCACAGCGCATCAGTCTGAGGCTTGAAATCTGATTTTGGACATTTTTGTCCTTTTCAGTTTTTTTTTTTTTTTTTTTTTGTCATTTTGCCTGTATTATTGCCAGCTGCATAAATTTTGGCACAGGTGTGTATTTTTATTGGAATTTTACTGTTTCACCCCCATTTCCTTTAATAAATCTATTTTGTACTAGGTACAAAAAATAGATCTTCTCAGGACCTTAAGGACAAAAATGTCCCCATTGAAATCCATTAAAAGCTATTTTTAATCGCAGTGCCATTTAACTGTAAAATGATGCAATTTTTGTTAATAGGCTTTCATTCTGTTGGCAAGGCTTCCAAATTTAATTTTTTACTATTTTTTACCAGATGGTGTTTTTTTCAGGTTTGGCCTTTAAAGTAAATACTCGCTTTATTCCTGTTTTCTGCTTCTGCATATTATAGAGCCAAGTGGATAAATAATGCAGTTATAATTGGTTGGGTGTGTTGGTATGGATGTCAGAGTGTGGTTTGTAAAAAAAAAAAAAAAAAAAATTGTGTGTGTGTGCTTGTAATATTTGAGAAGGAAAAACCCAACCACTGTGTGCGCCAGCGGAGTTTTGCTGGCATCTAATGGGGAAAATTTGGTACTGCACCCAAACAAAATCTTACTGAAAGCTCATTTTCTGAGATATCAACCTCAAATTTGGAAACCAACTTGGTTAGATTTATGGCTTTGATCTTCTAGCAGGTTTAGAGTTCAACATGTTTCATAAGTTATATATTTCATATAAAATATTGTTCATCAATCATTTTCATAAACTTAAACCTCTATAACTTTTTTTTTTTACTTCAGCAATAATCTGCCATGGGTCTTCTTTAAAATGAGACCAAACTTAAGTCTGTGCTCCCAAGCTTCAAATTTTTATGACAGTTTTTTGACATGGACATTTTTGTCCACTATGGACCTATGTGTAACTTTTTTTTATTGACGCACAAGGGTTAATGCCATTAATGTAAACTGTCAAAAATATACACTTCAAGAGCACAACAGCTTGTCAGCTGGGGCAATACATTTTAAGAGAAACATTTGTATCTTATCTACTCCTTAAAGGTGCATATTACACACCTACTGATAAGGGAATAAAAATAGTGTAAAATAGTGTACTTTTGAAAAGTACTATGCCACAAGCTAAAGGTAAAGATATACATTATGCAAAAATACTGTGAGTGGTAGATTATTAACAGAAGTGCAGCTCCCAGTTCTCATCTTTCTATACCAGTACTGGTCTGGGTTACACAGTAAGAACGCTAACTGACAAGTGGGAAGGAACAGAGTAATTCAAAACTGGGTCTACTCAAGAGAAATACCCGGCACCCTGCTTTCATTTATGCCAACCTGAGATACAAAGATCCAAGTAATCTGTGTACCTTCCCTGTAAAGAGCTGAAGGGAGATAATGGCAGTGTTTAGAAAAGGTGAAAATGGGGTCAACAGACACTCAACACAACCTTTCCTGGGTGGCCTGTGTGTTGGTGTGAATAGAGAGGAGCACGTACACACACACTCAGATCTATTGGTAAACGGAGAAACAGTTGAACGGCTCTGTACCAAAGTCGCATTCATTCTCTGTCGGGGAAAAGACAATGACAAAAACCAAGGATGCTAACTTAAGATTAGGCTTGCTTTTACCCCGAGGTCAAAGGTCAAGCATCCTTTTGTCTCTCGCCAATGTGTTCGTTTAACACATCCAGTAAAGAGAGGAAGCAATCAACGCTGCAGAACAAGGGAAAGGAATGAGCGTGATGCTATTACACCAGTTCTCTGTCTCTCTGACACATTGTCAGTCCTCGCTCACCCGTAAAACACATGAAGATATAAGACACACAGCCACACAGCTGTTGGACAACAATGGACTGGAATGTCATGTGCCTCTAAAGGACATCTGTGGACGGACCGAATGCTGTGATTCAGTGATGGAAGCAGTGAATGTTATCAACTCACATTCTGTCATTCATTAATCAGCAGTTTTAAGTACAGTTATAAAGGGATAGCTCACCCCAAAATGAACACTGGCATTCTTTATTCACCCTCATGTTGCTTTAAACCCATATTGTTCTTCCAGTTCAATCTCATTATGTATCTCATTATGCTTCCGTGTTTGTGTTTGCACAAACACGGAAACATGAACATAGTGACAGAATCTAAATCATACACTGGTTATGTATGAACAACTCTAGAGATGTAGAATGATTACAAATCCTTTCAGATTTAGAAAACGCATTTGTGAAATTATATCAATGGTTATTGTATTTATTCAATGATAATAATTAAAGATGTACACTTTCATTACATTTATTTACCTATTTTGACATTATAACATTCATTCTGTTCTGAATGACTTCTGGTGCTGCATTCAACACTTTTTAGGGAAAAAAATCTATATAATAATAAAATGAAAAATATAGTATAAATACTTTATATATAGGTTTCAATAATAGTGTGTGTGTGTGTGTGTGTGTGTGTCAAAATATAGTAAAGATATATTTATAATACAATAAACAGATTTGTACCTTTCTAAAAACCAACATTTCTAAAAAGTAAATACTTTTACTGTTTAGATGCTGTTAATACATGTACACTCATATTTGTAAGTTTGACATCAAAAACATCGTTTCAAATTTCTATTTCAAATAAACATTGCTCTTTTGAACTTTCTATTCATCAAAGTGTCCTGAAAAAAAATCTATCATGGTTGCTACAAAGCAGCACCACTGTTTTCAACAATGATAATAATAAGAAATGTTTCTTGAGCACCAAATCAGCATATTAGAAAGATTTCTGAAGGATCATGTGACATTGATGAGTAGAGAAATGGCCGCTGAAAATTCGGCTTTACATCACAGGAATAAATTACATTTCCAAATATATTAAAACAGAAAACAGTAATTTTAAAGTGTAGAAGTATGTTAAAATAGTACTGTTTTATTTTTTATTTTTTTTTAATTTATTTTTTTTTTGGATCCAATAAATCAATAAATGTAGCCTTGGTGAGCACAAGATACTTTTTCAAAATCTTAAGGGGAAAAAGAGAACACTTACCAACCCCAAACTTTAATGTGTAAATAACTGCAGTATCAATACTAATGAGATCAGAATGGCTCTTTCATACAAAAAATAAATAAATAAAAAATAAAAAATTATATATATATATACCTTCCATAATACCCATGTACACTAAAATGTTAAGACGTGACACACTAGGTTTGATATCAATGACACCAAACGGAATTAGTTTTGTGTATCTTGTGACCAATCATAACACTTTAAGTTTGAACATGTGAAGGTGTAACTGTCCATTTTGGAGCTGGTTAACAATATGCTTGGTAGGGAAAAAAGCATTTATGGATAAACTCTCTCATCTTTAACAAAACAAGTGACTTTCAACAAAAGTTCTCAAAATTTCCAAAATTAGCTTGTAACAATACATAGAAATATAAAAATGAAAGTGTTCCAGAGATTTCATGTATAATTCAAAGCTAAAAATCTGATTGTGTCATATCAGCTAATAGTGTCATTGATTAGCCTGGCTTAACCAGTGACACAGATACTGTGACTGCTGTGTTTATCAAGACTGTTTGCACTTATTCTGTCCTTTGTCTTGTGTGTTTGAGGAGACACCATCTTATGTCAAAGAGTCAAACGCTAGCGACCTACAAGTCAAGTCAATGGATGGAGAGCTGAGAAAAGACATTTGTAAAGTCAACATCAGAAACGAAAGTGGAACGGTGAGTTTAGATGGTCAGGCAACACTAAAAGAATGGAAGGCTACAGGTTAATCTGCTCTACTTATCCTCTGTACACAAACGACTTGTGAAGGATTAGCTCAGTTAACCCAACACACATTCATCAGATAAGTTAGTAGACTGTCAGATGATCCTGTAACACTTGATCACAATGTCACTGAACAACATTCACTTATTAGCTTGTTATGGGACATGCAAAGACTTTATTGCTCTTACGTAAAAATATAATTTTATTTTTAAGCAGGTGTAATATAGCACAAGTTGTCCTACAAATGGTTCCACAAAAAAATATTAAGCAGCACAACTGTTTTTAACATTGATAATAATCAGAAATGTTTCTTGAGCACCAAATCAATATATTAGAAAGATTTCTGAACGATCATGTGACACTGAAGACTGGATGCTGAAATTCCAGCTTTGTCATCACAGGAATAAATTACAATTTTAAATATATGTGACCTTGGACTACAAAACTGGTAAATTTTTTGAAATTGAAATTCATACATCATCTGAAATCTGAATAAATAAACTTTCAATTGATGTATGATTTGTAAGGATATGACAAATATTTGGCCGAGATACAACTATTTGAAATCTGGAATCTTAGGGTGCCAAAAAATCAAAATATTGAGAAAATTGCCTTTAAAGTTGTCCAAATGAAGTCCTTAGCAATGCATATTACTAAACTAACTTTTTTATAAATTTACTGTAGGAAATTTACAAAATATCTTCATGGAACATGATCTTTACTTAATATCCTAATTATTTTTGGCATAAAAGAAAAATCGATAATTTTGACCCATACAATGTATTGTTGGCTATTGCTACAAATATACCTGTGCTACTTATGACTGGTTTTGTGCTCCAGGGTCACATATTAAAATTGAAAAGTATAGAAGCTTGTTTCTGCCACAAGATAAAAAATAAAAAAGGTAATTGCGACTTTTTCCTCACAAAAAAATAAATCATAATTGCGAGATATAAACTCAGAAGTTTGACTGACTTTCTCATAATTCCCGGTCCTTGATTCTGATTGGTTGAGCCACATTCAAAGCGGTTGTAAATTACTCTACAAACATAAAACTCTTTGTTTCTGCGTCTGTGTGTTGCTCGTCAACCACTTTGTTGCAACCACATCTATTTCTGAGGATCTACATTGTTTGGCGGAAGAATGTTTTTATAAATATTATTAAAACAATTTTTGCTTTGTTTTATTTTGTGAAACCTTGCTACATATATGGAATAACCGTTTTATAAAAGCAATAAGCCCCTTGAAGCCATGGTTTACAGTGAATTTATAACAGCTCCACACTGTGCCTAACAACGCCCCTTAGCTGTTATAAATTCACTGTAAACCACGGCTTCTTGGGGCTTATTACTTTAGTTTATGTCTTGCAATTCTAAGTTTATATCTCACAATTCCGGTTCTGAACTTCCGAATTTGCAAATCTGTTGAAAAAAAAATCTGAATTGCCATTTTAATAGTGTATTACAACCCGAATTCCGGAAATGTTGGGATGTTTTTTTAAATTTGAATGTAATGAAAACTAAAAGACTTTCAAATCACATGAGGCAATATTTTATTCACAGTAGAACATAGAGAACATAACAAATGTTTAAATAGAGAAATTTTACACTTTTATCCACTAAATGAGGTCATTTCAAATTTGATGCCTACTGCAGGTCTAAGAAAAGTTAACACAGGGGCAACAAAGGGCTGAAAAAGCAAGACATTTTGAAAAGATTCAGCTGGGAGAACATCTAGCAACTAATTAAGTTAATTGACATCAGGTCTGTAACATGATTAGCTATAAAAGGGATGTTTAAGAGAGGCAGAGTCTCTCAGAAGTAAAGATGGGCAGAGGCTCTCCAATCTGTGAAAGAGTGCATAAAAAGATTGTGGAATACTTTAAAAACAACGTTTTTCAACATCAAATTGCAAAGGCTTTGCAAATCTCATCATCTACAGTGCATAACATCATCAAAAGATTCAGAGAAAATGGAGAAATCTCTGTGCGTAAGGGACAAGGCCGAAGACCGTCTTCAAACTGCTTTGAAAAGAAGAGGAGATGCTACACCATGGTAAACATGCCCCCGTCCCAACTATTTTGAGACCTGTAGCAGGCATCAAATTTGAAATGAGCTCATTTTGTGCATAAAATTGTAAGATTTCTCAGTTTAAACATTTGTTTTGTTATCTATGTTCTATTGTGAATAAAATATTGGCTAATGTGATTTGAAATTCTTTTAGTTTTCATTTTATTCAAATTTAAAAAACGTCCCAACATTTCCGGAATTCGGGTTGTAAATTATTTCCATCATGGGATACAAAATACAAAGTATTATGACTTTTTATCTCACAGTTCATATATAATACGAACTATGATATAAACTCGCAGTTGCCTTTTATTTTATTTATTTATTTATTTATTTATATTGCAGAAAGAGGCTTCCATAGAAAACCATTATTTTAAATTATAATAATATCTCACGATCTCACTGTTTTACTTGTTACTGCATTGTTAGCTTTTTTGCGGGACTTGCAAAGTCATTATTGTGCTTGTGTAAAAATATGTCAGTTGAATCAGGTGTGAAGGTGCGCACACTGGCCCAGTTGAAGATCCAACTTAGCTTTGAACAAAAGTCCTCTGAGGAACAAATCAGCGCTTCTAGCTGACCTTCATAATCTCTACAAAGCAAGACAAAAAAAGATTCTCAGTGAGGTTCTGCAGGTCACCACCAACCCAACAGCTCTGCACCATCTATACGGGGATAAAGCGATGTGGAGATGTGCAGATGTTTGAAATAGGTAGCGCTCAGGAACATATGGCTTTGGTTGAGGCTACCGCGGCGCTTCGCATACTGGGTTTAGTTATACATGGATTAGGCTACTTAGTCGACGACTCTGAGTCAACTCTAGACAGGTCTGACCCCGGCTCATGTGTTTTGACTGAATGATAATCAGACCTCTGGACTTCTTTTACACATTAGAAGCAGAGCTGATATGACAGGGGCTGCAGTGTTCCTTTACAGTGGTTCGGTGGAGAAAATGTGAAACAGATGAGGGTAGTCTACAGTGAGGTTTTCTCTCTGCCTTAATTAAAAGTGCCTGTCGAGGACATTTGGAGAGAGTTCGGCTCCCAGATCATTGCGGCATTTGCACATCAAAAGGAAATGACACTGGACACGGGGTTACCCATTAGCAGAAGAGTTTTATACAAAGATCACAAGCTTTCATTTGGCAGTAATGACCTACAGATTGTCTATCCCTAAACGTCCTTCACCTTGTCACAACAAGGCCCAATCGCAGGTAAAAAAAAAAAAGTCCTTTTATCCAACAGTACAAGGCCTTTCTGTGATGTCATGGCTGGTGAGCGTAGTTGCGCAGCTCTGTAATGGCAATTCTTGCAATATACTCAACATGGACTCCCTGAACTCTTAACAATATTTATAGTACAGGTCAAAGTAAATGGTCTTCCCTTAGGATTTGGTCAAGATCCATATTCTGCAAACCAAATGTTACTTTATTCTTTCTAAGAGCTGACCTCTAATGAGCTGCACTGATTCAAACAATAAATGAGTGAGTCACTGGCTCTGTTCAGTTTTTCTACTGCCTAGTATACTTTTTAAAATATCACACATAAAAATATTAGGCATTACAGAATGATTGAGTCATGCACAATTGTAGTCTTGGAAATACTGGAATGTAGCACTGTAATTCAAATTTGTGTAGAAATGTCAATGAACCAAGACAAATAAATGTTATTTTCTAAAGTACCCTCAAAAATATCATGTATTTTTGTAAAAATATTATGCAGTACAACTGCATAAACTTAATGACAAAAATAAATATGTTTCCTGAACACCAAAACAGCATATTGGAATGATTTATGAAGGTTCATGTGACATTGTGGACTGGAGTAATGGCTGCTGAAAAATTAAGAATAAATGACATTTTCAAAAACATATTAAAAAAAATCTTACCAATCCCACAAATTTGAACAGTATTATATATTGCTAAATATTAATAGTAGTATGTCACTCAATAATTAATTTCTTGCATACCAAAGTGACATTTAAAAAAATGCTATCAAAAGAGTCTCTAAAAGCTATATTAGCATCTGTGGGCACTATTATAATATCCTTTGATCACCATACAAACCTTCAAGATGTTAGCATGAATTACATGCCGCGAAAGTAAAACGGAACTTTATGGTCAATAAAAATCAGCAAAGTGTTCATTGATTGTGAAACCCTCAGTCCTCTGGAGGAAACCCAAAACCTGTCCCGTTCTGCTGGGCCAGTCTAGTGTCTGAATCCAGGAGGAAAAGGAAATGTGTTATGACATGAATAGGGTGGAAAAGGAAGTGTTTTTGCATTGAATTAAATAGGGGGAGGGGTTTTAAAAAGTTTGATTTACTTGCACAAAGATCCATATGTACACATATACAGACACACTCATGCCCACATAACGGCAGGCTAATTCTTCAGTAAAACCTGCTTTGTCAGGTACTTTCTTAATTCCAGGTGTGGAATTTCAAGATTTTGAATGCATGTTCTTTTTTTTTCTCAATAGAAACCCCATCATACAATAAAGCCTCTTTAGTAATATGAATCATATGTTACTTATCAACTTAATGGGTAGCAGACTTCTCTGATACTGGCTGGGTATCTCTGGCCATCTTATCTACAATAATACACTGATAAAAATATAAAGAGCAGATTTCAACAATCTCAGCAACAATCTTGATAGGTAAAGAACACGTGAAAAATATGCTGCCAATTACAGCTCGCCAACTGCCTCCAGAAGGACATTAGTAAGGAAGTGTACAAAGGATATGATAAAAAGTACTTTAACATCTTGGATAAAACATCTTAGCAAAGAAAATAATCTCATTTTAAACAGATAAAGCTTGAAGTATGGTACTTGTGGGATATTTTATATACAGTACCACCTTCTGTTTTAGATCACATACTGATTGTGTGACTAAAATAGTGTTTTATGTAAGAATCCAGCTTGAGCTAGACCATTCCTTACCCTGGAGAACTCTGGGAAACATTTATAGTTACTTCAATTACATGTTAATAGGTAACTGAGGAAAATTACTAAGAGCCTACAGGTTCTGTAGCTTCTTCACGTTAGCAGCCCTTTCCATCGCAATGCATATCAGTGCCAAAATATTTAATATGGGTCAACTAATTAGTTCACGCAAAAAGGAAAATATGATATATCATAACCAATGTTTTTTAATATTCTGAATGCAAATATGAGATGAGGCTGTCAAGCTTCAAAATTTAAAAAAGCACTATAAAATCATAAGGTACATACGACTTTTGCACTATATTCCAAGTCTTCTGAAGCCTTTATGTAAAGAAAGGACTCAAATAAGTCTTTATGCAGTGAAATTGACTTGGCGCATTCATGAGAATCTATGGCCACTATGACTAATTTATGAACAGATCGTTCTTTTGAGTCAGTTTCAATGAATCTGTTAAATGATTTGTTCATGAATCGAATAGTTCATCTCACTGACTCAATAATAGAGTCAATAATAACAATACAGTATCCATTTACTTATTGTAACTGCACGGAAAAATGAATAGTACATATCTCTACCTAAGTACTGCAAAAAAAAAAATTGAAAATCATACATATTTGAAATGACATGATGACAAAATTTTCATTTTAGTGTGACATTTAAAGCCAAAATATTGCCAAAAAAAGAGGCAGGATATTTTCCTGATAAAATTCAGACAATTAAAAAAAAAATGTAACTAGATCTCGTCTCACACAGGGAAAGATGTCAAACCATCAAGATAATTTCTTACGCTTAGATCTGAAAACAGCCCTATAAAACACTAATATACACCTCAAACATTTTTCTTCAATGCCACATTATTGTTGGTTAAATACTGCATTAAATGACATTGGTGTCAGCCAATCAGCATCATTCCTAAACAAAATAAAAACAATCAGAATGGTCAAAATGAACTTGAAAGGCAAGTGCATTACACAATATCTACGCAGACACACACAGTCATGCATGCACATGCACACAGCCAGAGCAAAGACAGAAACTATTTAGCATGCTAGACTGACCACAAGGTTCAGGCTCACCCAACTAACCTCTAGGTGTTGATTGCTCAGGGGGACCTGATCCTGGATCAGGGAGGCCATTCCCATGAAGATTTAAGTATACACTTGAAAGCCGCTCCAACAGGTCGCTTGTAGAGGGTCAGGGGGTCAATTGCCTGGTGGTGCTTAATGGTAGCAAAAAAAAAACTTCAGTCATCTTAAATGGGCCAAAGTGAAGCTTGTGGCCCGCGACTGGAGGAATGCAAGGAATTCTGGGGGTTAAGGTGGTGCCATGAGGTGGCAGACACTGACACGGGGCTCTGGAAGTTGGATACAATGTCACCGCCTCACCATCAGTCAACATTAGCCACCGCTCTCTCAACACCTTGTCCCCACTGTGGGTATTAACTGTTGTTGGTTTACAGGGGGGGGGAGCTTGATGCTCATCAAAGCGACGATCGTCTTTAGAGTCAAAAGCTGAATATTACAATTCGCTGATGTGAGTTTAATCATCAAAGAGGTGTAGCTAAATCTAACTTTGATACTAAACTACCTGAAGTAATTGAAGTAAAAAAAAGAAAAGAATGGAGCTCCATTTCGGGTTGAGGAGGCGTGAATACAAAACAGGCACTCTGGAGGATTACCTAATGTTATTTTCACCTCTGTTATTTGAGTGCTTCTTAAAGCTGTGAAAACATATGTCATCATGCCGCCAGGGCCAAATATTGTAATTATTTTCCAGAGAAAATGACAAAAATTATTTTCAAGTTTGGTCACTGTGCATAAGCGATCATTTATTCTGTCTCCTTATGCTTTCACGAGACGGAAATTAAACATTCTAGAACTTGACATGCACATCCTCTTACCTTAAAATGCTTCTTTCGACATCACATTCTTCTTCTGCACTTCAGAGGCCATGCACTCACCTGGCTCGCTGACACGGCCAACGTGTTATTTCCTCCCTGAGCTTAAACTCATGATCTAACGACCTGCCTTTGGTCCTAAGTCAACACTGAACAGAACTTGTCAATCATTTGATCCACTTCATTGGCATCGAGGCTTGATTGGGCACAATTAGCCCTTAGAAACAAATGACATCAATCTGCCCTGGATTTCCATTGAGGGAGGCTGATTATTTGCTTTAACCTGGAACGCTGATTTCATTTTCACCCCTCTGTGTCCCCTGGGGGATTAACAAACATTGGAAAACATGTACGGCTGACATAAGATCCTTTGGCCTTAGCTAGAGAAATTTTCAAATGCAATTTGGCCAAACCCAAAGGAAGTCCAACCGCACAACAATTTTGGCACAGCTAATACACTGCCTTGAGATTTATTTCAGTTTTTCTATGAGCTGTGTAACACAGAGGTACCAATTGTCAGTTTCCTGTCTGATACGTCTACATCAGGCAAACCACAACATTATGAACTGCTGTGCAAACCAGCATCGGTCAAATTGTCCACAGACATAAATGGTAAATTTAAGGACTGTGAATAAATTAAAAACTAACACTTTACAAGAAGTTAACATTAATGCATTAGATATTATAAACTAACAATGAACAAGAATTTTTTTCACAGCATTTATCAATCTAGGTTCATGTTTATTTATAAATACATAAACATTTAAATTACATTACAATTTTATTAATGTTTAAAATATTTTACTAAATTAATCTGAGAAATTTAAAAAATATATAAATTAACTATATAATATAAAAAAAACATTTATCAATCTAGGTTAATGTTAATTTATAAATAAAAACATTTAAAGTACATTATACAGTTTATTAATATTTAAAATAGTTTACTAAAATAATTTGAGAAATTTTAATTATATAAATTAACTAAATAATATTAAAAAACCTAATGTTAAAAATAAATGTATAAATTAATATTAAACTAGATTATTAAATTATGTAAGAAATGTTAAATTTTAGTTCATGATACCTAATGCGCAAAATAATGTTAATGAATTGCATTGTAATGTGCTAGCAAAATTATCAAATGAATTACATGAAGTGCTTTTTAAATCTTATGTCAATATTTGCAGTGAAAAGCCCCCAAATTTAAAAAAAAAGGCACTGAATGGACAGAGGGAATGAATAATTGTGTTCATTTTTATCATATTATGTTATATTATTAATTTAATCACATTAAATTAACAGCCCTAATTTAGAAGAAGCCCTAAAGAAACTAGGAAAAATCTAGGTTTAAACTTACTAGCCGTCATGCATACACTCAGAAGTTTCATGTTTATGTACAGGGAATTACTAATGGACCATGGTCCATTAACTATGTGGATTTATTTCCAGCCACGCAGTGTTATGAAAAGGCCAGCACAGAGGCTCTAACTTCAGGCTGTGGCACTTTTTTCTGTTAGACAGCAAGGCTAAATTTACAATATTGACTCTTTGGCTGCGTTCTGTTACAGTAAAGAGAACATTGGGTTATGGTAGAGACATACCATAGTAACTGTGAGTAAATACAAACATGCAGGACATTCACACCGAGCTCTGAAAATGTGGGCAGAGTTCCCTGCGGACAAACTTTACGATGAACAGTAGCTGTTATACATGTTTTGCATTTTAGACTATTTAAACAATTGTTTTACTTGCATAAGCAAAATTAGTCTGGCATATTAAACAATAATTTAATATCCAAGACAAGACAATAAGATTTAGTATAGTAAGCTAATACGCCAGAAAACTTAATCTAAGTAGTGAACATTAGCAAACATTGTGCTGATGCATCAGTACCATTTGGTGAAACTTTTACGTCATTCACACTGAACGTTCTTATAAGCCACCAGTCAGATGCTTGCCGTTTATTGGGTGATGATGCTCGGGCTGAGAGTGGGAATTATGGTGATGACCACACCCCCCGGCCTGTATGAGGGTCTGTGTGTGGGTGCACTGACCCAAGGTAACCCATGGCTGTGTTCTGAACTCTAAAGGGGAGGTAGATCAGAGCTGGTAATCAGAAGCTCAGCTGTAAAAGTCCTAATGAGCCTCAGAGGCAGCAGTAAAGGAAAGTGAAAGTCATCTAATGAGCCAAGAGTAATCTACGCCTGTCCCATAATGCCTAGTATAATAAACTTGACTACTGACTTAAGCTATCAGCCAGCAACAGAAAAATGCAAGTCATGTTTTTGACAAGAAAACACTTATAATGCATGCAAATGTTATTTCATATGTCAGGCTTTTCAGGGTAAAACAAATACATTCCACTTGTATCCTACTAGCTTTAACCACTGGAGAATTGGATGCTTGTGTATGGGACGCTTGCTCTTCTTCTCCCAGAACGGTCTCCCCTCCTCCTGGGGCAACCAGGCTCCAAGTTAGACAAGTGATCTCAACTATTCTTTTATTCTGTGCTTAACCTCCACTACGACAATAAAGCTCTGTTTGCGTATTCACCCGCCTCAGCGTTGAACCTGATAGCACTTCAAAGTCCCACACTGGAGACAGTGATTAGATGCTTCAGGGTGCTGCTTTTCACTGGGCATTAAATGCCAGAGCTGTGTTTCACCAGGTGAAGCATTTAAAGACACATGAATGTCTTTTTACAAATTTAAAATAAACTACAACAGACTCAACAGACAGGAGTATGTTGACAAAAAAAGGATTATGGAGAAGAAGAAAAAAACAGACATCTTAGAAATGTAGTTTGCATCAGGTGTGCAATAAAACAACAAACTTTAAGCCTCCCAAAAAGATTACAGCTATAGGAGGCAGCATCTGCGGAGCAAGCTAATAAACAAAGAAGTAATTTACTGAAATACAATGAGCAATAAAAATGATGACAGCCATAATTCTCTTGGCATCACTATGCTGTGTGATGTAGAAAGACTGTAAATCACATTTAAAGATGCAGTGTGTGATTTCTGAGCATAAATAGCACTAAACAGAATTGCAAAAATAATCATTTTTAAACAGATTTTTAAACACTGCATCCATCACACATGCAAATTGGTTGAGCTAATGCAATGTCGAGCTGCTCAAACAAACAGAACAATATTGAAAGAGCCACAGAACTAAAGGTCTTTTTCAAAATAGCCTTCTGCAGTAGTATGTATTGTATAGTGTGCATATCATACAGTTCATCATTAGTATGCATGATCTAACTTTGCCAAAATGTTTACTGTATCCCACAATGCAACATAAATGACTTTCCTTTTTCCATTACGTGACATTAGCATCTTTCTTTGACTCATTATCGATCAGACAAAACAAATAAAAAAAAAAAAAATAAATAAATAGAAAATAAAAATGCCCCAATGTGAGGCCACCTGTAGCATACTACCGCTTGAAACATTTTTTGTGGATTAAACACTATATTTATAATAATTTGAATAGTATTTAGCATAAAGTGTATGGCATAAAGTGTATACTGTACAGTATCCAGTAAGTAGTAAGCTAATATTCCATTTCAAACATAACCATATAATGTATACACTTTTCAGGTTTGCATTTATTCATTCAGCAGATGCTTTTATCCAAAACGACAAGTATACGAGTATACGGATTAGAACACAAAAATCAAGCTGCAAATGTCTTAGTTGTCTTTGCACATCAGTCTGAGAAAGGACAGAATTATCTCAGACAAAAATATTATACATCACAACTTAAAAACGTTTCCTTTATCTAATGGAAATGTCACCACTGACTTATATAATGTGAATAGTTCAATCAGCACATTAAGTCAGCTGTTCTCAAAATAACTTGTGAATAATTGTTATGAATCTTACATGATCTCTCAAATTCATCATGTAGCTGTTGTTATAATTAAGACTCCACACCATAGTAGACAATCACGGACAAGAGACACAAAAGCATCACTGGTTTGCATGGTGCGAGTGCCCCCTACTGTTAAAACACAAGGGCAATTTAATTTGCCATTTCAACACTTGGTTTTACAGACAGGGTTTAGATTAGGACATTTTATAAACCTGCCTTAAAAAAAACATCACTGGTGTGCGTTTAAAGACAAAACAATGACCCCAACATTAAGATATGTCAGTGCAATTGCAAAAGCTTCTTTCAGTTAAAAAAGCTCAGACATGCATTTCAGTCTGCGACTAGGCTTAAAAATTGACTGTGAAACCGGGAGCTCAATGACGGTGAAGGTTTTTATTTATTTATTTATTTATTTATTTATTTATTTAACTCTGATTGTGTAACATGAATTATCATAAATAGGAAAACTTGCACTCTTCTCATTTTCTGGCTATTTATGATTCAGGATACAACTTACATAAATATCTGTGTAGTGACCAACAATTGTCGGTTAAACTCACCGTTCTGTGATTCAAAAATATTTGTCCGTGTGTTGCTTACATGTGTGTAAAACCTCGTTCTTCACAGCTGAATGGAGTTCAGTTCGGGAGTTGACACATCTTCACTGAACAGGTTTCACTGAGGTCACGTGCTTCTAATTGGTGTGTTCTCCTAGCCTCAGAATCCAGTAGAGGGCACTAAAACATTCGTTCCCCTTCGAACGTCCATTTCACGTTATGTATGGGGAAAACTCCTGTTTTACTCTGTACTGAAGTCTGATTTGTTCACGTTTGTGTAGCTGCACAAACCAATGGCGCTTGAGCCCGCCAGAAAGGGTGGAGCCGACCACTATATAAGTCGGCTCGCAGCGCCATTCATCAGATCATTCTTCTTCAGCGACGAGGATCATCTCTTTGCTGACTCTGGAAGAAGCCAAGAAGAAGAAGCCTTGGAAGAAGCTCCAGCTCTGCTCGCCGCCATTGAAGAGTGTGGATCGTGCAAGGGGCACTTGCACGAGGAGGACGGACACAGCGAGTACGTTGCCTGTCTCGGCAGCACCCACGCAGAGGCTGCGCTCTCTGCTCGCGGATCGCCTTTTTTCGGGAAATCAGTCCCTCCCGCCCAGCCCTCTCGTCTTCTTCCTCTCCTAAGAGGAAGAAACAGCGGGGCAGCGGATCCCTCTCTGCGGGCTCGAGCGGTGTCACGTCGGCCCAGCGCCCGCATGCCCCGCCCTCCCCGCGTCCTCTCACGCCGGTGTGCTTTACACAAGAGGACCAGCGCCACTCCTCGGTTGCGAGCGGCTTGGTCTCATTCGACGCTTCCGAAGAGGACATTAATATCGAAGACGTCACCGCTGACGACTCCATGTCCATGGCAGCATCTGATGCAGAGGGGTGGGGCGATTCTGGTGAGGAGCCCGAAGCTGTCCCCCCCTCTCAAGTGCCGAGACCGAAGCCGGACGCCGAGCTCATCCGCGTCCTTGCTAATGCGGTGGAGGACCTTGGCCTCGAGTGGTTGGCTCCAGATGAGCCCGCCCATGGCCTTCTTGATGAGCGGTACCTGCCGGGAAGCCGTCAACAGTCCTCTCGCCAACGCCCCGCCCCGTTCTTGCCTACAGTTCACGATGAGCTCACCAAGACGTGACGCGCCCCCTACTCGGAAGAATCCCGCTGCTCAGCCTGCAAAACCAGCGCAGCCTCAGCCCCAACGGAAATCAGAGCCTGGGCTGCAATAGCGCTCTCGGCGAAACGCTTACAAACATCAAAGAGCAAATTTCCTCTTCATACTTTCGCACACTCTCACACGAACGCAAGCTCCCCGTCTTCTCAAGGCGAGCTCGCGTTCGAAAGAATAAATCCTCTCGCCTCCCATTTCTCGGCCTGGGCAGCCATTCTAGGAGTGTCGTGTTGGGTTTTAAAAACAATTCAATGAGGGTACTCGCTACAGTTCGCTCGCAGGCCGTCTCGCTTCAGAGGCATCATTCAAACTTCTGTTCTGGACAACGATGCTATTGTTCTCCGGCAGGAGGTGCTGATGCTGCTTGCAAAAGGCGCTGTGGAAATAGTGCCCCCGGTGAACAGCGAGTCAGGCTTTTCAGCCGGTACTTCCTCGTTCCAAAGAAAGACGGTGGGCTCAGACCCATTTTAGATCTCAGACATCTGAACCACTTGCTTATGCGCCGGTCGTTCAAGATGATGACTATCAAACAGATTCTCGCGCACATTTGCCCCGAGGACTGGTTTTTGACTGTGGATCTGAAAGATGCGTACTTTCACATCCACATAGCCCCCCGTCACAGATCGTTCTTGAGATTCACGTTCGAGGGAGTGGCCTATCAGTATACAGTCCTTCCATCTGGACTATCCCTGGCCCCACGCACTTTTACAAAGTGCATAGACGTGGCTCTTTCCCCTCTGAGACAGATGGGAATCCGTGTGTTAAATTACCTCGACGACTGGCTGGTTCTAGCAAGATCAGAACAGGAACTAATAGCTCACAGAGAGCTATTACTCAGCCACTTAGAACACCTCGGTTTGATCATCAACCCACACAAGAGTCAGTTGTTACCCAGACAGCGAGCTGTCTTTCTGGGGACGATTTTAGACTCTGCCCAAATGCGGGCGTGGCTTACGCCGGAATGATCCCTGATGATTCAGCGATTGGCGGCTTCCGATAAACTGGGGACGATACGCCCCCTGAGGGTTTTTTAGAGGCTGCTCGGCCTCATGGCAGCCGCTGCCTCTGTGATTCCTCTGGGCCTGCTTCACATGCGGCCCCTTCAGTTTTGGCTAAAAGCTCGTATCCTGCCCCACGCCTGGCACCTGGGGCGGTTTCCTGTCAAGGTAGACCACCGCTGTATCAAGGCTGTGGCCGCCTGGAAGACCCCTCGTCTTGTTCCAAACAGGAGTGAGGATAGGCCTGGCCTCCAGAAGGAAAACGATCACAGCAGACGCGTCCAACTCGGGTTGGGGCGTGCTGTTGGAGGGCAATCTGGCACTGGGCTCCTGGTCAGTTCAGCAGCGATGCCTACACATCAATTGCCTAGAGATGTTGGCGGTTTTCTTAGCCCTGAAAACCTTCCTTCCAGCCGTGAAGGGTCACCACGTTGTGGTCCGGTCGGACAGCATGAAGGTGGTGTCTCATATCAATCGCCAAGGCGGCCTCAGATCTCTCACTCTTTACAGAATGGTTCGTGGCCTCCTTTTCTGGGCACAGAAAGAACTCCTGTCGCTAAGGGCGGTTCATGTGTCAGGCAAATTGAACCTTGGGGCAGACATGCTGTCCAGAGGCGATGTAGTCCCGGGCGAGTGGGCACTACACCCTCAGATGGTTCAAGAGATTTGGGCAGTCTTCGAGAGGGTAGAGGTCAACCTCTTCGCCTCAGAAGACAATTCTCACTGCCCAACATTTTTCTCGATACAGCGAGATGCTCTGGCCTACAACTGGCCCACAGCTCGCTTGTACGCATTTCCCCCGATCGCCCTGATTCCTCAGGTCATCGGGCGGGTCAGGGAGACCAAGTGTCCCCTCCTCCTGGTGGCCCCGCTCTGGAGAAACCAGGCTTGGTTTCCAGAACTAATGCAGCTCTCAGCAGCAGCCCCGTGGCCTATTCCACTGAGGAGGGACATTCTCTCACAGGCAAAGGGCTTGATTTGGCATCCCCGGCTGGAGCTGTGGAGCCTTCATGTCTGGTGCCTCGACGGGAGTCTAATCAGCTCCCAGCAAGAGTAAGCAGTACCATTTTAGAGGAGAGCGCCATCCACGAGACGGCTCTACAGCCAAAAATGGTCAGTCTTCCTTCACTGGTGCTCTGCACGGCAATTGGACCCGGTTTCATGTGACGTGCCCTGTGTGCTGACTTTTCTACAAGAGCTGCTGGATAAGGGGCGCGCCCCCTCCACGCTCAAAGTATACGTGGCAGCCATCGCGGCAAATCATTCTCCCGAGGCTGGTCATTCAATAGGCAAAAACGACTTGGTCGTTAAATTTCTGAAGGCCACAAGCAGGCTGAAACCTCCTCGTCCTCAGACTGTGCCGTCTTGGGACTTGTCTTTAGTCCTGCGGGCCTTGAGAGGCCCCCACTTTGAGCCGCTCAGCTCAGCCGACCTGCGGCCCTTATAACTTAAAACAGCCCTTCTCCTTGCTCTGGCGTCGGTTAAGCAAGTAGGCGACTTGCAAGCGCTGTCAGTCAGCGCCTCATGTCTTGAGTTCGGACCTAATGACTGTAAGGTCATTGTGAAACCAAGGCACGGCTATGTTCCTAAGGTGTTCTCAACTCCTTTTAGAGCTCAAGTGATCTCCCTATTGGCGCTCCCCGTTGCAGATGGCGAGCAGGGACCGAACACACTTTGCCCTCTCAGGGCTCTGAGAGTGTACTTGGAACGCTCTAGACTGTTTAAGCAGTCTGAGCAGCTGTTTGTTTGCTTTGGAGGCCATCAGAAGGGACTGCTGTCTACAAAGCAGAGACTCTCTCTCTGGATCGTTGATGCTATAGCCTTGGCTTATGCATCAGAAGGTTTGGAATGCCCCATTGGTGTGAGGGCCCACTCCACAAGGGGAATGGCCTCCTCCTGGGCGTGGTCCAGTGGAATATCTATCAGTGAGATCTGTGCGGCCTCCGGCTGGTCGTCACCATCCACATTTGCCAGATTTTATAACTTAGACGTCCCTGCCTTGCAGGCGTGAGTTCTATCTGTTTAAATGTCCCACTATCCCCCTTGGGTGAAGTGGTTATAAAAAGCTCTCAGCTATAGCTTGGGGCGAAACATGCTCAAGTTTTAAGGAGGTCCTTTTTAGTGCCTCGAGACTGGGCTCGCAGAGCAGGATGTCCTGTGTCTGCTCATAGTACGGCGTGATTGGATACGTTCCCCATACATAATGTGAAGTGGACGTTCGAAGGGGAACGCTCTGGTTACTGACGTAACCTCGGTTCCCTGAGATAAGGGAACAAGCGTTATGTCACTTGCCGCACTATAAGCTGCACGAATCAATGACTGTCGCTTCAGTCAAATGATCTGATGAATGGCGCTGCGAGCCGACTTATATAGTGGTCGGCTCCGCCCTTTCTGGCGGGCTAAAGCGCCATTGGTTTGTGCAGCTACACAAACGTGAACAAAGCAGGCTTCAGTACAGAGTAAAACAGGAGTTTTCCCCATACATAACACTTGTTCCCTTATCTCAGGGAACCGAGGTTACGTCAGTAACCGGAGTGTTTCTTTCTTTGAGTTTGGTTGCATTGGCCATTGGACAGAGTTGATATATAAATTAGATTTTCAAAATGAAAAAATTAATTAATTAAATAGCACACTAAGGATAAATACTGTTTTATATTTGATCTGTATTTATTTGATATTATATGTTTCAAGTTCATTTTACTGTGAAAAAAAATGATAATGAATTGCTATTTTGTTATTGTGTCCTATTCTTTACATTTTTATTTGCATGATTGATTCATATTGACTGATATATTGGGGGGATACACTTCTCTTTGAAGTTTACTGTTTTTAAGTTTCGGTGTAATTCTTACTTACACAAATCTACATAGCCCAAATCTTTTATACTATAGTTGACCTGGAGTCACTAATATGTGGAACTTGATATGATACGGATAAATGGTATCATTTATATTACAGTGACAACTACATAAGAAGATTTATCAATTTGTTTTTCTAAGATTTTTCTAATTAAGATAAGTTTTTTGTGCTTCTCTGCTTTGTGTGAAGCATAGGAGTACAAATGATTTGTCTGATGGTAATTAGATTTGTAATACGTAAAGCAGGATTGGAAGATTGATTAATTAGATTAAAAAATATATATATAAAGTAATAATAAAAAAACAATATCTCACTGCAAACCCCTTTTTGTTCTCCTGTCAGCAGCATCAGAAGTTATAGGGAGGTTTTTGTACAGCACGTTTTCACTGTGTGAACACCCATTTGTCACTGATCTTATGAAGTCTCAAACAGTAATAATCTCCTGCGTCTTCAAGATGGACATCACTTATGGTCACAGTGAAATCAAGACCATTTCCTCCAGAGTTAAAACTGCCTCCACCACTCATTCTAGATGGAGCACTTGAAGGCTTCATTGTTGTATAATATATGAGGAGTTTAGTGGTTTCATCTGGCCTCTGAAGATACCAGGAGATGTAATAATCTTTGGATACTGAGCCCTCTGGATACCTATAAACTACAGTGCTGGCCTTACAGTTAATGCATGGAGACTGTTTGACCGAGCTGAACTGATTTAACATCAGATTGAGTCATGACAACCTGCCCCAGAGAGCCTGTGAGAGTAATAAAACTGAATTAAAATAATTATTAGTTCATGAGAAAAAAAGTCATTCAGTTTGATTTGAAAATTAAAATGACCTTGGATGCAGTAAAATGCCCAGATGAAGAGAATCATATCTGCTTCTGTTTTAGAGAGCACAGTTGTTCATCATTTGTTAAAAGTGTTGACAAGACTATAAACACTCATGTATGAGCTGCCAATGCAAGACATCATTATTGTGGAAAAACCCTTCCTGAACTGAAATGTCTTCTCACTCATGACAATTAGCTTTGTAATATATACATATTTGAATTATAAGTTAATCATATAGTTTAATTAAAACTTGTCTGGTTGTCTCAAAAAGTCTTGAGGTTTTTGCAGTGAATGAGAATGAATTATTATGGTGGATTTTTGTTGGAGGAACCAAGCTGAATGTTGAAAGTAAGTGCAGAATGAAATAAGATGGATACCAAAATGTGGACCTGGGGCCTGTACCATGAAGCCGGTTTAGCTGGCTAGCCAGGTAAGTTTCAGTTTAGTTTGCACCAACTCTGGGTTTTAGGTACCATGAAGGTTTGGCTTTTAGCAGTGTTCATTGCCATAGTAACTTACACTCCACAGCTAACCTGCTCCGGGGCAGGTTATGTTCCGGTTTAGAGATCTCAAACCGAAATTTGACCAATTAGCTTCACGCAAAGTGACACATCTCTGACACAATAAAGCCACTCCTCCAGTTTCTCTTACTCCAAATTAAAGGACACTACATAGTAAAACATTTTTAAAGATAAAATCATCTGATTTTTAGAAACAATTATTTTTTATAATTATTTTATACTATTTATTTAATTATTATACCCTTAATCCATTACACAAGCCAGTTTAGTTTAATAGTAATTATTAAGCTTTTATTTTAAATTAATATAAACATATGGATAATATGCAATATAAATAAGTTTTAGAATCAATAGCTTTAAACATGACTACATATGAGCTTAGATTTTTAAATGTTTTTATACCTATATATATATATATTATCAACTCTATAAACTAACATTACAACTTTTACTTGCACTTATATGGTAAGATGTTTTCTTTAAGTTTTCCTCTTTCATGGATAGATCGTTTCATCTCGCTGTGTAAATGTGTTTAAATTTTTCATATTTTTCAATCTTTTAATCTTTGGTAGTGAATCGCACTGATTCTCTCATGAGAAGTGAATCACAGTTTCAAGGCATGTGATTGGCTGCTCATTACTGATGTCACACATTCATGTGCACGCGCTCCATTAACTCAGGATCAAGCCTGAGTTGACAGAGAAAGTTGATGATCAGCTTCATGGTACCAACAAAGCCGAATTGGACTGGTTTGGTTTTGTCAACTCAACACTAATCCTGTAACCCTGAGTTTGTTCAGCCACCATCATGGTACAGGCCCCTGAATAGATTAGGTAGCAATGTAGCATATTTAGAGATTATTACTATTGTTCTGGTTTCATGCTGACTGCACTGATAACTAATACAAGATTGTAAATTAGACTATATAATAAAAAAGATATAAAAGATAAATAAAATATAATTTTATTGACTAAATGCTTAAATATTATTTTACATTACAGTGTCAGTGCTGAATCCAGTCAAAAGCAGGCCTTCTATGTTTCCTTATGAAAACTGAACAACTAGACAGCCTTTAGAACAAATAATAATATTGTGATGTTTCACAGAGGCACTAGATGTCACTGCGGTGCCAGTCATCTAGACTCTAGAACAGTGCAGGGAGTTGATGTTGAGTTATAAAACCTAAATTTATCTGACATCCTAGCCCATTTCCACCTCAAACTAGTAAAAAAAAAAAAAAAAAAAAAAAAGGAATATTTTACAACTGAAACTTCATATATCGCAATTTACAATGTAACCTTCTTTAGTTTTTACTCTGAGGCATAAACAGGATTCCGTGTGACAAGCCAATGACAAGGTCCAGTTCAGAATTGAAGTGAGCATCCCTATGCCCTACATGCTATGTAAAAGCTTTGAAGTGGGGATTTTGGAGGGAGCAGGGTACCATGTGTGTCATAATTTAGCTGTATGGAATGCACTTGGCGAAGGGAGTAATGAAAGAAAACTTTATTTCCAGCATGCGGGCATCACCATTAGCTGATCTTAGAAGACTTTAACCTTATGAAAATTCTGACTTAGAAGGCTGGTCTCATCTTAAATGTCCCTATACCGGCAGAGTCCAAAAAGACAAGTTTTATAAAGTTGAAAGTAAAGGGGTGTGTCACTTAAAAGGTAATAAATATATAAATAAATAATAAACTGTGTAACTGCTAAACTGTGTTTATGTGAAAGAGTGTGAAAAATTAGTCTTTATGTGAAAAATGTAAAAGACTTTATGAACAATAGGTGGTGCTGTGTCCTAACTGCTCTGCTTGACACCACTGACATATACTGAGATAAGGGTGTAGAGTTACATTCAAGCCATTTTAAGATATAAAGAAACTTCTTTATGGGAACAAAACACTTAAATGTGTAATTTTGATTATCAGGGGTCCTTTGAGAACGAACATCTGAAAGAATTTTACAGGTTACAGGTATGCAAACTTTAAGAAAAATGCAAAAAAAAAAAAAAAAAAATCCCGTTTTTGAACCGTCACCATTGGCATATAATGCAACAAAGATTACTATAGTTAACATACAGACTTACCAAACTGTCATTTTGAACACCCTCTCTCCTACACTAGAATTTAATATTTTAGTTTTCATCACTATTAAAGTTTGTCTTTCTTCAGAAAGCAAATATTAACAAAATCAAAAATGTTACCTGAGGAAGTTTCTGAAATTCGGTTCATTTGACATGAAATAAACCCTTTTGCTTTTGAACTTTTCAGTCAAATGGACTAGACTAGACATACTTTCCATTTTCCATTTTGTTAAAAATATACTTATTGAAACCATAGACAGTAAAACATTGAAACCAACCAAGCCTCATTTGAATTTCATAAAATCTTCATTTAATGCTGGCATAAACCTTTTGATCAAGGCCAGAAACTTTGCACGTGAGCACATTTTGCAAATATTTAAATAATATTATAATAAAGCATTAATAATAATAATAAAAATAATAATAAAGCATTTTGAATTAATTGTAGAGGTTTGATGGAATTGGCTGGAAGACCTGCTAAGAGAGCATTGCAATAGTCAAGTTTGGACAGAACAAGAGCTTGAACAAGGAGTTGTGTTGCATGTTCCGAAAGAAAGGGCCTGATCTTCCTAATATTGTATAAAGCAAATCTGCAGGACTAGGCAGTTTTAACAATATGATCTGAGAAATTCAGCTTATCATCAATCACAACTCCAACGTGGTTGATGAGCCTAACTGGTTGATGAGCCTAACTGGAAGGTGAAATTGTGATGAAGTGATGGGTTTGCTGAAACTACAAGCAGCTCTGTCTTAGCTAGGTTGAGTTGAAGGTGACGGCCCTTCATCCAGCAAGAAATGTCTATTAGACAAGCCGAGATGCGAGCAGCTATCGTCAGATCATCAGGATGGAATGAGATGTAGAGTTGAGTGTCATCAGCATAGCAGTGATACAAAAAGCCATGTTTCTGAATGACAGAACCTAGTGATGTCATGTAGACATTGAAGAGAAGTGGTCCAAGAACTGAGCCCTGAGGCACCCCAGTAGCTAGATGTTGCAACTTTGGATACCTCACCTCTCCAAGATACCCTGAAGGACCTATCTGAGAAGTAAGACTCAAATCACTGGAGTGCGGTTCCTGACATGCCCTTTCTCAAAAGGGTTGACAGGAGGATATGGTGGTTGACCATATCAAAAGCAGCGGACAGATCCAGCAAGATAAGCAATGAAGACTTGGAAGCTGTTCTGGCAAGTTTTAGGGCTTCAACAACTGAGAACAAGGCAGTGATAAAGAGCTGATAAAATGTAGAAACTGTAACTTGAATGCAATGTAAGTCGCTTTGGATAAAAGCGTCTGCTAAATGCATAAATGTAAATGTAAATGTAAGTTTCGGTCGAATGTCCACTTCTGAAGCCAGATTGGTTTCTGTCCAGGAGGTTGTTCTGTATGAGAAAGGCAGAGACTTGGTTGAACACAACTCATTCAAGTGTTTTTGCAATGAAAGGTAGAAGGGAAACAAGTCTATACTTCCCTAAAAGAGTTGGGTTAAGAGTGGGTTTCTTAAGATGTGGGGTTATATGAGCCTGTTTAAATGCTGAGGGAAAAACTCCAGTGTGAAGGGATGTGTTAACAATGTGAGTGAGTGCAGGTACAACTGCAGGAGAAATGGCTTGAAGGAGATGAGATGGAATAGGATCAAGCGGACAAGTAGTAGGATGACTGGAAAGGATGAGTTTAGAGACTTCTGCTTCAGAGAGTGGAGAGAAGGACGTGAACGAGTGTATGTTTGCTGGTAAGATATATAATAGCTATATGGAATACAATATAATAATATTCATACAGCACAGCTTTTTCGAGTATGAGTTAAGGTCACAATTTGTGCTGCTCTTACTGTCTTGCCAATGTCATTCCCGTCCTCCACTCCCACCTTTAATAACAGGATTTTCATCAGATAGTTTGGATAATTTGCCTTTAGATTACAGGAAAATCAAATACCAACCTAATGGACAAAAGAAATTATTCTTTGGCAACATTTCTGGGACCTGCGTTCAAATCCATACATAACATACTTTTTTAATAGTTTGTTAATGTAAACCTAAAGGGGTAGTTCTCACAAAAATGAAAATTCAGGTATTATTTACTCACCCTTGTGTTGTTCTAAAACTGTATGACCTTATTTCTTTTTTGGGGTGAACTATTTATTTAACACAACAGAAAAGGCTGCCAATCATAACAAACGTAATATTTTTGTTAATGCATATTTTACTCTTTTACAACAATTAGCTTAAACATTTTTTATCATTCATATAAAGATATTCTGATAAACACATATAAAAAAAAACAACAGGGAAAAAACAGAATATTTAATATGGTGGTTGACCATATCAAAAGCAGCGGACAGATCCAGCAAGATAAGCAATGAAGACTTGGAAGCTGTTCTGGCAAGTTTTAGGGCTTCAACAACTGAGAACAAGGCAGTGATAAAGAGCTGATAAAATGTAGAAACTGTAACTTGAATGCAATGTAAGTCGCTTTGGATAAAAGCGTCTGCTAAATGCATAAATGTAAATGTAAATGTAAGTTTCGGTCGAATGTCCACTTCTGAAGCCAGATTGGTTTCTGTCCAGGAGGTTGTTCTGTATGAGAAAGGCAGAGACTTGGTTGAACACAACTCATTCAAGTGCACCTTATACACATTGAGTTGAGATGTACATAGATCATTATTGCTCCATGATATTAGGGCAAAGATGGGTGTTTGATGATCGTTTTATCTTGAGAAATTATATTTTCACAGTACTATGCAAAGATTTGATGTTACTGACAGAACAAGTACATTCTTAGTATAGATGTAATACAGTATGTACTGTATATGTAATATGTACAGGTGCATCTCAATAAATTAGAATGTCATGGAAAAGTTCATTTATTTCAGTAATTCAACTCAAATTGTGAAACTCGTGTATTAAATAAATTCTATGCACACAGACTGAAGTAGTTTAAGCCTTTGGTTTTTTTAATTGTGATGATTTTGGCTCACATTTAACAAAAACCCACCAATTCACTATCTCAACAAATTAGAATAGTTCATAAGACCAATAAAAAAAAAAAAAATTTAGTGAATTGTTGGCCTTCTGGAAAGTATGTTCATTTACTGCATATGTACTCAATACTTGGTAGGGGCTCCTTTTGCTTTAATTACTGCCTCAGTTCGGCGTGGCATGGAGGTGATCAGTTTGTGGCACTGCTGAGGTGGTATGGAAGCCCAGGTTTCTTTGACAGTGGCCTTCAGCTCATCTGCATTTTTTGGTCTCTTGATTCTCATTTTCCTCTTGACAATACCCCATAGATTCTCTATGGGGTTCAGGTCTGGTGAGTTTGCTGGCCAGTCAAGCACACCAACACCATGGTCATTTAACCAACTTTTGGTGCTTTTGGCAGTGTGGGCAGGTGCCAAATCCTGCTGGAAAATGAAATCAGCATCTTTAAAAAGCTGGTCAGCAGAAGGAAGCATGAAGTGCTCCAAAATTTCTTGGTAAATGGGTGCAGTGACTTTGGTTTTCAAAAAACACAATGGACCAACACCAACAGATGACATTGCACCCCAAATCATCACAGACAGTGGAAACTTAACACTGGACTTCAAGCAACTTGGGCTATGAGCTTCTCCACCCTTCCTCCAGACTCTAAGACCTTGTTTTCCAAATGAAATACAAAACTTGCTCTCATCTGAAAAGAGGACTTTGGACCACTGAGCAACAGTCCAGTTCTTCTTCTCCTTAGCCCAGGTAAGACGCCTCTGGTGTTGTCTGTGGTTCAGGAGTGGCTTAACAAGAGGAATATGACAACTGCAGCCAAATTCCTTGACACGTCTGTATGTGGTGGCTCTTGATGTCTTGACCCCAGCCTCAGTCCATTCCTTGTGAAGTTCACCCAAATTCTTGAATCGATTTTGCTTGACAATCCTCATAAGGCCGCGGTTCTCTCGGTTGGTTGTGCATCTTTTTCTTCCACATTTTTTCCTTCCACTCAACTTTCTGTTAACATGCTTGGATACAGCACTCTGTGAACAGCCAGCTTCTTTGGCAATGAATGTTTGTGGCTTACCCTCCTTGTGAAGGGTGTCAATGATTGTCTTCTGGACAACTGTCAGATCAGCAGTCTTCCCCATGATTGCGTAGCCTAGTTAACCAAACTGAGAGACCATTTTGAAGGCTCAGGAAACCTTTGCAGGTGTTTTTAGTTGATTACCTGATTGGCATGTCACCATATTCTAATTTGTTGAGATAGTGAATTGGTGGGTTTTTGTTAAATGTGAGCCAAAATCATCACAATTAAAAGAGCCAAAGACTTAAACTACTTCAGTCTGTGTGCATTGAATTTATTTAATACACGAGTTTCACAATTTGATTTGAATTACTGAAATGAACTTTTCCATGACATTCTAATTTATTGAGATGCACCTGTATATATATTATGCACTCATTTAATCATTTCTCCTTACATAGAACCATTTTGGCATAAAAAGGTTCTTTAAAAAGTAAAGAACCCTAGGTGTATAGAACCCACTGTACTGTTTTGTAAAGATTTGTAAATATTGAGAGACACCCTCTGCTGGGACAGATTTTTGTCTTCTAGTCACTGGGGTACCAGCATCTTTGTAAGCCCATTCCCTTATGATGACATCACTTAAAAGCAGGGGTCACCAAACTTGTTCCTGGAGGGCCGGTGTCCTGCAGAGTTTAGCTCCAATCCTAATCAAACACACCTGAACCAGCTAATCAAGGTCTTACTTGACATACTTGAAACTTCAAGGCAGGTGTGTTGAAGCAAGTTGGAGCTAAACTCTGCAGGACACCGGCCCTCCAGAACCGAGTGTGGTGACCCCTCACTTAAAGTCTATAAAGCCATTCTAATAACCATATTTTAAATCCAAGATTTTTTTAATGCCTTTATTGATTTGAAGAGTGTTTCAGTATTGAGAAGAGATTAAAGTTGAGAAAATATTTAAGAAAAGTTTAATTTCAGAATAACACTTGTAAAGATAAGATCAGAACATGTAGTACAATCAAAGTAAGTGAAGCAGGATCACTGCATGTGATCTCACAGGTATTTGGCACAAACATAACCCAGTGAGGTTACACAGGCTGCATCATTCCAACGGTTATCTGTGTGGTGAAAAAAAAAAAGAAATATGTTATTCTCATCATTATTGTCAAGTTAGAATCAAAATAAAATAGAATTTTTAAGACATTTTTGACAAATGAGCCGTTTCTTGTTACTGGATGATGTGAAATTATAGGATTGTAAATGATTGTTGTCAAAAAAAATGAAAAAAAAAAATGCATTCTTACTCTCGAAGTTGAACTCCCCGCAGTTCTCGATAGATAGATTGTCAGGTTGTCCAGGGGCCCAGTAGGCGTAGTCATATGGAGTTCCATCAGTCCACAACCATTGTCCTTCCTAAAGAGCAAACCCAGGAGTGGATATTTCACATGAATCAACTGTAATTTACGCAAAACAAAGATTAAAATGCGGTCTACTTCGAAGACATACAGGAGGTGAATAATAGCCTTTTTAAACTGATTAATTTTCTTCTTTATTGCACTCTAGATCAAACGTCTATTTTACAGTGATGAACGGCCATAATATAATCTGTCCCCCCACAGTTTTGTAATGAACACTAATCGAACAGAAAATAAAATCGTGATATAGTAGTGCGCTTATCATGTGGCAAAGGATGGTTGCGGCTGAATTTACGCAAAGCTCAGCGTTCACGCGCAGCTGATGATTGACGTCTCCATTCAAAGTCAATAAATACCGCATGTGCTGTGAGTTTAACCTGCTTATTTCTCCTCCGTATCCAGTTTAAGTTGCATACATTTTGTTCTTGCATCGATGTTACGTAGTAGCAATTTTGCACTTTGACAGTCAGTTTAAGATAATATAACTATATAACTATACAGTATTTTATTATTGTGTGTATCGGATAGGTTACAAAATCAAATGATTGGGACACTTTTTGTCATTTAAATGGCTTGGAAAAGTGTCCCAATCAACCTGAATTTACCCTACTCTTTGAAATCATGATTGCATTACAGTATGGTGTTTTAAACCCCAAATATTTTACATATAACTTCATTATAATCTTCATTAATAATTGTTTAGTTATTTGTAATGTTAATTGTAAAATAATAATAATAATAATAATAATAATAATAAATTGAAAGTAGTTTCAATGTACTACTTCAATTCAAACTACTTTTTCAGAAGGGTAGCTTGAATGTAGCTTAACTATTTTAATTTATGAGTAGCTTGTAGCTGATCAAGCTACAGTTTCAGAGTAGCTTCCCCAACACTAGTCAAGACAAACAAACTAGACAAAGCAAAACAAAAATGCCACACAACTTTACTTACATGGTTACCATCGTGAGTACCAAACCAACAACGTGTGGAAGAAGAAGGCAACAGACTCAGAAGAAAATCATGTTCTATTTTACTGTGTACAGATGCGAGATTTGCATCCAGACTTAGGCAGTTCCTCTAAAGAGACAGATTTTTTATTGTCAATACAAAATACAGTCTTTTTAGCATAAAGCATAAATGATCATTTTCAAACAAAGTCGGGTCTGACTGATTATTTGCTCAGTATTACTTTTCAGTCAAATTTTTTTTTACAAAAAGGTAGTTTTATTTTAAAAATAATAAAAATCACCTTGTAACTAACAATTTACCTCTGCAGTGACCCAGTTGACCGTCTGAGAGAAGAACATGTAGCATTTGACTCCAAAATTTCTCCATCCATAGGGGCATTTTTTAATTAAATTAACTATGCAGTAAATGAAAATAAGAAATATTATAATAATATTATGATAAATATTAGTTGGTTGAATATCATACATTTACTGCTATCCTTCTCCATAAAGCTACAAAACATCAAAGGTTTGGCAGAAAAGCTTTTAAAATTAATTAATGAGGAGTTTTTACAAATAGCTATTTGTTACCTTCTGCATTCCCCATGGAGAAAACACTAAATAGAAGCAGAAGACTTCTCAGCATTGCCATGATGAAACTGACAAATAACAGTTAAGCATTTAAAATTAAATGTATGAATTATACTGCACATTGTGGATTGTCAATGTATTTTAAAGACAGATACTTTAAGTAAAAAGGTTATTCAGTAGGTCTCTGTGCCAAAACTCACCTTGGTTTTCAGATTGTTGCCTTCAGAATCTCAGAGGAAGGTTTTTGTGAAGTTCAAGAAAGAGCCCTGCTTTTATACTTTGCTTGATGTCAAGTGTGTATAAGTCACGAGGATGATACTGGATATGATTGTTTGATCTCTCACATGTGTACATATGAAAAAAAATGAAATATGGGAAATTGGGGTAAGATGAGCCTGTCTAGAAATACAATATTAGGTTAACTAAATATTTACTCTAAGTAGATTTTAGGAACAAGGAGGAAAAATATGAATTAGCACAAATGATGAATTATAGTCCTTTTTTATATAAACTTTAGAAACATTCAGTACTTTCTTTTCTAACGGTTTCATGTAGGAAAAAAGAACAACAAAGTGTCTTGAACATGGTGAGAACACACTGCTAACCACTAATGCAACTCAATCGGCAGACAGGTAGCAGAGTAAATACACTAGGCAGGCTGGGTCAAAAGGCAGGCGGCAAACGATCAGAGAAGACAAACAGTCCAGGCAGGTAACAGGGAAACAAACAGGATAAACGCTCGATAATGTCAGCTAGGCAGAACAAGACTTCGCAGTGAGGTATGGGAGAACACAGTTTAAGTAGTCCAGATAATGACCAACACCTGTACAGGTGATCAGTCCCAGGCACGGGGTTATGGGAACTGAAGTCCGAAAGAACCAGTTAGTACTCTGGTGAAGGATCCCTCTGGTGATGATCGGAGGGAGCCACAGAGGCCTGATTTGTGACATGACTTGTAAATTCACGTTGTTGAAAAAGCTTTGCTGTGTGGAAATTACATTTCCTTATACACACATGAACAGAAAACCATACAGAAATGAACAGAAAACCATACACGCTAATAATAATAATAATAATAATATAAAAATAGCACAGTTTATCAAAGATACAACTATCTATTCAGAGGTGTGATATTTTTATATAATAGAATGAAAGGTCTCAGAGAAGGTGCTTCTGAGAAAACCAAGAAGACCAAAAAAACCTTATTTAGGCTAATAATGATTACAATCATTGATCATAGAGATAATACTATTTGTCAACATACGAAGGCATTCAATATTTGCAAAATGTGATGGCACAAAAAGTTTCTGGCCTTCTATGACAGTAAACTGATCCAAAAGCTTTTTGGCAGCATCATCTAAATTTGCTGAAGATACAATGAAGGGTTTATTTTGAAGAAGTAAGGTATGTCTTTTAACAAAATACAAAATTGAATACAAAAGTAGAAAATACGCTGTAGTCTAGTCCATTTGAATCGCAATTTGTTTAAAAAGTCAAATTGTTTGTGCCACTATAGAGTTTGAGTGACAGGCCCTTTGTTTGAGTACTCCAGTTTGACTAGCTACTGTTTAAAAATTCAACATCTCAGAAACTGTCAACAGAAATTATATTTACACACATGAACAGGAAATGTAACCCATAAATACACATATATTATGTCAAATTTGATCACTTCTCCACATCAGAAATATCATATCCGTCCCCGGATCCTTGATCCTGTCAGACGATAACAGTTTTTGTTAGGCCTAGCACACCCTGACAAATACTCTGCTTGACACCCCTGCTTGTTGGGACACAGCACCACCTATTGGTCATAAAGACTTTACATTTTTCACAAAAAGGATAATTTTTCACACTTTTTCACATAAACACAGTTTAGCAGTTACACAGTTTAATATTTATTTATATATTTATATATTCATTACCACATAAGTTACACACCCCCTCTACTCTCAACTTTATAAAACTTGCTGTCTTTTGGTCATTTACTTAATGTATTAAGACAAAACCAGCCTTCTAAGTCAGAATTTTTATAAGGTTAAAGTCTTCTAAGATCAGCTAATGGTGATGCCCGCGTGCTGGAAATAAAGTTTTATTTCATTACTCCCTTCGACATGTGAATTCCATACAGCTAAATTATGACACACATGATGCCCTGCTCCCTCCAAAATCACCACTTCAAAGCTTTTACATAGCATGTAGGGCATAGGGATGCTCACTTCACTCGTCATGTGACACACAGCAGCCACGATAGCACTGTATAACTTTACGTAGTCTTAGTACTGATGTGCATATTTTATTCTTGATAGTGCAATAATGTTTGTATTTAGTAATAGAATTCTATAGTATTTTATATTTTTTGTAGTAGTAGATTTGGGACATTATTAAAATTAAATTTGTTTGATTATGCCGCTTTATCTTACTATCAGTTGTGAATAACAGATTGGTTATTGTCAGTGTCAATTTTAGTGCAGGAGGTTTTTGTACAGCTGTTGATTGGGTTTGTATCACTGTGGTACACGTTCGGTGGAGGCACCCGACTCTCAGTTGGAAGTAAATCTCTTTTTTAAAAATGAAACACTAAATTAAAATAACAAGAGAGGATTTGTTTGTATTTAAAACACACAAGTTTTGTTCAGGTGTGACAATACCAAACACATGCACACTTTTCTTATTACTTCTTCAGACCATTTTGAAATAGCCACTTATTTATTATTGGTCATTTTATCCATCAGAATGGTAAATTGTATTTGACAAACAATGTTTTCATTTGGCATAAAATAGAAAGCTAATGTCTGTATGAGTATGCAGTCTTTTACTCACCTTTACAAAACTATTCAACAGAGGCAAACAAGAAAACTTTAAAGCATTGTATTACACATGAAAAGCGTCAGTACAGTATAGTCAGTATTATTTTTGATTGTTTTTAATAATTATTAAATGTTAAATTAATCATTAAATGTTTTAATGATTCTAGATTAATGAAAACATTTTTAATTAAATGTTTTTAATGAATGTCTTCATCTGATGTAGCATTCAATCTACAAGTAACTGTAAGTAGCACAGTGAATTTTTAACAAGAAATAATTTAATAATAATTTGAACAAATGAAAAATAGAAAGCAGAAATTTTAAAGATAACCATACAGCTCAAACAGTGCAGCATGGTGCTAGCAACAGCAAGATTCTGAGGGAAAGCATAAACTGATAAAGTATACCTGGGAATGCAATGTAAGTTGCTTTGCATAAAAGTGTCTGCCAAATGAATAAATGTAATATAATATGTTTGTATTTGTTTTGATACCTGTGTGGACCACATGTCCTCACTTATATTGTGAAATACTTTGACAACCCACTAATAAGAACATTTTACTGGTCCTCACTATTAAAAAGTCTGATAAATCAGCCAAAATATTTTTTTATTATTTAAATCTAGTGTTCTGCATGATTCTGTGATGGGTATGTTTAGGGGTAGGGGTTGGGTTAGGTGATATAAAATATCATTAACCTGATATAAAATCAATGGAAGTCAATGTCCTCACAAACATGTGTGGGTGTGTGGTTGTGATTGCTGAAGAAATATGTTTTTACAGGCTGTTGCACTTGAGATCTGCTTGATTAACTCTGAATCTCTTAAAGGGAAGTGAAAGACTCTCAGAATGACAGATAGAGCTGTTTTTCAGAAGACCGAAACATCACAGTTTCTGTGTCTCTCTTTAGCTGCGGCTCGTCCCGCTCTCACGGTGCTGCCTCCCTCCAGAGACGAGCTGCAGCAGGGTAAGGCTACAGTGCTGTGTGTGGCCAGTAAGGGATTCCCCTCTGACTGGAAGCTGAGCTGGAAGGTGGACGGCAGCAGCAGGAGCTCTGGTGTCAATCTGAGTCCCGGTCAGCTGCAGAAGGATGGACTGTACAGCTGGAGCAGCAGCCTGAGCCTCACTGAGAGTGAGTGGAGCAGAGCAACAACCGTCAGCTGTGACGCCACGCACCCGTCCCACAATGCAGTCACCAAGAGCCTCAACACACAGCAGTGCAATGATGACCAGTGAAACACACACACACTGACACAAAAACACATAGATTATCGGCATGCATAATCATTTGTCCACTCACACACAATCTTCATAAAGAACAAACTTCACGGTATTCCAATTTGCTTTGTTAATCTTTTTAAAGCCTGTTCAACAAGTATGTTTTCTTTATTTTTTTGCCAAATAAAAGCTTTATGAATCATTAATTGTTTGAATTATTATTTTGTCCTTAATTGATTTTATTTGTTCCCTTGCTATAGTATTTAACTCTTTTTATTTTGATGTTATTATTTTAGTTACTTTTATCATTTATGGAGTTCACAAGAAAATAAACTGCTTATAGATTTATTTATTTTTTTCATATACCAGGGAAAACCTTTTGTGATTGTTCCAAACAAAAACAAAACAAAACAACAAAAAATGGGTTCATGGACTAATCGTGAAAACTTGCTTTGGCCACAGTGAGCTTTTTTTCATCAAGGTTGGATGGATTGCATTGGATTGTAGTTCATGTGGAAACCTGATTGAGACATTCTGATGTTTATTATTAATAGAATTTGTAACGTGTTGAGTGTGTGACAATAATGGACATTAACTGTTCAGTAGCCTTTAAGAGTCTCTGTGTATGTTTGTGTGTAAAGTCTGTGAGGTGAATAATGATCTTCAACATCAACATCTGCAGAAGCTCAAAGCTGCATTGCTGCAGTCTTACCCGAGTAGGTTTTTGTACGATGATTTTACACTGTGTGAACACCCAGTCTGGGTTCTTTGAGTCTCCTGTCCTACTGTATTGACTCTGACAGTAATAAACTCCTGAATCTTCAGGCTGAACTCCACTGATGGTCAGAGTAAAATCCATGTGGTTTCCACTTTCACTGCCACTGAATCTAGAAGAAACACCTGAAGCTCTGTCTGATGTGTAAGAGATCAGGAGTTTAGGAGCTTCTCCAGGAATCTGATTGTACCAGTGCATGCTATATTGAGAGGTATCTTTTTTAACACTGTTCACTGCTGGTTTATGATTACAGTGAATAGTGACAGTCTGATCAGGATTCACTGCTTGATCTTCAGATTGAGTCAGAATCTGCCCCACAGAACCTGAAGAGACACAGAAAACAGAATCATATAAAACTGATAAGCACATTTAAAAGTCTCACACGTATTTATAAAGCATCTGCCAGGCTGAGCACACAATGTTTCTTACTGTTGCACTACAAGGACTAAGCATTTTTCACATTTAGTTGATCATACACAATGACAATAAAGGACTTAATAAATTATACAAATTTCTGAATACTTACTCCAGATGCAGGTTGCGAGTATCCAAATAATGACTGTAATTAATGTCATGTTTGCTTTAGGATCTGTTATCATGAAGGAGAGCTGTCAGTCATAAAATCAAAAAGTCACAGATCTATAAAAACCTCCAGAGCACTGAAGCATGCAGTTTAATGCAAAACATCTTCACAATGTAAATGTTCTTTCTGAGAACAAGAGCCTCTCATACTGTCAAAAAACAATTCTTTTTTCTTGAACATATTAAAAATTCTGATGAGATCTCTCAGTTACTGATAAATAAAAGTTATTAACCCTTTAAGCCTTGAAGGCATTTTCAGAGCTTTTTTTTCTGTGACATACAAAAAAGTAAAGACTCGTAACTCCAAAACTATAGCAAAGAGAGTCAAAAGGTTGGCATCGTTTGAAAGGAAACTTTTTAAATTTTTTAATTAAAAATTAAAAATTAAATTTGGACATTCTCATGATGAGAAACTACTAATAAACAGCAAAAAAAAAAAAAAAAAAAAAGAAAAAGTGTGTACAAGGGAAAATTGACATCTTTCTAATTTGACATGCAATATCTCATGACGGAAATAAGGTAGGGGGATCATTCTTTTTTGGCGATGTTCCTCTATATGTGAGCTGTATCTGGATCTGAATTTTGTGGTGATCACATAAAGAAATCAAAAGTTACAGCATTTGTAACAAAGGTAGGCGCTTTTTTTTATTATTGTTTTTCTGGGTGACATGCACCAAATTAATGACTCATAACTCTAAATCTCTAGCAAGGAGAGTCAGAAGGTTGGTATTGTTTGAAAGAAAACTTTTTGCATTTTTAAATAAAAAAAAGAAATAAATTTGGACATTCTCAAGCTAAGAAACTGCTGATAAAAGACAAAAAATAAAAGTTTGCTCAAGGGAAATTTTACATATCTATCTTATTTGACATGCAATAACTCAGGAAGGAAATAAGGTAGGAGGACAATTATTTTTGGTGATGTTCCTCTAAATGTGAGCTGTATCTGGATCCGAATTTTGTGGTGATCGCATAAAGAAATCAAAAGTTCCAGCATTTGGAACCAAGGTAGCCATTTTTGTTTAGCCTTTGTCGCCCCCTAATGGGCATTTTTAAAATCGTTCTTTCACTCATGATCAATGCATGGGATTATGTTGATCTTGGACTCATTTCAATCAGGAGCATTCACTGTAAGTAATGATGTGCCATTTTCTACAATCCATGCATGTTTTATGAAGTTATAAGTGAAAATGCCACGTGATAGCTAAATTTTAGTTAGCATCTGTGCGCCTGTGGGATTTTATGTGTCGTAATTGCGTGAGCAATATCTCGTGATTGATTTATTGGATTATGTTGATGTTGGACTCATTTTAATCGTGATAATCTGCTGTAAATAATGATGTCCAATTCCACAATTGGAGCATGTTTCATGAAGTTACAAACCAAAACGTGACAAAAATGCTACATGGTTTATTATTTACATATGGGTCTTGAGGGGCTTCACGTACAAAAACTCGCTCAAGTTTAGTCAAAGCCCAAAACACATACTCATTGTAATCTACTCTGTGAGAGCTTTCAAATGACATATGACACATGACTATCTGCGGTTTATGATGTTTTTGACATATTACAGTAAATAGTATAAAAATAATATTTCAAGAATTATGATTTTTTCCCTCCAGTTTATCAGCAAATAACTCAGCACTACTTAGGAGTTTTTTTCCATTTGGCTACATGCATTGTAAAATTCAGACTCTAAGCTTTCAAATGACATCTATATTGCGTTGATCAAGGCTGTAATTTTGAAAATATGATTATTAATTTTTGCACAGCTAGGGGGCGTCCCGCCGGCAGTACAGTCAGGTTTAGCACTCGTTAAGAGCTGACCAAAATGATTACATTCATAAAAAGCTGAGAATCTAAGCTTTAAACTCCATTTAGTGGTCGCTGAGTAATATGATTATGATTTTTTTTTTTAAGGGTTAATCAATAGAACTAATATTATTGTTCTGCTGTAACACTGGGGGCTTACGGAGTTGGTGTAGAGTCATTGTGCAGTGCAAAAAATGTAAAAGCTACATCTAACTTTGACAATATTTTCCAGAGACTTCTATATCTTTTGGGAAGATATATTTTCAGAGTTAAACCCAGTTACACAAATATTACAAATGTACGTTTATCAGAAAGTCACATCTGCTTGTTAACCACTAGATGTCGCCATTTGACACGACATGGCTCCAAACCCTTGTACAGTCTATGCTCCAAACATGTAATTATAACAGAACAAGCATCCCTCATCCACGTTGTCAATGGGCCTGTATCTCCTGTGTGAAACGTGGCACATCATACATTCCGATAAATACGGTACATCCAGTGGTTTTCCAACAGTTACAAACTGATGGGTTCATAATTGATCTTACAGGATGTGCCAGGTCTAACTTATATAAACATTTACAGACCACCGAGACATTTCTATATTAGCCTACTGTGAGAGTTTTTTTCCCAGGTGCCTGAGGTGCTCCTGTGAAGAGTCAATATAGAAGAGATACACAGTTAGTATAGTTTCCACTTGTTTTTGGTTAATTAAATTTCTAAATAAGTTAGACCATCTAATTTTATTTTACTTTGATGACGTGATCACACAAGTAATTAAATGTTTGAAAAACCATTTTTGTCTTGAAAACAGAAGTCTCCACACTCCAAATTTTAATAAAATTACAGTAGGCAGTGGGATTCGAAAATCTTAGACAAGCAATGCCATTTCCTGGCCACTGGTCAGGTTTAAAGAAAGATTTGCATGTGGCTTTAAGAGTTACTGCAACACTCAAGAGGAAGCTTCTATGCTTGATAAGTAATCTTAACTTTGACTTCTTAACTTACTTCCTTCCTCTTAAATTTGGCCATGAAAAGCCAGGCTCAGCCAGGATTTGAACCCAGGACCTCTCGCACCCAAAGCGAGAATCATACCCCGAGACCAAAGAGCCAGTTGACACTAAGCTTTAAGGTAAAGTCCTGTGAACGTACAAAGTGAACTTTATGCATTATTGATATCTAGCAGAATATTAATTAGTTATAGGCTGCTGTAACTGGTCGAGCCCTTTTTTGCATAATTGCATGACCTTGTATAAACCACATAAAGAGAAATACTGCAATAATTCATACAATACTGTACACCACAAAAGAGTATTGTAGTGTACTGATACATAAAACTATCTATAAACTGATAAGCTTCAATTTTTAAAGTATATATTTATTAATTATTAATATCATACTTGCACTTGTGAATAAGAAAACCTCTGGATGTAATCTTAAAGCTCGTTAGGAGACTGTACAATCTCGCTGCATAATATAATAATTTAAACATTCTGAATGTCAAACCAATAGTAAAATAAAGACAACAAAAGACATTTTTAATTTAATACTGTAATATATACTCTTTATAAAAAGACATTTGTGACATAAAAATTAAAACTAAAAATATTTCACACTGGTACAAGTCGAGAAGGAATATGCATATTTGCACTTTGCACAACATCTTCATTCTGTTATGGAGCGCAACACATTTATATAGTCATAGATGGTGTTTTAATACAGTGTTAGATCTACTACCTCTCCTTAGGCTTCACATACTTAGAAGAGCGTGACTGTTTCCATGTTTCTAAGAGACAAAGCTGCATATGAGCCAAACACACATGTGAAATGATCTCCAGTCACCTGTGTTCCAAAAAAAATAAAAATAAAATAAAAATCTACCAAAACGGCATAATCAAGGCTGGGTAAGTTGATTTCGCATGCATGTTTGGCATTTCATCATTGTAAGCCACACAACAGCACAAGTCTGATGAAAAGAAGCATCATTCAAACACTTCGAGCTCGAGTTGGACGGAACTAATCAGCGTTCACACTTATTCCAGTTAGAACATACTTCGTTTTCAGACGTCCTTGTCTAACTCACGCAGGTTGGAACTGAGACTAAATTACTAAATCTAACACGTGATGAAAAGCCAACCGCAATCCCTGACACTGAATGCATAAAGCTTGTACTTTTCGTAACAATTTACAAAATCGATTTACGTATGAAGCGGCAAGGAAGCGATAACGTAAGATAAGGCAGATCAGAGTTGTAGCTAACATCTGAGATGAAAACATTCTTAAAGCGTTCACGTAAGTTAAAGAGCGTGAAACGTATGTGAAAATAAAAAAGATGCTTGTGTGGTATCATAAAGTGTTTGACAATCGCAGTGTGCATCGTACACACTCTCGTCCTAGGCGCGTGTGGTTCTAGCTCAGCAGTATAACAGTCAGCTGTCAGAGTTAGCATATAAAACCATAGCTTAGTCTTGCTGGGCCAATGTTGGAAGGGTAACAAGGCGGACGTCAGGGGCAGACAGGAGACTGCAGAAGTAGCGCCGCAGGTAACCGTACACCGGCCTTTTGCTGCTAACCTCCTTTTGCAAAGCTGGCAAGGGAGATAATCTCCTCACCGCATTATGTCACGCAGCCCCGGAGGATTACAGACACGCCTGTGAGACGTGACTTCGCAAAGTCCTCTATGGAAGGCCAAAAGGGCAAAAAACACGTGAATTTTTTACATCAACAACACGTTAAATAAGCTTATTTAACCTGTTGTTGACGTGTTAAAATTCACGTTTTTGGTGCTTTTGGCCTTCCATAGTCCTCAAGCGTGTACGCAGGCACTCAGTCCGGGCCTGGCCTGTCACTTTTAGGGGTTTAACATGGCTCAAGAACAGCACAGTGATTTGAAAAGGCAGTTGTTAAGCTTTGGGCTATACTAATAGCTAGGTACGTTCGCAAAGTAACACGACCTGGAGTCAGTGTAGGAAATGAGTAACAACCCTCTTGAATTGTGCTCAGGGTGGGATACACCATACCAAAGAGGCCTGGATCAAGTTTCAGTGGTCTTTTAAGGCCCGAGTCAAGTTTTTGATGGTTCCAAATATAAACTACGCACAATCAATATGGTATTTCAAATACGAAATACGTGCCTCCTGACAGGAAAAAAATGGAAATTCAGTGGACTCAAACAAGCCATTGTCTTCCTAAACAGGATTAAAATGATATGGATAATTCTCAAAAGGTCGTGGTTAATTATTGTTAACCCTTGCGCCCTGATTTCTACATTCTGCTAATTCAGACTTAAAGGGATAATTTACTCAAAAATAAACTCTGTAGTCATACAGTAACCATAAATGCTGCGACACTCACTTGAGCTTAATGGCGAGGGATGTAGAGGACTGGGGCTTCCCAAAACATTCATTCTCTGACTCCGTTTCTGTACAGAGATTTTAAACATTGTTATAAATGCATTAAAAAAAATTATAAACCTTAATTCATTGCCTGAATATACATGTATCTAACTACTCACTCTCCAAGTGTGTCCCTCTTCCATGGCAGCGCTCTGAGCCTCCACAGGGTTGTCAATCACACGACCGGTCCTTCCTGAGAAATCCATGGCCACCAGTGAATTCTCAGACACATTCTGCTACAGTAAAGACAATATTACACTTGATCTGTTGTTTATTACATAAGCATTCATTTATGTGTAGAAATAACTCCTACAAGTTGTCCTTAAAAACAACCTGCTATGATCAGCATTAAACCTCTCTAATTAAACCACTAAAGCCTTATTAAATACCTTCTAAATTAATCCCTACAGCAACCCCTGTGTTCATACGTTTCCCCTGCATGAAATTCCCAATGCATATCGGCGTAAAGGATTCTAAAGCCGCACGCTTCATTAGCACGCTGTTCATACTGTTATGAGCAGATTAAGTGAGCTCTCAGCAAGAGCGTTCCTCAAGAGCACACGGGGTGCATGTAATACCACGTGAACTCACAGAAGCGTGAAAGCAGCACATTTAAACCATCAAGTGCACTAGAGAATCAGTGTTTTCTCTGGTGTGGGCTCTTGTAGTTCTGATATAGGAGAATTCCAAACTGGAAAAAAAAGTGTTTGTCTGGGTTAACAAGAATGGACAAGAGTGTGTGTGGGAGATACAGTGCCTTGCGAAAGTATTCATACCCCTACGTTTTTTTCACGTTTTGTTATGTTCCTGCCTTATGTTAAACTGCTTTAAATTACTTTTTTTACATATCAATCTACACTCCACACACCATAATGGTAAAGCAAAAAAACAGGTTTTAACATCTTTGCAAATTTATTAAAAATAAAAAACTTAAATGATTCCATTGCATAAGTTTTCATACCCTTATCTGGGACAGTTGAAATTTAGCTCAGGAGCATACATATTGCTTGTAGGTGTCACTACACTTCGAGTGGAGTTAACCTGTGGCAAATTCATTTGAATGGGTATGATTTGGAAAGGCACACACGTCTTAATAAAAGGTCTAACAGCTGATAATGCATATCAGAACAAAAACCAAGCCCTGAGGTCAACAGAACTGCCTGTAGAGCTCAGAAACAGGTGTGTGTCAAGCCACACATCTGGGGAAGATTTCAGGAAAAAATTCTGCTTCACTGAAGGGTCACAGAAGCATGTAGTCTCTGTTACCCTTAATTGAAGAAGTTTGAAACAACCAGAACTCTTCCTAGAGCTGGCCTCCTGGCCAAACGAGCAACTGATGGAGAAGGGCTTTGGTTAGTGTGGTGACCAAGAACCTGATGGTCACTCTAGTTGAGCTCCATGATCATATTTGCAGATGAGAGAAAACTACAGAAGGACAAACATCACTGCAACACTCCACCGATCTGGGATTTATGGCGGTGTGGCAAGACTCAATCCTCTCTTCAGGTAAGACACATGAAAACACACTTGAAATTTGCAAAAAAGCACCCAAAGGACCCTCAGACTCTGGTCTGATGAACCTCAATTCCAAGCATCATGTTTGAAGGAAACCAGCTCTGCTCATCACCTGCAGAGTACCATCCCAAAAGTAAAGTGTGCTGGTAGCAGCCTCATGCTGTGGAGCTGTTTTTCAGTGGCAGGGACCGAGGGACTCATCAGAGTAGAAGAAATGCTCAGTGCACCAAAATATTGAGATATCCTTAATGAAAACCTAGTCCAGAGCATTCACAACCTCAGACTGGACAGAAGGTTCACCTTCCAACAGGACAATGACCCTAAGCACACAGCAAGTGTCAATTATAGACAACTCTGTGAATGTCCTTGAGTGGCCCAGCCACAGCCTGAGCTTGAACCCAATCAAATATTTCTGGAGAAACCTGAAAATGTGCATCTGCCCCCGTCCAACCTGACAGAGCTTGAGAGGTGAAGAGGTGAGGAGAAGAATGACAGATAATAGCCAAATGAAGATGAGAAAAGCTTGTCGCATCAAACAAAAAAGGCTTGAGGCTGTAAAGGTGCTTCAGCTTTAGTTAGGGGTATGAATACTTATGCAATGTACTTATTTCAGTTTTTTTATATTAAATAAATTTATGAAGTCGTGACAGTTCTGTTTTTGCTTTGTCAATATGGTGTATGGAGTGTAGATTGATGTGGAAGTAATTTAAAGCAGTTTAACACAAGGCAGCAATATAACAAAATGGGAAAAAAATTAAGGGGTGTGAATACTTTCGCAAGGCACCGTATCTGAGGGACAGCTTGTTCACAACAAATCTTTAGTAATTAAATGTGAAAATCTAGAATGTTCACTAACAATAATAATTTTATATAGTATTATAATAAGATTTCTAGAAAAAAATAAAAATAAATAAACAAAAAATAAAAAATTAAATCTGGTGCATGCTGAATAATAAGCTTGGGAGGAAATAATCCAACAAATGGCTCACTTATAGCTGTCTAGTACACTGCTGTTCAAAGGTCTCGAGTCAGTAAGATTTAAATAAGCAAGTAAATACATTTTTCGGCCAGGATACATTAAATGGCCCGAAACTGACACTAAAGACATTTATAATGTTACAAAAAATTCAAATAAACAAATGAACAAATTTATTAATCATAGAATCCTGAAAAAAAGCTGCATCTTGATGAAAATATTAAGCAGCACAATTATTTTAAATAATGATAATAATGAGAAATGAACACGAAATTAGAATTTTAGAACGATTTCTGAAGGATTATGTGACACTGAAGACTGGACTAATGGCTGCTGAAAATTCAGCGTTACCATTAGAGGAATAAATGACATTTTGAAATATATTAACATATAAAATGGTTCTTTTAAATTGTAATAATATTTCATAATTGTTCTGTTTTTACTGTATACCTTGAGCAGTCTGAAAGCAGTCATCCAGCACGTTCGGCTCTGCTCGTCCTCGGCACACAGCATCTTCAACTCCTTCAGTTCTGTCCTGCCCTTACTGGGCTGTCAATCAAGCAAGATATCTACCGTCAAATCAAGGCACTCAAGTTAATAAGGACTAGCATGCACTGTACCAGGTGAGGCATGAGTAGTTATTTAAAGGGGAAAATCATTGATTTTGAAATTGTGCCAGCCATGCCTCTTCTATTCTCAATGTCAAATATTTTGTTCATTTACTGACCGTCATCCTGCTCACCTTAATGCAGAATTGGTAGTCTGTGGGCGCGTTGTGCATCTTTCTGCCTGTCGTCACAGTGAAAATACTGCTCTCCTCCAAGTCCGACAGTAACTGCAGGTGCCTTGGCTCCTAAATAAAAAACTCATGGGCATTTAATAATTTTTGACTTTTAGTCTGAGTTAAATCTCTTTATTGGCTCATTTTATTTGTAAAAGAAAACATGCCTAATAATTATGCACACCTGAATATAAGAAGTTTTTCACTTCCAGCCTTCATGGACAATTATATATGACTTATAAATGATTAAATACAAAATCAGTAGTAGTTATTAAGATTGATGTGGTTTGGAATTGATAAAATGTGCTTGGGAAAAAAATATGACCAGAATATCAACTTGCCTAATAATTATGTACGCACTGTATTAGGCTGGTTTGGAGGAACAGTTCACCCAAAAATGAAAATTCTGTTGTTGTTCTAAACCTGTAAGAGTTTCCTTCTTCTGTTGAACACAAAATAATATACTGTATTTGGAATAATACTGGTAACCAAGTAGCTGCAGGGCCCCCATGACTTCCATAGTATAGAAGAAAATAAACACTCAGTGGGGAACATTAACTTTCTGGTTATGAACATTCTCCAAAATATCTTCTTTTTTGTTGAAGACAACAAAGAAATTCACACAGGTTTAGAACAACTTGAGGGTGAGTAAATGATGACAGTATTTTCATTTTTGGGTAAACTATCCCTTTAAAATCACATCATATAATGCCAGGATCTCATATAGCCTACACTGAAAAAATGATTCATTGAATTTACTAAAAATTTTTAAGATAAGTGGTTGCAATCAATTTATTTTAGCTACATTTAAATAAACAAATTTATTTGACTAACTTTCAACATATTTTTTTTTAGTTAAATGTAGCTAAAATAAATTGTTTGCGACCGCTTACCTTAAAAAAATTTAGTAGCATTTTTTTCAGTGTACTGCTTTATCTTTAACTATTAACCTTCATTTAAGACAAATGACTGTGTTGACGAGGATACTCGCAAAGACGGCATTTTGACACATAAATATGTGTATTTGAACATTTAAGCACAAGGCACGAAAAATAACTCAAGTTTTGTACGAGCAGGTGCGCGCCGCGCGTATCAGGCTAAAACCGTCTTAACGCGCACATTTGCCAAAATGAATTCTGCCCCGCTGCTTAATGTCCCTGAACAGTTAAAAATGTTTTAAAACCACAATGCTTAAAACGCGTTTAAATGATAATCATGACGCGCAAAACGATTGACATATTTCTACCGGTTATCTCTTACGCGAATATATAGAGTTTTTGATCAAACACAAAAAGCAATATACATCCATCAAGTCAATAATCAAACTAACCTAAAATCGGTGGGGACGATGACGCTTTGTTTCTGTCTGCTCCATGTGTCCGGTCCACTTGCTGTTCCACAACTTCCACTCCATCATCAGCTTTAGTAAAATAACCTGATAGCTGGGGATTTTACTGACTAACTCGTTTTATCAGCTGTATGTCTCTTAAGTTTTTCCTTTTTTAAAACCCCTCTCTCACTTTTTTGTATTTGTTTATTTATTTATTTTTATTTTTTTTAGAATAGCTTATATTTTTACTTATCGAAGGTTGTTCTTTGCGTGACCACATACACCAGAACGAAGTGAAGAGGTGAATGCGGACATCAGGCGCAGCGATCTCCTGATAGATACGTGCACAGGTCGTTCAAAATCAAATAGGCTATAGAATAAATGCATCGGTAAAAAACCAATTCAAACATGACGTTTCAATATCTAATGGTAATGTATGGAATTTACGGAAAAGCTCCACTAAATAATAGCGCTAATAAGTGGGGGGCGTGGTGGGGCTTTGGCGATCGGCGCGCCGCGCTACCGATGGCCAGTCAATCTACTCCACAGCCAATCACGGGCCCCCTCCTTGCTCGGGCCCCGGGGCTTCAGCCCCGCCTAGCCCTATTGTTAATGCAGCCCTGCGTGTAGGTGTGAATTAGCAGAAGGCTACAATCCGTTCGTGCTCGATGTGAAAGCACCATTCGTCGGCATTTCGCCTCACTTTTTCAGATCACGCTCAATGTGAAACGGCCTTAAATTTTAGTAAATAATAATAATTAATAGTGTTAAAATTACAGTTAAGCTCCTTGTAACATTACAATAACAAATATTTAAGAAATATTTATTTGAAATTATAAAAAAAAAAAAAAATAATAATAATCCCAGGCTTTCAATGTGTACTTTAACTTTTGGACTGCACTGTATGTATTTGCAAGCAAGTTTATGAATAATAGATACATAACAGCTGTCTATAGTTGTAAAAACACTGATATGCTCACAAATACATGTAAAATTTAAAGACTTGAATTAATATTCTATTAAAGAGAAGCTTGCCTTTGACATTCCTTTAGTAGAGCAGTACAATCCAGAACAGCGCAAGAACATGTAGAGCTTTTTCCAGGACTTGCGGCCCGTTTCTTTCATATAAAGGAAGCCCTGGATCTCTGGACAGCTGCTGGAATTCAAGAAATTCTGTACAGGAGGGGGAAAAAAAAGCTGAGGACCATCTGGAAAATGAGTTCTTCAAACCTGAATGCCTTTCATGCTTCAATAACGCAGCCTCTTTGCTATCAGAAGACATGAGTATGCATTTCAAAAGCTGTTTGAATCCACTAAAATGCTCATTCAGCTGCAAAAGTGTGATGCACAGGTTCATAATTTGGGCTAATCCAGATTTTGCTAAATCACAGATCCATTTGCGTCTCTTCCTCACCTGTAAGAGCTGTGACTGCGGGATAGAGCCATTAGTTTCCTGACACCACGCTACCATCTGCTCCGGAAAGAAGTTCTGTGAGAGGAAGATAAAGGATGAGAGGTAAGAAAAGACTGTCTGTATTGAACATATGCCAGCAGTTCACAAGAAACGTAATGGAACAACCAGTGTGTATGAACTAGGGTTTTAATGATTAGTAAGGAAGCCATATATAATTAATCTGTTTTTAGGATCACCTGACCAAGATCAGATGCCTTTCTTAGTAGGCAATTACATAAGATGATTGTTACTAGCCTGAGCACAAAGGAAAGGAACAAACTGAATTTGTTACAAAGGTTTGAACGTGCAAATTTTTAAAAGTTTTAATTGAATTCTATTCTGTCCGTAAATATTTATTATTACTACTATCTATGTATAAATTTCATGATGGAAATTATAGTTTGTAACATTTATTGGATTACACGTTAGGTGATCTATTCTGACTATATTTTGATTACTTTTAGATTACTTTTGATATATTCCATTCTTTGTTATCAACAGCATGAAGTGTATTAAACATTACATTATTCCAGGGTTTCCCAAACTAGGGTTTATGAATGAGCTTGAAGACTATGAATGAAGACTTTCAAAATATACAAAGCAGTAGAATTTTAAAAAGGATCTAATTATGAATAAATTACTGCCTTTGTGTCAATAATACTATGAAATCATGTAATCTATAAAAAGGTAACTGTAATGTGATTATGGCATTTTAAATTGTAATATAATCTAATTACAAGTATTTAATTTTGGAGTTCAATTACGTATCCAGATTACATGTAATCAATTACTACCCAGCACTGTGTGTGTGTGTGTGGTCCTGGTAAAGCACATGTTATGGGGACAAAATGTCCCCACAAAGATAACAATATCCAAAATCCTTGTCCTTATGGGGACATTTTTTGGTCCCCATGAGGAAACAAGCTTATAAATCATACAGAAGTAAGTTTTTTTTGAAAATGTAAAAATGCAGAAAGTTTCCTATAAGGGGTAGGTTTACATGTAGGTTTGGTTTAGGGCGAAAGAAAATACAGTTTGTACAGTATAAAAACCCATTCCGCCTATGGAATGTCCCCATAAAAATGGAAACCCAACGTGTGTGTGTAGGTTTGTGTGTGTGTGTACTGGTACAGTGGCTACGGAAAGTATTCAGACCCCCTTAATTTTTTCACTCTTTGTTATATTGCAGCCATTTGCTAAAATCATTTAAGTTCATTTTTTTTTCCTCATTAAGGTACACACAGCACCCCATATTGACAGAAAAACACAGAATTGTTGACATTTTTGCAGATTTATTAAAAAAGAAAAACTGAAATAATCACATGGTCCTAAGTATTCAGACCCTTTGCTCAGTATTTAGTAGAAGCACCCTTTTGATCTAATACAGCCATGAGTCGTTTTGGGAAAGATGCAACAAGTTTTTCACACCCGGATTTGGGGATCCTCTGCCATTCCTCCTTGCAGATCCTCTCCAGTTCTGTCAGGCTGGATGGTAAACGTTGGTGGACAGCCATTTTTAGGTCTCTCCAGAGATGCTCAATTGGGTTTAAGTCAGGGCTCTGGCTGGGCCATTCAAGAGCAGTCACGGAGTTGTGAAGCCACTCCTTCGTTATTTTAGCTGTGCGTTTAGGGTCATTGTCTTGTTGGAAGGTAAACCGTCGGCCCAGTCTGAGGTCCTGAGCACTCTGGAGAAGGTTTTCGTCCAGGATACCCCTGTACTTGGCCACATTCATCTTTCCCTCAATTGCAACCAGTCGTCCTGTCCTTGCAGCTGAAAAACACCCCCACAGCATGATGCTTCCACCACCATGCTTCACTGTTGGGACTGTATTGGACAGGTGATGAGCAGTGCCTGGTTTTCTCCACACATACCGCTTAGAATTAAGGCCAAAAAGTTCTATCTTGGTCTCATCAGACCAGAGAATCTTATTTCTCACCATCTTGGAGTCCTCCATGCGGGCTTTCATGTGTCTTGCACTGAGGAGAGGCTTCCGTCGGGCCACTCTGCCATAAAGCCCCGACTGGTGGAGGGCTGCAGTGATGGTTGACTTTCTATAACTTTCTCCCATCTCCCGACTGCATCTCTGGAGCTCAGCCACAGTGATCTTTGGGTTCTTCTTTACCTCTCTCACCAAGGCTCTTCTCCCCCGATAGCTCAGTTTGGCCAGACGGCCAGCTCTAGGAAGGGTTCTGGTCGTCCCAAACGTCTTCCATTTAAGGATTATGGAGGCCACTGTGCTCTTAGGAACCTTAAGTGCAGCAGAAATTTTTTTGTAACCTTGGCCAGATCTGTGCCTTGCCACAATTCTGTCTCTGAGCTCTTCAGGCAGTTCCTTTGACCTCATGATTCTCATTTGCTCTGACATGCACTGTGAGCTGTAAGGTCTTATATAGACAGGTGTGTGGCTTTCCTAATCAAGTCCAATCAGTATAATCAAACACAGCTGGACTCAAATGAAGGTGTAGAACCATCTCAAGGATGATCAGAAGAAATGGACAGCACCTGAGTTAAATATATGAGTGTCACAGCAAAGGGTCTGAACACTTAGGACCATGTGATATTTCAGTTTTTCTTTTTTAATAAAACTGCAAAAATGTCAACAATTCTGTGTTTTTTCTGTCAATATGGGGTGCTGTGTGTACATTAATGAGAAAAAAAAATGAACTTAAATGATTTTAGCAAATGGCTGCAATATAAAAAAAAGTGAACAATTTAAGGGGGTCTGAATACTTTCCGTACCCACTGTATATAGAGAGAGAGAGAGAGAGAGAGAGAGAGAGAGAGAGAGAGTGGTATGTATTATATACACACACACACAAACACACACACACACACACATATACATATACATACATATTATAACATCTATCAGTGGCGTTCTGTCCATATAAGCTGCGAATGCTCTGCATAACCAGGCCATTTGAGAGAATAAGTTCACAGGATAATTAATATAAACATGATTATAAGGAATAAGTACATAAAATGACTTATTTGCCAAAGGGCAGTCATTTTCTTTAAATCTACTAGTTGCGGTTGCTTCCCGGGCGAGCGGATTCTCAGAAGCTTTCTCGTCTCTGCTCTATTGCTATGACTCTTTAGGACTGTAGCGCGTTCTCATTGGTTTGCTCGCATGCGGCTGATTTAATGCAAGAGGTAAGCTGTCCGCGAAGTGCTCGCCCAAGCGGAAAAATGCGCTGTTACTGCCAGATCTCGACTGTCGAATATTGTGTTTGATGCAAAACCAACTCGACTAAATCAAAAGAAAAAAACAAAAACAAAAAAAAAAACCGCTGTAACTGTATATTTTTGTGTTTTCTCAAGCAAAGCAAATTTTAAAAGTCCACTGAAAACATTTCTTCTTACATATTTGGTCATAGACAACGTATGTTGAAGATATACGTTACTGTCAACATGCCTAACTGGTAAATTAAAAAAAATGTTTATAAAAAGTGGGCTATATAAAATTTTGAAAATAACAAACATCAAGAAAGAAACAAATCTTCTGAACATTTTGAACATTAAGATGTTATTGTTCACTTTCTTATGCATATGCTCGTGTTGCTTACAGTTAAAGTCCTTCTCTGATTTTATTGTTTGCAGATTTGATAGTTGAGGTCACGTGTTTCTAATTTGCGTGTTCTCGCAGCCTCAGAATCCAGTAGATGTCAGTAAAACATTACGTTTCTTTCTTTGAGTTTGGTTTTATTGGCCATTGGACATAATACATACATAAATTGATTTATGTTGATACACAAATTTGATTTTTAAAATAATAATAAAAAAAGTCAAAGGAAAATTAAATGAATGAAATAAACACTCTAAGGATAATATATTGTTTTATAATTGATCTGTATTTATTTGATATTGTTTATTTCAGGTTCATCTTACAATGAAAATAAATTAATAAAATATTTTATTATTATTTGTTAATTTGTCATCCTATCCTGTTCCTTAGATTTTTATTTGCGCGATTGACTCAGATTGATTGATATGGGGTCTGGGGGAATACACTTCTCTTTGAAGTTGTACTGTTTTCAATGGTTGGTGTAATTCTTACTTACACGTATCTACATAGCCCAAATCTTTTATATTATAATTGATCTGGAGGTGATGTTTCAGTCACTAATATACAGAACTTGATATGATACAGATAAATGGTAACATTTAGATTACAGAGACAACTACAAGAAGGTTTATCCATTTCTTTTTCTAATATTTTTCTAATTAAAATAAGTTTTTCGGCTTCTCTGCTTTGTGTGAAGCTTTGTCTGATGGTAATTAGATATGTAATATGAAAAACAGGATTTCCAATGATGATTTTGATAGGGAAGGTCTAGATTGGAAGATGAATTAATTAGATTAAAAAAAATTATAAAAATAAAATACAAATAAAAAAATCTCACTGCAAACTTTTTTGTTCTCCTGTCAGCAGGCCTCAGAAGATTGTCAGTAGGGAGGTTTTTGTACAGCACGTTTTCACTGTGTGAACACCCATTTGTCATCGATCTTATGGACACTCATACAGTAATAATCTCCTGCATCTTCAAGATGGACATCACTTATGGTCAAAGTGAAATCAAGACCATTTCCTCCAGAGTGAAAACTGCCTCCCCCACTGATTCTAGATGGAGCACTTGAAGGCTTCATTGTTGTATAATATATAAGAAGTTTAGGGGTTTTATCTGGTTTCTGAAGATACCAGGAGATGTAGTAATCTTTGGATACTGAGCCCTGTGGATACCTACGAACTACAGTGTTGGCCTTACAGTCAATAGAGACTGTTTGACCAAACTGAACTGATTCAGCCTCAGGTTGAGTCACGACAACCTGCCCAAAAGAACCTGCGAGAGTAATAAAACTGAATTAAAATAATTATCAGTGCATGAGAAAAAAAAAAAGTCTTTCAGTTTGATTTGAAAATGAAATTACCTTGGATGCAGTAAAATGCCCAGAGGAAGAGAATCATATTTGCTTCTGTTTTAGAGAGCACAGTTGTCAGCATTTGTTAAAAGTGTTCACAGGATTATAAACACTTCCAAAGCACTGATGCATGAGCTGCCAATGCAAAACATCATTACGGTGGAAAAAAAACCCTTCCTTAACTGAAGTATCTTCTCACTCATATGACAATTAGCTTTGAAATATATACATATTTGAATTATAAGTTAATCACATAGTTAAATTAAAATTTGTCTGGTTGTCTCAAAAAAGTCTGAAGTTTTTTGTTTTTGTTTTTTTTTTTGCAGTGAATGAGAATGAAACATTGAGGTGGATTTTTGTTGGAGCAACCAACCTGAGTGTTTAAAGTAAGTGCAGAATGAAATAAGAAAATTACCAAATGTGGACCTGAATAGATTAGGTAGCAATGTAGCGTATTTAGAGATTATTATTGTTCTTTTTTGTAATACAGGATTGTAAATTAGACCATAAATCCCAAATAAGATTTAGATATAAAAGATAAATAAAATGTAATTTTATTTGAACTAAATGCCTATTATTTTACGTGAAAGTATTGATGTGCTTATTTTGTTCTTAATAGTGCAGTAATGTTTGTATTATTCATATAATTATATAATATGTAATATATTTTTAAATTTAGTAAAATTATGTAGCTTTATCTTATAACTTTTTTACTATCTGCTGTGAATAGCAAATTGGTTATTGTCAGTGTCAGTGCAGGAGGTTTTTGTTCAGCCGTTGATTGGGTTTGTATCACTGTGGTACACGTTCGGTGGAGGCACCCGACTCTCAGTTGGAAGTAAGTAAATTTATTTCTATTTAAAAAATAAAACACTAAATTAAAATAACGAGAGCATTTTTTTATGTTTAAAACACATTTTAAAATGACTTTTAACATTTTCTTTTTAACATTTTAACATCTTCACATTTTAAATTTACCAATGACTAATATAACAATAAATTATTGTAAAGTTTTATTCTGGTCTGACAGTTATGCATACTTTTCTTATTTCTCCTTCAGACCAATTTAAAACAGCCACTTTTTTATTACTGGGCATTTTTATACATCTGAATGGTAAATTGTATTAGACAAACAATGTTTTTATTCATTTTGCATGAAATAGAAAGCTAATGTCTGTGTGAGTATGCAGTCTTTTACTCACTTTTACAAATCTATTTAACACAGACAAACAAGAAAACATTAAAACATTTTATTACACATGAAAAGATAGGACAGTTTAGAAATTATGGAAAGTTCAAATTATTTAATTATTATTAATTGTTTTAATGATTATTAAATGGTAAATTAATCATTAAATGTCTGTAATAATTCTAGATTCATGAAAATGTTTTCTGATGAATGTCACATACTGTATGTCTTCATCTGATGTAGCTTTCAATTTACAATCAGCTATAATTTACTGTAGCACGGTGAATTTTTAACAAGAAATAATCTAATAATAACATGAAAAAATGAAAAATAGAAACCTGAAATGCTAAAGATAACCATGCATACAACTCAAACAGTACAGCATTGTGCTAGTAACTCACAACGTCATGGGTTTGATTCTGAGGGAAAGCATAAACTGATAAAGTATATTTAGAATGCAATGTATGTTGCTTTGCATAAAAGGTCTGACAAATTAATAAATATAATATTATATTACGATTTTATATGTGTGTGTGTATGTGTACTTGTTTTGATACTTGTGAGGACCAAATGTCCTCACTTATATTGTGAAATACTTTGACAACCCACGAGTGAGGACCTTTTACTGGTCCTCACTATTAAAAAGTCCTAAAAATCATCCAAAAGATGTTTTTATTTAAATCTAGTGTTCTGCATGTTTATGTGATGGGTAAGTTTAGGGGTAGGGGTTATGTTAGGTGATAGAAAATGTCATCAACCTGACATAAAATAAATGGAACGCTATGCAATGTCCTCACAAACATGTGGGTGTGTGTGTGATTGCTGATGAAATATGTTTTTAGGGACTATTGCACTTCAGATCTGCTTGATTAACTCTGAATCTCTTAAAGGGAAGTGAAAGACACAGAAAGACTGATAGAGCTGTTTTTCAGAAGAACGAAACCTCACAGTTTCCATCTGTGTCTCTCTTTAGCTGCGGCTCGTCCCGCTCTCACGGTGCTGCCTCCCTCCAGAGACGAGCTGCAGCAGGGTAAGGCTACAGTGCTGTGTGTGGCCAGTAAGGGATTCCCCTCTGACTGGAAGCTGAGCTGGAAGGTGGACGGCAGCAGCAGGAGCTCTGGTGTCAATCTGAGTCCCGGTCAGCTGCAGAAGGATGGACTGTACAGCTGGAGCAGCAGCCTGAGCCTCACTGAGAGTGAGTGGAGCAGAGCAACAACCGTCAGCTGTGACGCCACGCACCCGTCCCACAATGCAGTTACCAAGAGCCTCAACACACAGCAGTGCGATGAATAAAATACATACACACACACTGTTAGTATGCTGTTTCATGCTGTTAGTATATTGCTCATATATAGGCTACTCATCTGTTGTAATTCTGCAACTGCAATGATATGAAAGTTTTGTTGATCATTTTATTCTTGCTGCCAAATAAAAGTATTTTGACTCATTATAATGTTGAATTCTATGAACATTTTAAAGCAAAGAAACACCTAAAATATGAAATACCACTTTTCTTGGTTTTTAATTATTTTTAGGACGCAGTAAGGAGAGAATATTTTAATATTGAAAATATCAATTACAGTAAAAGATATTTATGTTAAAATATTTTAGGTAATTTAATTAATGAAGTATTTAATATTCATTATACAGTATATATTATTAGGTCAAAATCTAAAAGTATTTGAGAAATCACAGTGACAAAGAGACAATTTTATTGATTATTTTTTGCTTATTTTACTTAGATGACATTAAAATTAGAGCTAATAGTCTTAAGTCTTCTAATGGGTGTCAGGATTTATGCATTTGAACAGGACGAATGAAAAAATTAAATAATTCATCAGAATCATAGACAGAATGTGTAGATTGATTAAATATTCTGTTCATACTAAGGAATTAATTTCTCATTTAATGGAAATTAGTTCATATTTACTGCATGAGTTCATTCACTGTCATCTAACTGAGGGAGGTTTTTGTATGATGCTTTTTCGCTGTGCACACTCTACTAAAACCATAATACCCCATACAGTAATAATCTCCTTCATCCTCAAGCTTGACTCCACGTATGTTCAGTGTAAATTGATATCCAGAATAAGTTCCACTGAACCGGTTTGAAACTCCAGATGCAAGGTAACTCGCTGTGTAGATCAGGAGTTTAGGAGCTTTTCCAGGTTGTAGAAGATACCAGCTCATGTCATAATCAATTCCAGCAGATGCAGTGCAGCTGATAGAAGCAGAATCTCCTGCTTTAACAAGCAGATTCTCAGGAGTCTGGACCTCTTGATGAGACACTGAGAGAGAGATCAAAAGTTAAGTGTTACATTTAAACACAAATTACAAGATAAAATATTTGTAATTAAAAAAATAAAACAAAGCACAAGCTTTGCAAAAAGAAAAAAAAAACCTGATAATGTGGAAAAATAAGTTTTAACCTTGAGCAAGCAGACCAAGTGTAGCCAGAATTAGTAAAAGAGACATGATTGTGTCGTGTGTCAGTGACTCTGAGGGACTGAACACACTTCAGAGGAATTTTGTGTGTGAAGCAGTAAACATGCAAAACACTCACTACTCAACAGACTAACCAGAAGAGTGCTTAGAATAAACGCTGAATTAATCACATTATAAATGTAAACCAAAAAAAAAAAAAAGAAAACTTTTGAAAATGATCTTTTCATACTGTAGTTGATGTTTTGAGAAAAATATGGTTGTCAAAAAAATAAATGATAAAATCTCCCAGTATTTCACTAAAGATAACTAAATGATGGAGAAACATTCAAATAATAAATGCTATACAATGTAATAAACTGCTGTAACTTACATAAATATTTATTATTAGCTAGAAGACAACAAGCAAATTAATAGTGTTGAATAATTTAATTTGATACAAAATTCTGTACATATTATTCATAGTGACCACTGAGATACAGTATATATGTTAGATATACTGTCACAGAAGAATGAATGAATGAATGAATGAATGAATGAAAGAAAAAACTTGTTAACTATTATTTAAAATAATAAAAATAAATAATCTGGATTAAATCAAGTTACAGAAGGAGGAGGCTGGAATGGGAATTTATAAAAAAAAATATATATATATATTGTTGGGCTGGATGATTAATTATATTAAACACATAAACATTGTGAGTGCTTAAGTGTCATATTTAATGATTATTTTTGTTCTCTTTTCAGCACCAACAGTTGCATTAGAAGATGTTCAGTAATCTGACTAAGGGAGCCCACTATCCACTACCTGTGTGAACACCCAGCTGTCAATGATCTTACATATACATGAGATACATTAAAGATATATAAAGTTTCCCAGTTACTCCACTAAACATTTCATTTGAAGTATTGGTGGCTTTTGAACATGTGAATGTTAAAGTTTAGCATCTTCAGTGAGAGTCTATATTTTGCAATTCATTTTTACTAATGTTGTTCAAAATGCTACAAATTAGGGCAGCTAAGGATGAATGAAAATGTGCGTGAATACTGAAACAGACACATGGATTTCATGTTTCATTCATAATGAACTAAACTCTGGTTAATTCATCATTGTGTATTATCTTGTGGATGTACTATCTATATTTGCAAATATAATTAAGCACAACTTGATATCGTAACTGAATGACATTGTGAACTTCTCAGTGTTCTCATATTCTCTGCTGTTAGACAGAGGGAGGTTTTTGTACGATGCTGTTTCACTGTGAATACCCGCTACTGTAAGCCCCCATACAGTAATAAACTCCTGCATCCTCCGTCTGGACTCCACGTAGATTCAGTGTGAACTTAAGTCCAGTCTGACTTCCACTGAACCGATCTGGGACTCCAGAATGAAGTTGATTTGCTTTATAGATCAGGAGTTTAGGAGCTTCTCCAGGTTTCTGCAGATACCAGCTCATGTCATCATCGACTCCGCTGGTCCCAGTGCAGCTGATAGAGACAGAATCTCCTGCTTCAGCAGACAGAGACTCAGGAGACTGAACCTCTTCATGAGACACTGAGAGAGACAACAAAAACAAATATTACAATATTTCAAAATGCAAGCAAAGACCAGTTTTCATTAGTTATAAAGCAGTCAGCCTAAACCTAATAAAACTAAAAAGCAAAGCACAAATTAAAAGAATATAAAATAAATTTCAAATCATTAATTCCATAATGTAGAAAATATATTTTTGAACCTTGAGCAAGCAGACCCAGTGTACCCAGCATTAGAATAAGATAAATCATTGTTTCTTATGTGTGTGTCAGTGTCACACACTGATAATCATGAGTGGAGTTTTAAGCGCAGTGTTCAGTTAATATGCAAAACACTCTCAAAACCACATTAAGATGCATCCTGGAATTTACCTCAAAAACTATCAAAATACATTTGGCTGCATTTAATCAATTAACATCAATAAAATACTGTAAAAATAGTTCATTTCTAATTTTGACCTGTCTAGGCAAAACTAACCTAAAATACAGTCTTACAGTGTTATTGTGAGTGTGAGTGTTGATGTCAGTGTCAGTTTTAGTGCAGGAGGTTTTTGTACAGCTGTTGATTGGATTTGTATCACTGTGGCGCACGTTCGGTGGAGGCACCCGACTCTCAGTTGGAAGTAAGTAAATATCTTTCTATTTCTGTTATTTCCATTTCTATTAAATAATTAGTTAGTAATAATAAGAAGAACAGACCAATAGAAGAAGAGAAACTAAAATAAAAAATGGCCTATCCTCAGACAATATTTTGCCTTGTGTGACAGCATTTATACTTATGTCTTCTAAACAGGTTCAAATTAATTAGTTTACCTTTTTTATCTGTTTGAGTGGTAAATAAAATATATGCATTTTATAGATTATGTTTGTGTACTTCACGCGAATTAGAAATATGTCAACTGTTTCAGATGTTTAGGAACAAAATAAATCACCTCAATTTTAGGTGAAATACTTATACTAAATTATTTTCTTTTTCAAGTCTGATATTGTTCAGAATATAAGCCTGAAAGGTAGAGATCATTCCAATCAAAGGTCGTAAAAATTCTGTAGTGACAGAAAATTTTCGGTTAACACGACTTCTGATTCCAATATATAGCCTAAATTTATGTCTCATATAGGCCTAGTCATAAATCTTGATTTTTTTATAAACACTGAATACTGACACTAATGTGTTTTTACAGGCTGTTGAAATTCAGATCTGCTTCACAACTTCAAATTCAACATTAAAGTAGCCTAAATAATAATCTGTTGTTTCAAAATCGTTAATGCTTAAAATGATAAGTTTAGTTTGGTTAAGTTGGATATTTAAATTATCTCAAAAAACATTAAGTTGATATTATTGCAGCATTATTTTACAGTGTTGATTAATTTAGTTTTTTAAGTTACTTTTACATTTACATTTACATTTATTTTAATGTAAAATGTATAACAAAATGTATAACATTATCTATAATTAATAAACTGTTTTAAATATAAAGATATGTGTGATTGCTGGTAAAATGTGTGTTTTACGGACTATTGGATCTGCTTGATTAACTTCTCATCTCTTAAAGCAGAGGTAGGCAACGTCGGTCCTGGAGTGCCGCTGTCCTGTAGAGTTTAACTCCAACCCTAATCAAACACACCTGAACAAGCTAATCAAGGTCTTCAGAATTACTAGGGCTACAGGCAGGTGAGTTTTTTTTCAGGGTTGGAGCCAAACTCTGCAGGACATCTGCATTCCAGGACCGATGTTGCCTACTCTTAAGGGAAGTGAAAGACACTCAGAAAGACTGATAGAGCTGTTTTTCAGAAGAACGAAACCTCACAGTTTCCATCTGTGTCTCTCTTTAGCTGCGGCTCGTCCCGCTCTCACGGTGCTGCCTCCCTCCAGAGACGAGCTGCAGCAGGGTAAGGCTACAGTGCTGTGTGTGGCCAGTAAGGGATTCCCCTCTGACTGGAAGCTGAGCTGGAAGGTGGACGGCAGCAGCAGGAGCTCTGGTGTCAATCTGAGTCCCGGTCAGCTGCAGAAGGATGGACTGTACAGCTGGAGCAGCAGCCTGAGCCTCACTGAGAGTGAGTGGAGCAGAGCAACAACCGTCAGCTGTGACGCCACGCACCCATCCCACAATGCAGTCACCAAGAGCCTCAACACACAGCAATGCGATGAATAAAATACATACACACACACTGTTAGTATGCTGTTTCATGCTGTTAGTATATTGCTCATATATAGGCTATACTTATCTTGTGTAATTCTACAACTGCAATGATATGAAAGTTTTGTTGATCATTTTATTCTTGCTTCCAAATAAAAGCATTTTGTCTCAAATATGATGTTGAATTCTATAAAAATTTTAATACAAAAAATATCTAAAATACAATATACCACTTTTATTGGTTTTTAATTCTTTTTGGGTTTTTATTTGTTTTTAATACTGAAAATATAAATTAGCCTACAGTAAAAAGAGATATTTATGTTAAAATATTTTAGGTAAATTTAATTAATGGAGTATTTTAATATTTATTGTACAGACTGTATTGTATGTATTAGGTCAAAATCTAAAATTCTGTCAGGACCACTATCGTCAAATGATAGACACTTAGCATACAGTTTGGTTTGGCGGTATGGTTCTGTTCTGGGCAAAAACTCCCTGCCCATCCATGCAGCCTGTCATGAATGAGCAGGGAGAGCAGCAATAATAACCCCCCAAGGGTTAACAGAACAGAACCAAGCAGATATCATTAATGTACTTAATTACATTTAATGTAGCACATTACTCAAGATTAGGGAGTCTGATTCAACAGGAATGTCAGAAGCCAAGTCCTGACTGTGGCAAAAGGAGGAGTTGGGGATGGAGGAGGATATTTTGCTTCCGAGCAAGCAAGCTGCTGAATAATACTGAATAGCGCTTATGTAGGGATGCCGTGATAGGTGTCGTATTCCTATTGGTAGATGTGATCAGCTGAGTGTCAGCTGATGCAAGCTTGACTCACGTGACGTGCCAGAATTAACGCTAACGCTAGATGTATTTGAGAAATCACAGTGACAAAGAGACGATTTTATTGATTACTTTTGGCTTATTTTACTTAGATGACATTAAAGCTAATTATAGCTAATTATCTTAAGTCTTCAAATAGGTATCAGGATTTATGCATTTGAACAGGACGAATGAAAAAATTAAATAATTCATCAGAATCATAGACAGAATGTGTAGATTGATTAAATATTCTGTTCATACTAAGGAATTAATTTCTCATTTAATGAAAATAAGTTCATAGTTACTGCATAAGTTCATTCACTGTTTCATCAAACTGTGGGAGGTTTTTGTATGATGCTGTTTCACTGTGTGCACACTGTACTAAAATCATAATACCCCATACAGTAATAATCTCCTTCATCCTCAAGCTTGACTCCACGTATGTTCAGCGTAAATTGATATCCAGAATAAGTTCCACTGAACCGGTCTGAAACTCCAGATGCAAGGTAACTCGTTGTGTAGATCAGGAGTTTAGGAGCTTTTCCAGGTTGTAGCAGATACCAGCTCATGTCATAACCAATTCCAGAAGATGCAGTGCAGCTGATAGAAGCAGAATCTCCTGCTTTAACAAGCAGATTCTCAGGAGTCTGGACCTCTTGATGAGACACTGAGAGAGAGATCAAAAGTTAAGTGTTACATTTAAACACAAATTACAAGATAAATATTTGTAATTAAAAAAATAAAACAAAGCACAAGCTTTGCAAAAAAAAAAAAAAAAAAAAACCCTGATAATGTGGAAAAATAAGTTTTAACCTTGAGCAAGCAGACCCAGTGTAGTAGAATTAGTAAAAGAGACATGATTGTGTCGGACTGAACACACATTGATCATCAGAGAAACTGTGTGTGTGAAGAATTAAACATGCAAAACATTCACTACTTAACAGACTCCTAACCAGAAGAGTGCTTAGAATAAATGCTGAGTTAATCTCATTATAAATGTAAACCAAAAACAAAAAACAAAAAAATTACAATTTTACAAAATAATCTTTTCATACTGTAGATTTAGTTTTGAGAAAAAAATACGGTTGTGAAATAAATGATAAAATCCCTTAATATTTCATTAAAGATAACTAAATGATGGAGAAGTATTCAAATATGCGTGGTATACAATATGTGACCCTGGACCACAAAACCAGTCATAAGGGTGACTGGTTTTGAAATACATCATCTGAAAGCAAAGCTGAATAGATAAGCTTTCCATTGATGTATGGTTTGTTAGGATAGGACAATATTTGGCCGAGATACAACTAATTGAAAATCTGGAATCTGAGGGTGCAAAAAAAAAAAAAAAAAAAAGTCAAAATATTGAGAAAATCGCCTTTAAAGTTGTCCAAATAAAGTTCTTAGCAAAGCATATTACTAATCAAAAATTAAGTTTTGATATATTTACGGTAGGAAATTTACAAAATATTTTCATGGAACATGATCTTTACTTAATATCCTAATGATTTTTGGCATAAAAGGAAAATCAATAATTTTGACCCATACAATGTATTGTTGGCTATTGCTACAAATATACCTGTGCTACTTATGACTGGTTTTGTGCTCCAGGATCACATATGCTGCTTTATCTTACATGAATATTTATTATTAGCTAGAAGACAAACAGCAAATTAATAGTGTTGAATAATTTAATTTGATAAAATTGATAACAAACTGAAAAGTTACTGTGAATGTCCAATAGACAAAAATGTATTATTCATATTATTCATTGTGACCGCTAAGATATATGTTAGTTTTCAGCTTCAACAGAGCTTAATAAACCTATGAATGAATATGTACATGAACAAATTGTTAAATACTATTAAAATTAATGAGACTGGAGTATATTACAGGAGGAGGAGGATGGAGTGGAAATTTATAAAAAAAAATGTATTGTTGAGTTGTATGATTAATTATATTAACAACATAAACATAAAATTGTGAATGCTTGTGTCAAATTTAATGATTATTTTTATTCTCTTGTCAGCACATACAGTTGCATTAGAAGTTGCATCAGTAATCTGACTAAGGGAAGTTTTTGTATGGTTCCCACCACCTGTGTGAACATCCAGCTGTCAATGATCTTAAATATACTATATATGAGAAACATTAAAGATATATAAAGTTACCCAGTTACTCCACTAACCGTTTCATTTCACAGTGAAATGGTGGTGGCTTTTCATGAAGGACTGATGTGAAAACTTTTCATTTTATTAGCTTTTGTTATGGTGAGCTTTCCTTTATCATCAAGGTTGGATGGATTTTATTGGATTGTAATTTCATACGGAAATCCTTAAGACATTCTGAGGTTAATTATTAATAAAATATGTAGAATGTGTTCAGGAGTGTATGACAATAATGAAAATAAATAGTTCTCCAGCATTAAAGAGAGTTTCTGTGTATCTGTGTTTGTGAGTCAGTGGTGTGAATAATGATCTTCAACATCAACATCTGCAGAAGCTCAAAGCTGCAGCGCTGCAGTCTCAGACAGAGAGGTTTTTGTACGATGATTTTACACTGTGTAAACACCCAGTCTGCGGTGCCAGAGACTCCCTTGTTATATACACTCTGACAGTAATAAATTCCTGAATCTTCAGGCTGGACTCCACTAATGGTCAGAGTAAAATCCATGTGGTTTCCGCTTTCACTGCCACTGAATCTAGAAGAAACACCTGAAGCTCTGTCTGATGTGTGAGAGATCAGGAGTTTAGGAGCTTCTCCAGGAATCTGATGGTACCAGTGCATGCTATATTGAGAGGTATCTTTTTTAACACCATTCACTGCTGGTTTATGATTACAGTGAAAAGTAACAGTCTGATCAGGCTTCACTGCTTGATCTTCAGACTGAGTCAGAATCTGCCCCACAGAACCTGAAGAGACACAGAAAACACTTTAAAATAATATAATCTAATAATAATACTGTCTGATCAGGTCAAAACATGCATATAAGAAAGAATATATATGCATTGTTTAATGTATATACAGTACAGAATTTACATGAAGTCTAAACTAAATCTTTATTTCAGAACCTGTGGAATTTTCTCTAAGTCAGCTGATGATATGAATTTCTATATACTTACTCCAGGTGCAGGTTGTGAGTGTCCAAATAATGACGGCTATTAAAGTCATGTTTGCTTTATAATCTGTTATTATTAAGGAGAGCTGTCAGTCATAAAATCATAAAGTAACAGATCTATAAAGACCTCCAGAGCACTGAGGCATGCAGTTCAATGCAAAGTGTCTTCACAATGTAAATGTTTTTTTTTTTTTTCTGAGAACAAAAACCCCTTGTACTGTCAAGAAACATATTTCACCTGGTAATCTGGATGAGCCAGATTTTTTATTTATTTTTATTTTTTTTGACAGTTTTAAAATTCTAATGATCTAAGTTATTGATCAATACTAGTTATTAATCAATATAATTGATTTTATTATTGTTCAGCTGTAACATTGAGGGTTTGTTGTAATTTTGTAGAGTTCTAATTCTGCTATACAAATCTCCTAAACCTGAAAGTTGTTCAGAGTAGTTATATTTTACAGTCACACAAGACTTCATTGTGTGAGACTGAAAATGCAAGCTCATGTGGAGAGGTTTTGCAAATTCGCACATGCTCAGGGTGTTCGAAATAGACTTCATAATTCACTATTCCCTACATTAGTCCACTCATGTTTTGCAGATTTTGCCAAAGTCGATCCTGTTCCCACCACTTTTTGACAGCCATTAGGCACAGGGAAAGCGTAGTATAACACAAAGTAAAATCATCTCCAATCTGTCGTTCTTCATGATTTAATTCATTCATATAACACAAAATACATTTGCGCCAGTCAGACAGGCCTGATCTATAAACCTTGTCATGCACATATCAGGATTTATAAACAGTAAAAGGCTTATTATGTGCACAGTGCAGCACACTCTGGACCGATCGCATGCTTTTACTGTTTGATCGAGATGACGTAAACAGAATGTTTTATAATATATTCACACATTTAGAAATCTACCACTCTCATGAATGGAGTTAAGCACAAATTACATAATTATTCAGAAGTTAAAAAAATTCTAAACATTTAAGGCATAAATACAAATATAGATGCGCTACTTTTGACAACAAGGATTGCTTGGCTGTGAAAATTCCGACTTAAATTGTGTTATTGGCCTATTGCAGAAATCACTCTAAGTGCAAAGTACAGACTCCTGTCAAAAGGAGTGCAGAATGATATGGTGCATTTCTCTCCCTCACTGCTTTGTTTAAAGCAGAGTTTTCATATTTCTATGTGAAGCACTGTATGACAAATGTCATGGAACCCAGTGGATTTGTCTGATGGAAATGAGATATGTAACAGGAACAGCAAAAAAATGTTCTATTGATATGGCATATCTGGGTTGGAAGATTAATTTGATTAAATAAGAACATCTGTGTGTATTTTATTACTACACCCGTTTTTGATCTCCTTTCAGCACCTGTAGGTCTCAGATGCATCAGAGGATTCTTGGTAGTCTGACTAAGGGAGGTTTTTGTACAGCATTTTTTTTCAACGTGTGAACCAGCTGCCACTGATATCATGGTAACTCAAACAGTTATAATCTCTGGCATCTTCAAGCTGGGCATTACTTATGGTCAGAGTGAATTCAAGACCATTTCCTCCAGAGTGAAAACTGCCTCCCCCACTGATTCTAGATGGAGCACTTGAAGGCTTCATTGTTGTATAATATATAAGAAGTTTAAGTGCTTCCTCTGGCCTCTGAAGATACCAGGAGATGTAGTAATCTTTGGATACTGAGCCCTCTGGATACCTATAAACTACAGTGTTGACCTTGCAGTCAATAGAGACTGAGTCACAACAACCTGCCCAAAACAGCCTGTGAGAGAAAGAAGCTAAAATAATTATAAGTGCATAAGAAAAAAATTGTACTTCAGCATGATTTGAAAATGAAATTACCTTGGATGCATTAAAATGCCCAGATGAACAGAATCATATTGGTTTATGTTTTAGAGAGAACAGTTCTTGGACCTTTTCAAAGTGTTCACAGGCCTATAAACACTCAGAGCACTGAGGCATGAGCTGCCAATGCAAAATATCACTATGGTGGAAAAACCCTTCCTGAACTGAAACATCTTTTCATGCATTTGATGATGGGCATTGCATATTAATATTTTAATTATGAGTTAATCCTCATCGTTAACTTTAACTTGTATGCTTTCAAAATAGCTTGGAGGTTTTGCCTGTTAATGAGGACGAATTACTGTGGTGGATTTTTCGATGGAGGAACAAAACTGTTTTAAGTACATGCAGAATGAAATAAATAGATGAATAAACATTAATTACATTAAATTGTACTTGTTGGCCTAAATGCATTAGGTAGCACAGAGTATGGAGAATACTGTTTTTTTTTTCTTTTGTTTGTTTGTTTTGTTTTTTAGATATAACTGTATTGGTACTGTTTTAAGTAATACAAGATTGTAAATTATACTATAAAATCCATATAAAATGTAAAACATGAATGAAATGAAAATACAATGAAAATAAAACTAAATGCCGAATAAAAATATATATTTACATGAAAGTGACTGATTTACATGTTTAGTTCCTTATCAGGTAGCGTTTGTATTAGCATTGCTGTTAGTATAGAATTATATAGTATTTAATATTTTTTCTCTTACAAGTACATTTGGAAAATTCTGAAAATTAAACTGGTTTAATTATTCAGATGTTTCTTATCTAGCTATTTGTTTCTGTAAGTGTCAGTTTTAGTGCAGGAGGTTTTTGTTCAGCCATTGATTGAGTTTGTATCACTGTGATGGACTTTCGGTGGAGGCACTCGACTCTCAGTTGGAAGTAAGTAAATCTATTTCTATTTTCAAAATGAAAATTACAAGAAAGGGATTTTAAAATTATCATAATTATTTAAAATTAATATAACAAATATAAGAATAAATAATTTTAGTTTTCATGTGTGACATTACCAAATCTATGTGCACCTTTCTTATTTTTCCTCCATATAGTTTAAAATACTCACTTAATTGTTTTAATCACTTTATTGTTTGCCTTTATAAAAATTATTGTTGGTTTAACTTAAAAAATAAAACTGAATTTTTGACTTGACTGAAAATAAAATTGAGTTAATACAAAGAAAAGAGACTGGTTTAATCAACAGAAACTAATGCAATCTGAACAACATTATCTAAGCTGATTTCACAAAAAGATAGGTGTTGTATCAAATCGTGTTGAAAAAGTTATGTCAAATCATGAATATATATATATATATATATATATATATATATATATATATATATATCATATAATCAGTAAATCATGTTTGACAAAGAATAAATGCTTGTTTCTTTTTAAACTGATTTTGGATAAGATCTAACTTGTATATCAGCGCAATCTCCTATATTATTATGCATAAATCCGTCAATATACATATTAAGACAGATTGGAAATTAATTCAGTTCAGTTCAAATTACATGATAATGAATTTAAATATTTATATATATATATATATATATATATTTATAAATATATTATTTAAATAAAAGTCTTGATTAAAGTTAAACAATAGAAATCTGAAAAGTTAAAGATCTATAACTATGAATTATGAATAAATAGTGTTAAATCTAAATGCAGACATATGTGTGCTAATAAAACGTGTTTTTATGGGCTGTTGCACTTGAGATCTGCTTGATTAACTCTGAATCTCTTAAAGGGAAGTGAAAGACACTCAGAAAGACTGATAGAGCTGTTTTTCAGAAGACCGAAACATCACAGTTTCTGTGTCTCTCTTTAGCTGCGGCTCGTCCCGCTCTCACGGTGCTGCCTCCCTCCAGAGACGAGCTGCAGCAGGGTAAGGCTACAGTGCTGTGTGTGGCCAGTAAGGGATTCCCCTCTGACTGGAAGCTGAGCTGGAAGGTGGACGGCAGCAGCAGGAGCTCTGGTGTCAATCTGAGTCCCGGTCAGCTGCAGAAGGATGGACTGTACAGCTGGAGCAGCAGCCTGAGCCTCACTGAGAGTGAGTGGAGCAGAGCAACAACCGTCAGCTGTGACGCCACGCACCCGTCCCACAATGCAGACACCAAGAGCCTCAACACACAGCAGTGCGATGAATGAAATACATACAAACACACTGTTAGTATGCTGTTTCATGCTGGTAGTATATTGCTCATATATTCTTATCTTGTGTAATTCTACAACTGCAATGCTATAAATGTTTTGTTGATCATTTTATTTTTTCTGCCAAATAAAAGCATTTTGTCTTAAATATGGTGCTGAATTATTACTAAAATATTAAATAATTTAAATTTTTTAGGATGTGTGATGTGATGAGCAGCCTAGAGAATATTTTTTACATTGAAAATATCAATTACAGCAAAAGAGGTATTTATTTTAACATGACATCTTAACCATTATATTTCAATTTAATAAAATATTTTAGCTGCATTTAATTAATGAAATATTTAAAATTTTCATTAAATATTAGTTCAACATTTAAAATAAGTTATTTGAGAAACCACACTGACAGTAATATGGCTTTACTGATCATTTTTAGCTTATTTTACTTGATTGCACTGAAACTGGGCTAATAGTCTGAAGTCTTTAAATGGGTGTCAGGATTTACGCATTTGAACAGGATGAAAGAAAAAAACTAATTGTTCATCACAGAATCATAGACAGAAAGTGTAGATTGATTAAATATTTTGTTCGTACTGAGGAATTCAATTCTCATGTAATAGAAATTAGTACATAATTGCTGAGTACATTCACTGTGCTGTCAGACTGCAAGGTTTTTGTACAATGTTGTTTCACTGTGTGAACACTGTGTTAGAATAAGACCCCTTACAGCAGGGATCTCCAACCCTGCTCCTGGAGAGCTACCATCCTACAGATTTCAGTTCCAACCCTACTCCAACACACCTGTCTGAAATTAACAAGTAGCCTTGAAGACCTCGATTAGCTGGTTCAGGTGTGTTTGATTGGGGTTGAAGCTGAAATCTGCAGGACGGTAGCTCTCCAGGAGCAGGGTTGGAGACCCCTGCTTTACAGTAATAATCTCCTTCATCCTCAAGCTGGACTCCATGTATGTTCAGCATAAATTCATATGCAGAATAATTTTCACTGAACCTGTCTGAAATTCCAGATGAAAGGTTATTTGTGTGTGTGTGTTTTATTTATATATATATATATATATATATATATATATATATATATATATATATATATATATATATATATATATATATATAGACAGCATTTTAGAAAACCTTTTTTAGAAAATCTTTTCATATTGTAGATTTTGTTTCGAGAAACATAAGTGTCATGAAAAATGATCCAGGGCCGCATTAATGCACGGGCTTACCTGGGCTTAAACCCAGGGCCTCGTGCTGAGGGGGGGCCCCGGTGATACCGGAAAATATTCCAATCGCATTTTATAATGAGTTCACTGTTCCCTTAAAGCGTTATCGGTTTACTTTGAATGCACGTCCTGGCGTTGCAAGTCCTGCGGGAGAAGTGCAGCCCATCAGACAAGATTAAAATGGCCAAAATTCCGAAGCTGCACACGGCATATTAACGCGGGGCTAGGAGAAGATACCGATGCAGATCATGGCAGGTAGGTCATATGTTATCAGTATTCAGTAGTTAGATAGTAGTCTATAATTAGTCAAATACTCTTCCATCTTAGCATAGTTGAGCTCGCAGTTGTTAGTTAGCCACTACAGCTGTGGAATATAATCATTTTTATGACGCATCGCGATGCTGTAGACGATTCTGCATAAATGTAATTAAATAGTCGCATCATATAATGTACTGTTTTATTACAAGAAAGTATAGGCTATATTAATTAAGAAAAGTTGCATATGCCTTTGGAAGCAAAGCATAAACTTCTCATAAAGCAAGATATTTGGGCACATTTCGTTTTTTACGAAAAGAATATGAATGAGAAAATAATGCAGCAAGTGCTTGATGTTAAAACGAGATTTTAAGCGCAATAGGATAAGACAAAAAAAAGATCTCAATGCGTTACTTGCGCTGACTGACACACCTGACGCGCGCGGACGGAAAGCCGCCTCTCAGCATGCAACACTGAATTACTTCAAAATATTGACTTCAAAATATCTGTCTTTGGAGTATTCGCGTAAACGTTGATGGGTAGGCTGTTTTACTTGAACGTAAACAGTTGTGGAAAAATCTGATGTGTAACATATTAGATTAGATTACTGTTTTAGATCTTTAATATAATCTGTGATGGGAATAATGGCATATTTTTTTCCAGTAACGAGTAATCAAACGAATTACTGTTTTCCAGTTGCAACGCCGTTACCGTTACTGATAATAAAATGCGGCATTACTGTAATTTATTATAATATTATTAGAATTGTATTTTTCAGTTCATCTGAATGGATGCGCAGTGTAGCTGTAGTTGACGTAATTTACCGTAAACTTTAGTGTGAAGGCGCACAGCTCGCCGTCGCTTTGTCTCACGCGCACAAAGAAAGAAAGAGCAAGAGAGTCTTACATAACATGCAGAATTGACGCGCTACATGTAAACGATATTCTTTGTTGTATTTCCTGTCAAAATAACGAGTTCCTTTGGAATTCTTCAGCTTTTAAGAACTGCCGGTTTCTCCGATAGTGGGCGGAACTAATGCGCAAACGACAATCTCATTGGCTAACGCTCAGCTATTATCATCCCTGTTTTGATTTCAGCAAATCAATTCGAGCAACCGCAGACTACGTAATTAATATTCATGAACCCAGCAGCTCATTAATCCTTAGTGCGTTTTATATTGCTATTAGTAGTAGAATTCGTAGTAGTTTTGTTATCTTATCAATTTTTTCCCCTTTTTTTATAGAAACACTAAATGACAAACAATATCTTAAGCACCACCACCAGTCCCAAGTTCAGTCAACATGACAAATATGCATTCATACTTGGTTATTCTAATTACTAAAGTTCTATCATCATATAATGCTAAATTATCATAATATCATATTATAATGCTTGACTAACTGATGCTAAGTATCAGTAGATAAATAGTGTAGATTAATGTACAATGTTTTCTAATAATAATTTATTCTATTTAGTGTCCATTTCATTCATTTAACATATTTAATATTGGGGACATCCAAGTTATTTGACATTTGAACATTTTTTTTTATTTTTTATTTTTTTTAAGTAACGCAATAGTTACTTCCCCTGGTATTTAGTTACTTTTATAATGATGTAACACAGTTACTAACTCAGTTACTATTTGTGAGAAGTAACTAGTAACTATAACTAATTACTTTTTTAAAGTAACGTGTCCAACACTGAATATAATACAACTCAAACAACGAAAGAAAAGAGGGAATTACTCACTGCTCTTGACTGAATAAATTTTGTAGCTTTATTAATTGTAATTAATACACTAAAGACTATGCAATGAGTATACTTACATTTGACTATTACATTTCTGTATTATTCTTACTTAAATGCTTCTGTAAATTAGATGTAAAATGAAAAAAAAAGTACTGTTAATTAAAAAAATTTTCATAGGCCTATTTTGTATTTGCTCTACTGTTTTTTATTTGCATCTTTGTATTTTTTAATATCAAAGGTAAAAAAAAAAAAAAGATTTGATTATTCGTTTGCTATGGTAATTAAATAATTGGAGGAAAAGATGCATTGGGATGCATAATCATAATCAAATCAAATCGTGAGGCAACTGAAGATTTGGCCACATGGGCTCAACAGTGGTTTAAATTTTTACTTGCCCTGCCACAAAAAATAAAATAGTTTTGTTGTTATTTTTGATATCAAAATTATAGTAACCAGTTCAATTTTACAATTCTTGATTCCAACTGAAGACAAGTGAACAGTTAGTAAAAATTTATTATTTATTTATTATTGACGACTTGCGCTTTGTGATTATCAAGATTGAGTGAATGTAGACTGTAGTTCTCATTGATGAAGGGCCCCTCAAGAGGTAAAGCCCAGGGGCCCCTTACAGTGTTAATGCGGCCCTGATCACATTCCTTAATATTTCATTAATAATAACTATAATGAAGAAGCATTCAAATTTGCATCTACAAGAAGACAATATATGTAAATATAATTAAATCTTTAATGAGATAAAAAAAGTTTAATGAATTAAAAATAAGATATTATTGTTCAATTTAGTGTTAATATGTTTCACAGCTAGAAACACGTTATCATATTCATACGTTTTGTTCTAATGTCACAAGTCATAATCTCAGGTTTACTAGGGTTTACACAATTCTTTGATTCTTTTGTGTGGATTTAAGAAGTGTACTTAAAAACATTTTCACACGTGTCTGTCACGCCCCTGGACTGTTTTGTTGTGGTTTTTGCTCCCCATGTGTTCCCTGTGACCCAGTTTCTCCCCAGTATGATTGTTAATTTGTTTCAAGGTGTGTCTCCTTAGTTCCTTGATTGTCCTGTCTTTAAAAGCCCCAGTCCTTTCAGTTAGTGTTTGTCGGTCTTTGAATGTCTTCAGATGCTCTGTTCCCTATATGTTTTATTAAAGACTCTCAGTTTGTGAATTCTCCGTGTCTCCTCGTTCCTGGCTCCAGCGATCGTGACAGAAAGACCGACCGAAACAGTTACCTCCGTGTCCACCCTCCGTTTTGTTTTCCGTTTTCTATCAGTGTTTTTGTTTCCGTTGTGTTGCCCCATGGATCCCTACGTCCGGCCCGAATTCCTCCTCCTCCTGCTGGAGCAAGAGGACCGATCTCTCGAGGACCATACACGACTTTTCCTGATGTTAGCTAACGCCACCAGCTACCCGGACGGCGCGCTCTGCACATTCTATAATGCAAGCTTGAACACCGCGTGCAGAGCGCTGTCGTCCGAGGATGGTCCTCGAGAGGATTTCGCCGCCTTCGTGGAGTGGACACTGGCGAGGCACGGATCCCCATTCACCGTCTGTGCCGAGGGGGATCTCGCCAGTGCCACTCCTGACCCAGAGCCCAGCCCACCAACTCCCCGCAGTGCGGAGCACCAGCACGAGCCCACCGATGACGGAGAGCCATTTCCCGCTACGATCCACGAGCCAGTGCCAAGCCGAGCGACTGAGCGGAAGATCGTCCTGGAAGTTGAGCCCAACACGTCAGATCAGGTGCGAGAGCTGATCACGTGGGAGCCAGCCGTGGACGGTGTGAGCGCGGAGTGGAGCTCCGCCCCCTGCACCGCGGCTGAGGGTGAGCTGATACATCTGGGGCTGCTAGACTTTGAAGGGGATCTGTTGGACTGGGAACATGATCTGGAGGTCGACGCTTCCCCTATCCTCTCTCCGTCTCCGCTGGTTCCAGCCAGCTCCGCTCCTCCCGAGCGCCCCCCTGTGCCCGCTTCCCGAAAGCGTCCTTCAGAACCCGCGCCTCCAGAGCGCCCCACAGTGTCGGCTCCCATTCCTGAGTTAACCCCTGGAAGCCCGGAGGATCTCAAATGCCCACCCTCCCACCCGCTCCTGCCTCCTCCACCGCTGTCGTCTGGCAGCCCCTCTGCTCGCCCTCAGTCCTCCATCAATGCGGTGCGAGCTCCGCGGGTCTGCCATCCTCCATCGCCGTGGCTGGAGAATCCCTCACCTCCACCTCCAGCCTCCGAGGCCCAGACTCCACCTCGGTCCGTAGACCCAGCGGCTCCACCTCGGCTCCTAGCTCCCTCGCCTCCACCGTCATCCATCGATCCACCAGCTCCACCAGGTTCCCTCGTCCCTCCGGCTCCGCCTTGGTCAGGCGTCGACCCGCCATCGCCTCGGGACTCCTCTCCTCTGGCTGCGCCTCGTCACTCCGTCCCACCGGCTCCGTTGGGCTCCTTCCTCCCTCCAGCTCCACCTTGGTCCTCAGTTGCTCTGGCTCCGCCGCGGATCTCCGGAGCTCCGCCTCTGCCTCGGTCGCCAGAGCTCTCGGCTCCACCCTGGCCCCCCGGATCCTCGGCGTCACCCTGGCTCGTCGGCTCTCCGTCTCCACCTCGGGCTCCGCCTCCGTTGGTCAGCCCCCTGGAGTCGGCGGCCATTCCTCCTCCATGGCTCCTCCCTCCGTCGGCTCCACCGTGGGCCATCATCATGGCTGTGGCCTGGGTCCTGCCAGGCTCCTCCTGCTCCGAGTCCCTCCTGTCTCCTCCCTCCTTAGTCGCCTCCCTGGTCTCTGTCTGCCGGCCCCCTCCCGGTTGTCCGTCCTCCTCCTGAGCCGCCGCCATTGTTCCCACCCGTTCCCCCCCCTGTTGTTCCACGGTGCGAGGACGCACCTTCCGGGAGGGGGGAGTAATGTCACGCCCCTGGACTGTTTTGTTGTGGTTTTTGCTCCCCATGTGTTCCCTGTGACCCAGTTTCTCCCCAGTATGATTGTTAATTTGTTTCCAGGTGTGTCTCCTTAGTTCCTTGATTGTCCTGTCTTTAAAAGCCCCAGTCCTTTCAGTTAGTGTTTGTCGGTCTTTGAATGTCTTCAGATGCTCTGTTCCCTATATGTTTTATTAAAGACTCTCAGTTTGTGAATTCTCCGTGTCTCCTCGTTCCTGGCTCCAGCGATCGTGACAGTGTCCTCCAAAATGATCCACAACTTAATCAGTTTATATGTGAAGAAATTAGTTTATTCACAATCTTTTTACGGGACAAGTGTTTGACAAACTACTCGGCAAACCACTTCCTCTCACCACTGCTTTCTGATGGTTTCCCTTATGAAAATTACAAAAAAAAATAAAAATAAATAAATATTTTGTTACCATTGTAACCACAAAGCAACCATGGTTTTGCTACACTAACCATAGTTTAACCATGGTATTTGTAGAAAATCTGTGGTTGTCAATACGCCAAAAAACATGGTTACTACACTTTTATTAAAGTAAAACTATGGTTCATTTTCGTAAGGGTTGGAGAACAATAACTCCATGCCACCCACTTTTGTTTTACAGAATTATACAACAGTGAGCGAGTCAAGTATAAAAGCCTTGTCTATTTAGGGAGTAGCGCGCACAGACAGGCGAGAGTATAAATAAGGCTCCAACTAACCTCAGCCTCAGATGTCACGCCCACGGACCTTTGACTGAACGTTTGATGCATAAATATGTATACACATTTCTATGGTCTGATGCATATGGCACACAAAATTAGAAACACTTCAGGAATTTAGAAGTCGTCATCTGATTGGTCAAATTCTACTGGATTTTGGATGTTTGTGTCGCATTCTTTGACATTCTGCCTGGAAACAAAAATGCCATGAAGCCAAACTCCCTCATCGAAGAAGGAAGCCGTCGTGTTTACAACTGTGACGATGAGCATTTATCAGGATCAACTAAATGCTGGATTTTCAAAAGTATGTGAAATAATTAAATGAAATTTGGCCCCAAAACTCTGGAATAGCCTTCCTGACAACTTCCAGACACACTCTCTCTGTTTAAATCTAGATTAAAGACACATCTCTTTAGCCAAGCATTCACATAATGTAATCTCATAACCTTTTATTTCAGTTATATCTGATCAAATGCACATTATTATTTTGCTTGGGTAGAATACATAATTTTTGCTTGGTTGGAACTGCAGCTACGCTAATTGTGTCTCTATTTGCTTCTCTGTTTCTGCCACGGGATTGGCATCCCGAGGTAACTAGGAATTATGCAAGCTTCAGTCTGAATCTAACCCTTATGAAGATCTGAGATGACCGAACACCTGAGAAGAGATGATGCCAACCCCACAGAGGACCTCAGATGATGCCAACCCCGAAACAACATACAAAACTACCAAATTTTGCTATAAATTTAATCGCAGCATATAATCATTGCTGTTAATAGTATTCACCGTCTGTTTGATTACGTCATTAACTAACTGCATTAATTTTACTATACATTTCTGCCATAAGGACATCAACTCTCCACTGATAAGCTACTACTAAATATAATGTAGAAACTTTAACATGAAAACTTAAATTTTCTGTAAAGCTGCTTTGCAACAATTTGTCTCGTGAAAAGCGCTATACAAATAAACTTGAATTGAATTGAAATATCGTCGCCTTGGAATTATAAGTTTCTATCTGCATTCTGAGTGGTTTTGAGATATTGAGCTTCAAAGGTTTTGCATTCCATATAGCATAAATTATATGGGGAACAAGTCTCTTTCCTACATGAAATTGACAGAGACCCTAAATATATTCTAAATGTACAATATCAAAATCCTCTCAAATTTTTAAATGGGGATTTTGGAACAGGTCAAATGCAGATGGAACCTTCTAATTCTAAAAAGTAATTTTCTGCTTGGAATTATAAGGTTCTATCTAGCAAAACATTAATTGAAGCAACAATTTTCAAGAAATATAAACATTTTTTTTTATATATATAATTTGTTTTAAAACATAAAATTAGTGTTGTAACTATGTATGAGAAAGGTCAATTTAATGTTTTCTTTATCACATTTATTCCATATTTTAGGACAAATAACCGAGAGAACATGCTAACATTTATTGTTGTAATTAAGACCCCATCATTTAAATCGTTGACTATTTGATATTTAAGGCTTAATGTTGTAAAATTTAAGCCATTTTAAGACTTTAAACTGCATGAATATTTCGCCAATCGTTAAATTCAGGTCTTTAGCGACTCAGACTTATATCCAGCACGGATGGATCTCTAACTGCTAGCAAACTCTCCTGATATTTTAAGAACAATTAAAAAATAAAATTTAAAAAAAGAATAAAATAAGCATACTTCCTTACCTTTTGAAACTTAGAAGGGTTCGATTTGAGCAGATGATTTTTACCATCACTGCCATCGTCAGAGCACATTTCCCCAGTATACATTCAGCATCTGCCTCATATTCACGATCTCAATATATTCTCGAAACTATCGTTTTCAGCATCTTCAAAAACAACATTTTGATCGCTATTCACCACATCCACCATCAAACGACACTTATATTTCATACAGTAATTGCTCTGCAGTACAGCCATTCAAGCCAGTTCAATTTTTGCAGATGATTATTTGTTTTATGCTTGCGGTAATTATGAGTGAAAAATCACTGCTTCATTATGTTTTAAACAGTGCCACTTTGTGGAATAAAGGTGAATTGCACTTATTGATTCTGCAGACACGTAATTGTTGTTGTTTAATGTTTAATCAGAGATTTACTATAGGGAGATGAGAGTGTCTGTATTACTTACTATTGGAAAAAGCGTAAGGGCTAACTTGGATCACGTGTGCTGTAATAACCAATCACATTACAGCCGTGACGTAATTGAATTTCAGTCTGTCCCTGCGTTCCATTCAGAAGGGCTCATTCCTATGGCCTAATCCCTTCAAAGGGTTTACCCTCCGGAGTGATCGCGTCGAAGGGTTGAAGGGTGTAGGGGACCAAACAACTGTTTCTTGAAGTGCCCTTCTGCGTCATCATACGGAAGCGCCGTCATCATGCAAAGAATCTGTGCAAAGGATCATGGGAGCCCGAAGTGTCCATCAGTTGTACTCTTCGAAATCCTTCATTCCGAAGGGCCCTTTGAAGTGGCTAGTTTTGAGCACTTCGGTTTGGAACGACCCTTCAATATGGCGGCCATGATTGTTTTCACTCCGAAGTGCCCTTCTGAGGGCGATATATCCCGTTTGGAACGCACCGAGAGTTGTGCGACACTCAATCGCCGTTTAGGGATCGAGAAGTGCTGTAAGTGAATGAGAAGTGCTGTAAGCTGAATCCCACCTGTCGCAAAAAGTCAGTGACTTCTCTAATAAAACAGCATTTTTTCGTGGTAAACTCTAAAAACAGTTCAATCCAAAAGTTTTGTTTAGTGTAAAACATGTTGAAGATTAGCAGATAGGCTGTCAATTTATTAAATGATAAGTCGTTTCCTCTAAAAAGCTGTTTATTCAGCGTAGTGGAGCCTCTCCCTCATTGACATCCATTAAAAAAAAACGGCCTCTGGTCTCCTTTCCCATGTACTGGCAGACCGGAAGCGTTAGCTTTAGCCGTTACGCTTTTTCGGCTAATGGTTGCAGGCTTGCCTTCTAGTGGCTTTGGTTTAATCTTTCCTGCTGATACGGAGCAGTCCAGTGACATGACAAAGATCGTTGACCCTAATTGGTCCACTTGCGTGCATTCGAAGTGCTGATTGGCTGATTCACAGATAGAACCAAGTTAGAGTTCGACTTTGTAGATAGAACCTTTTTGTTTTCTACACTCTAAAAAAAAAAATGGTGCTATATAGTACTAAAACCGGTTCTTTGGCTCGTAATCATAGGGGACCCACTTTTAGTGCTATTTAGCACCTATTTTTACAGATGCTATATAGCACCTTTATCAAATGGTGCTACGTAGAACCAGAGGTGCCATATAGCACTTTGTCAAATGGTGCTACGTAGAACCAGAGGTGCAATATAGCACTTTGTCAAATGGTGCTATGTAGAACCATAAGAGGTGCCATATAGCACTCTTTCTCAAAAATGGTGTTCAACAGTGGTTCTTTGGCTTTTAATCATAGGGACACATCGTTTGGTACTATATGGCACATATTCTTAAAGAATGGCACATATTCTTAAAGATAAGAAGCTTTATAGCACATTTGTCAAATTGTGTTACACAGAACCATTAGAGGCATCATATATGACTACCATAGATGAGCCAACATGCTTCTAAATGACACTTTTACTTAAAAGATGAATGATCGTTTCTTACCAAATTGCGGCTTTAAAGATTAAAAATCCTGTACTAAATGCTTACTGAGAAACAAAATACATCCCACTTTCAAAACCTTTTAATTTATTTCTTTCAGCAGCAAATAAAATGAGTGCTGACAAGCCAGGGAATATACATATACAACATCACAATATACTGGGAGTTGTTTTATACACATACAAAATAATGCAACAAGCTTGAAATATGTACATTTTTGAAGAAGGGAGAATCCTAGTTTACATATACTGTAGCCCTGTCATCAGGTAACTTTTTGCCTATGGCCTACATTAGCTCTTTACTTTATTTGGAAAATCTAGTCTTTTTAACATTAATAGTGAGTGAGTGAAATTACTGAAAATTAATAATACACAACCATGTGCAAAATAAGTTGTACACTCTGAAGTGCTGCAGTATCTTTCACTCTTTCACTGTTAACAGTGTACTAACATTTCTTTAAGTCCTTCGGGATTTAAAAAAACAATAGAACCTGCAACTAGACCTTAAAGAGGCCCAGAAATAGAGAATATTGACTTACAGTGACAGGAAGTAGTGTAAATCTGTGAATGAATGTTCCGTGTAGGGACCATGTCAGTCAGAGCACAGTTCATTCATGGAGCTCTTTTCTAACGAGCTCATAATCTGAATCAGGTGTGTTAAATAAGTGAGACATGCAAAACATGTGGGGGCAGGTCACCAGGGCTGGAATTGAGAACCGCTGCTTTAGGATAATGGATTCCAAACACAAAATATACACACAGGAGGAGTCCAAGTGCTGTCGAGATATCCTCGCTCTCCTCTGAGATTAACTGTCCATCCAACGTGAGCACAATGTGGTCATACTGCATGAGATGACCCTCCCTACAGCCTTTAAGCTTCATCTTAGGTGTTGGGATGGGCTGGTCTGAGAATGGCCGTGCGGGAGAGGGGATAACAGCATTTATTTGCAAGGCAAACCTTATGAGTTAAATTACTTAAATTACTTTTAACTACTGTCATACAACTGCTCAAATACTTTTGGCCATGAACTGAAAAGACCAACAAACAAAAGACTAATGTTTGCATTGAAATCATCTGAATAACAAAATGTGCAATAAGTGTAGTGCTTTGATTAGATTGTGTCTCACACACTGTAGTCAACTGTTCATGGCTCACCTCAACTTCAAACAGCAACCCTGGGTCCTACTTGAACAGAGCAGACAAGAGCAGAATAGCTGCGTCCAACTGTTGGCCTTTAAACAAAATAACCTCATTATTAACATAATATGGTGAATGCTTAGGGTAACCTTTTTTTTTTTTTTTTTTTTTTTTTTTTTTTTTTTTTTTTTTTTACATCCATTACTGTGTGTAAGACAGATAAATCCAGGAAAGAAGACAGGTATGATCTCAGGCAGAGAGGTAGGGTGTCAGTCAGTGGTACAATGAAAATCTAAGCAGTAATGATTTAATTACCTTTTTTCAGTCTGCCATCTTCACAGTCATCAATCATGCACCTGAACTTCTCCTTCAGGGGACTCCGCGAAACTTGAAGGACTCGGGGTGTCATTACAGAGAGCTGTGTGAGAATTTGTTGGTCCACATCAACATTGACGTGGTCTCACAGGTCCGAAAGGAGCTTATGTTAAGAGGAAGGCAAAGGAGGAAAGACATGTATTAAAATATAGTCATAACTCATTAAATTAAATAAGGAGGCAATTAACACACTACTGTACTGAGCATTTTGGCCAGTCTGAAACACAGGAACTCAGAGAGAGTCTCCTCTGTGCTATATTTGGACACAAAATTTGTCCGAAAGCATTTTATCAGCGCCATCCTTTCTTTGAGGAGCTCTACGTTTGGTCTAACCTTCTCTGTTTCCTCCTTCATTACACGCAGATGTTCCCTGATGCTTTGTTAATTTTCTCCAGCATCAACCTATTGGGGTAGTTAAATTGTTAAAAATAATGTAAAAAAAAAAACAAAAAAAAAAAACAGTCTTTAGAAAATCTTTAGTCGAGGGCAGCCATACTAGAAAGAGTCCAGACTTCTAATTATTATTAGGCAAATAACAAATATTAATGATCAAAAAGTTAAGCATGACAATCTTAAATATGGAAATGTGGCTTACCCATGTCTGTTATGTGTCCTAAAAATGTTAACCAGAGCTCTTTTCATCCAACTTGACAATATACTGCTGCTTTTATACTCAAACATTTCTTTTTGATTTTTCAGTTATTCCAGCATGAACCATCTGTAACAACATTAGAGGAATAATTTACTCAAAAATGTAATTCCAAACCCATATAACTCACTTTTGATGAAAACAAAACACATTCTTAAAAAAAGCACCCACAAAAACTTATAAGTTAAAAGTAGCTTATAAGTCATGTGTCATATCTTGTGAGGTGACAAAATCACTTTAATTGTTTTTTGTTTTTTTTAACTCACTCAATATAGAAAGTTTTAGTAAATTGAAAAGAGTTATTTCAAATGAATATTCGAAAATAGCACTCAAATCCAGTAAATCGACACATCAAAATAACTTAATTTACAAGCTTCATGATATGATATGACATTTGGTCACGAGACATGCAAGTTTACAATGGTTTGATTTGTCAATATGATGTTACAAAAAGCATTGTAAATGAAGTATAACACTTACTTTAGGTGTCTTGTTGATAATTGTAACCTCTTTGCCTGCTCCGCATCTGAATCAAAGCAAATGTCTCTCTGAGAAAAGTTTAGGAGCACACATCACATAAATGTTGTAATAAAATAATATAACGTCATAAAACACATATGTAAATGAGACTAAACACTTACTTTCAGTGTTCTCTCTGTTAAAATCTCTGTGTCTGCACCGTGAGTCAAAGGAAATGCTGTCTGAGAGAAAAGTTTCGGCCCGTTTAAACGTGCACAGCATATAAATATCACTATAAATCAATATGTTATAAAATACATATTATAAATGAGATAAAACACTCACTTTCTTGTTGTCCCTGTCATCAAACTTGGCCCCCCCTTTGGTCCCCCTAAATTTGGAATCATATTACAGCAAACAATTTTGGGTGAAATGCGCAGTTTGTCCTGTAAACTATATGTATATAAAAAGAAAAACATCACCAGCTGCTAAATTCAAATCTGTGTTCGCTGGTTGGCACAGAGCCAGAGACACACACATTTTTAAAGCGCTGCGCATTATAACCAATCACATACGATTCTGTTGAGTTTATGAATGCAATGACCAATCAGAGGCATTCAAATGAGTCGTCGCTGAAACACGCTTCGTCACCGCGCGCGTTGACTGACTGAATTCTAATTCTCTCATCAGAAACAACAACGTGAAGATGTACGAATGTAAGTAAGATATTAATTTCACAGTATAAACAGCTTTTGAGATTATTATGGCAGTTTCTGAGAGTGCTTTAACTCGCTGGACTGAAGTGAAAATGTTCTTTGATAATGTAAACTCTCTTTTTGAACACTGAAATTGTTATAGGCTAATTAGTAACTTACAATGTTTTTATTATATTCACATTAAATACAAAGTCAGTCTTATTCAAAGTATTTTATGGCATGACACCCATATCTGGTACTTAAGTAAAAAGACAGGCTTTTATGCATAGTTAATTACAGTATGCTTGCTTTGCCTATCGCCCATTATAGATCAACTAACATAATCTATAAAGGTGCAAAATACATTTACTTACACATATTTGAGAATCAAGATATTTCATGATATATTTTAAGGATATATCGAATAAAAAAAATATTAAAAAATAAATAAATAAAACCCCTGCTGAAAAAAAAAACAATAGACACAATTACAAAATTAGTAATGTTTTTACTGGTTATAATGGGACTTGTATTGGTTTTACTGGAAACTGTAATGGTGCCTGTTGGTCTCTACTAGTAATTGGTTGCCTTGGTGGCTTGTTAAAACCAATAAATCCTAATGGAATATGTCCCAAAAAAAAAAAAAAAACACTACAGAAAACCATATTTTAATGGTAAAAAGTTGATGGTTTGTAAAGTTCGTAATGGTATTTGTAGTAGAAACCATTACAGTTTTCTGTGATGGTTTTATTGTTTGTTTGTTTTTTTTGTTTTTTGTAGGGACATAAGCCTATATCAGTTATACAGTGGTATTGTGGCTGCTGTGTGTCACAAATGTGACGAAAATGACAATGAGTAATACTTAAAGTAGGTTAAGATGAATTTTAAAATTGTGCCCCCTAAAAGCACAAGTGACCCAAGTCTGCCCCTTCAGGCTGGACTCCACTGATGGTCAGAGTAAAATCCATTTACATTTATGCATTTAGCAGACGCTTTTATCCAAAGCTACTTACAGTGCATTCAGGCTATACATTTTTTTAATCAGTATGTGTGTTCCCTGAGAATTGAACCCATGACCTTTTGCGCTGCTAACGCAATGCTCTACCACTGAGCCACAGGAACACCTGTGGTTCCACTTTAACTGCCACTGAATCTAGAAGAAACACCTGAAGCTCTGTCTGATGTGTACTAGATCAGGAGTTTAGGAGCTTCTCCAGGAATCTGATGGTACCAGGACATGCAATACTGAGGGGTATCCTTTTTCCAACACTTCACAGGTGGTTCATGATTACAGTGAATAGTGACAGTCAGATTAGGCTTCACTATTTGATCTTCAGAACTGAGTCAGTAGTCCTGTGGCTCAGTGGTAGAGCATTGCGTTAGCAGCGCAAAAGGTCATGGGTTCAATTCCCAGGGAACACATACTGATAAAAAATAATGTATAACCTGAACGCACTGTAAGTCGCTTTGGATAAAAGCGTCTGCTAAATGCATAAATGTAAATGAGTCAGAATCTGCCTCGCAGAACCTGAAGAGAAAGACTGAAAACACTGTAAGCAACAATAAAATTAGTACATGTAAAAGTCTAACATTTAGTTATAATGTATCTGCCAGACTGAGATGCAATATGTCCTTTTCTTGCATTACGAGTACTAAGTAGTTGTTACACATTTTGCATACCGCCAATTAATGACAATATAGACTCTGAAGATCAAAATCAACTCACATGAAATAAAGTACAAGTATAAATCTGATATCAGCATCTGTGGATTTGTGGATTGCTTAATTTCTAGATCAACTGATGATATGAAATTCTATATACTTACTGCAGATGCAGGTTGTGAGTGTCCAAATAATGGTGGCTATAACTTGCATATTTTTCATTCCAGCGTGGTTAAGTCCATTCATCGTCGAGTAAACTGCTGAGATTAATGCTGTGAGCAACCGTACAACTTGTGTCTCGGTGACTAATATTTGGTATGTATAGTTACACTTTTAATCAGTAATTGATTTGATTGTTAATTAATGGTTTGTTTTTAGCAGGACGAATAAATTTCATTGGGAGTGCTCCGTCTTGTGGGGGTTGGGGTGATCGCTCCTGCATAGAACAGGATTTAGACGGCGCTGCTGTTTTTCTGTGTTTTTATTTTGTTTTGTTCTTTCCACACTGAAGCCTGGGGTTGCGGCAGTAGCTGTCCCGATTATCTCACCGCCGTATGTGTTGGGTTGTGTGCTCTGGCCTGCCCTCCAGTCATAGAATTACCGGCTTCGTGCAAGTGTTGATGTGATTTCCTTTATTGTTTGTGCCTTTAGTCTTTGTATTGGTCGTGCATTTGTATGTTTTGTTTATTGTATGTTCTTCATCATTTAATTGTTTCTTGCTCAGTTTGATTCTGATTGCTTTGTCATTTATTTTCATCAACTATTTTGTGTTGCTTTTCTCTTTCTATTAAGTGGCAATTGTTTTGTCAATTGTGTATTAACATAACATCTGGAACTTGTCTTCTCCAATCAGGCTCTAGTATAACTTTTATTTAGTGTATTCATTGACTAATTGTGTTTTTGGTGTGTGTGTTTGTGTGTGTGTTTTAGGCCCTGAGTTGGGAGGCTAGCTGTCCTAGTACCCTGGTGGTGTTTGGAGCACGGAGTGTGGATTGCCGTCTGTGATCACTCATTTCACGTGTGTGTGGTTTAAGAATAATCACTTTACAGCTAGCCTACCCTGCTACGGGTAAGCCTCAATCATTCTGGTCATTTGTTTTTGTGTGGTGTACTGAGCCGTGGTAGTTTAGCTCATTTGAACTATATCTTTGGTCCTTTTAAGTGTTTTATTTGATTTATTGTGATCTTAAATATATTTTGTATACTGATACCTCTGTCTCTGCCCTTCATGGTAACGAACCTGTGTGTCTGATTTCTATCAAGTATTTCAGTTCCCCTCACTTTAAAGGTGTGGCGTAGTCAGCATTAATACCTTCCATTAAGGTTTTGGCATTCAAAGTGTAATTTAATCCCTATTGCTACGCTGCACTAACAATCTCCGTTATTGATCAATATACAGTGTTAATGATTCACTTAAAACAGTCACTTGTCACCACATAGCGGTGTAACCTGCAGAAGGATTCAACATTCTTATCAACCTATAGCCTAACTGGCTTTTGATCTGTTGTAATTTATGGTTAGGGTATGTTTCTTTAACATACTGTACGTATTGTTCCAGAACCAACAAATAATGTTGCTCCAAGTGTCATAATGAGGAGTCTTGAGATCCAAGTGCGAGTGCAATAAGAGTTTACTGAGAAACAACAAGGAGAGAGATCAGCTGGAAGATGACAGCAGTCGTGAACTTCAGCAGAGATCAGTCAGCTCTCTCTCACTATAGTGAAGAGTATCCAACCCAGTGCAGGTAAGTCCAAGGTGAGTGCAGATTAATTCAATACAGGTTGGACGTGAATCTGGAACAACGAGAGCTGACAGAGAAACAGGAACCAACAACGCGCACTGAAAACGCCAGCCAGATATAAGCAGTGCAACCAACACCGGCCTGTCCAACAGGCAGTACAGGCAGTCGCCTGGGGCCCCACCTTAAGGGGAGGGCCCCGCGGCCGCGAGGTTGTCAATTACATTTCAAGGTGTGTTCGACTTGAAGCGGCACTGTGCAGACAGATCAGTGTTTGACATTGAAGTACCGCGACTCCGCGAAAGCTATATACTAATGGACAGCTCTGCATGCTTTCCTATTGCAATTGCAGTACTTTGTCAAACAGCGATTGATCTGCGCAGCCCCTTTAAGTCGAACACACATACAGATGATGCACCAGGGCTGTACAGTGTTTAAAAAAAACAAACATTTAATGACGTTTTTGCTCCAAATTCATTTCATAACATCAGTTGAGTGTTTGAAATAACTTCCTTTTGTGAGCTGACGTGGTTTCATATCACATAGCTAATGAGGCAAAATCATTTTACAATATTCTATACAGTGATAAAGGCTATGTCGATTAGCATTGCATTATAAGTATACATTATGCATATAAAAAATACCCGAGGTGGCTTAAAGAACAGAGATACACCATTTAGTCAAAATCGTATGTTTATCATCTTCATCAGTCAAAACGTCCTATCTGCGTTTTATTCAGCTACTGCAGCGATAGCATATGCCTTTGTCCATATTAGGGATTTCCTCCAACATGATATTTGTGAGTTTCATTTTATATTTTTCACTTATATTCTCTATTTTTGTCTGTCTGTCTGTCTGTCTGTGTTAATGATTTTTATTTATAATAAATCCTTAGACCTTTCTAAACCATTTTAGTTATAGGCCTCCTGCATGTTAGTTGTGATGTGTGTGGTGGGTGTTTTTTTTTTTTTTTTTTTGGGCAAATTGTGCAGATCTACAAATAGGCACAGCAAACTTGGTGTTCTATGTTCTTTCTGGCAAAAAAAGACAGTTTATCTGAAAACTTTTCTAGTTACAGTTCAGATTTTGTTGGTTCAGATTTTGAAATTGAAATGAAAGAATGATGGTGAAATTGTGGTAGAAATGGAATCCAAATGGTATCTTTATGGAGCCGATTTAAAAAAAAAAAGAAAAAAGGATGTTCTGACTGCTATACATTTATTGCTGTAGTGTTCGTATTTGTTTTAGAAATGCAATGATGCCCCATCACAGACAGACTTGTCACATGAGGTGAAAATTGAGCCATTTCAGCATGTTAACTTTAACTAATTACAGACCTGACTCCAGAATCAAATCACCTGAGGTTGCTTCTGAAATTATTGAGGGTGATCTAACTATATATATATATATATATGTATATGTATATGTGTGTGTGTATATGGCCTAACCATAATATTTTTGTGCCTTTCATTGCTATGGTGCAAAGAGCGTTACTTTTATAATCACTAAAAAGCTGTCACTCACTTTAGTTCATGACCTCACAAAGTTACGTTATAATCCGTGAGTGCAGAACTCAACACATTTTGTTTATGATCTTTATTTTTAGTTTTTGTATAATTTATATATTTTTATTTATTTGCGTTTCGTGTATTTCTATTTACTTTAATTTTTCAAGCTCACTTGCACTTAAATTTATTTTTTATTTTTTATTTTTTTTTAATTTTTACATATGTATGTTGGATGTTGTTACACATATTACATTTTATACTTTTATTTATTTATTTATTTATTTATTTATTAATCATTGAAATTACCATTTTATGTGCTTTCTCTTTACTCGTCAAATTGCTATGACAATTTTTACTCTAGTAGGGCCTATTTTCATTATCTTGCCTAGGGCCCTACAACCCTACAGGCCGGCACTGAGCGCAACGAGCTGCAGCTGGGGAGCTCTGATTAGACCGCCAGCTGCGGTTACAAGGTGACGCACACACACCAGACAGAGACGCAAGATTAACACACAGACCCATGAACCGTGACAACAAGAGCAGTTTACTGTGATGACTAATAGGATTTAAATGTGATATGAATGCAAAGTTATTTTATTTTCTTTTTTTCTTTTTTTAAAATGGAATTTAAATTTAAGAGATTTTTCATGTTTTTTGATGGCATGAGTTCACATGTTCATAAACCGTATATGTGAGAATATGATTTGTCTTCATGCTGCACATAGTAAAGCTAATGTCAGCATTTGCTGCTGCTTTTTGAAGGTTTTAGGATTCTGCCGGTGCCAACTGAATTTAAGTATGACTGGCCTAAGGCTAAAATTCACTTACTCTATAGGCTATTCATTTCAGCTGAATTCATTTCAAATTTAAAATTACAATTAAAATGTCACGGGCAGATTTTTACTTCTGTTGCTCAAAATGCTACAAGGATGAATGAAAGAGTATGTGAATACTGAAACACACATGAATTTCATGTTTCATTTATAATGAACAAAGGTTTAATTAATTCAACAATGTGTATATATTATCTCATGGATGTACTATCTTAGCAAATCTAATTAAGCACAACTTATCTGATGATATCATAACTGGCTGATATCGTGTACTTCTCAGTGTTCTCATATTCTCTGCTGTCAGACTAAAGGAGGTTTTTGTACGATGCTGTTTCACTGTGAACACCTGGCACTGTAAGCCCCCATACAGTAATAAACTCCTGCATCCTCAGTCTGGACTCCACGTAGATTCAGTGTGAACTTAAGTCCAGTCTGACTTCCACTGAACCGATCTGGGACTCCAGAATGAAGTCTATTTGCTTTATAGATCAGGAGTTTAGGAGCTTCTCCAGGTTTCTGCAGATACCAGCTCATGTCATCATCGACTCCGCTGGTCCCAGTGCAGCTGATAGAGACAGAATCTCCTGCTTCAGCAGACAGAGACTCAGGAGACTGAACCTCTTCATGAGACACTGAGAGAGAGTGCAAAAACAAATATTACAATATTTCAAAATGCAAGCAAAGACCAGTTTTCATTAGTTCTAAAGCAGTCAGCCTAAACCTAATAAAACTAAAAATCAAAGCACAAATTAAAAGAATATAAAATAAATTTCAAATCATTAATTCCATAATGTAGAAAATATTTTTTTAAACCTTGAGCAAGCAGACAGAGTGTCCCTAGCATTAGAATAAGAGAAATCATTGTTTCTTATGTGTGTGTCAGTGTCACACACTAATAATCATGAGTGGAGTTTTAAGCACAGTGTTCAGTTAATATGCAAAACACTTTCAAAAACACATTCAGATGCATCCTGGAATTTACCACAAATAATATCAAAATAAATACATTTAATTAGCATTAATCAAATAAAAAGTTAATTTATTATTTTGACTTGCCTAAGCAAAACTAACCTAAGATACAGTCTTCCGGTGTTATTGTGAGTGTGAGTTTTGATGTCAGTTTTAGTGCAGGAGGTTTTTGTACAGACACTGACTGAGTTTGTATCACTGTGGCGCACGTTCGGTGAAGGCACCCGACTCTCAGTTGGAAGTATTAGAAAGTATAATAGAATAGAAAGTAAAATCTCTTTCTATTGCTATTAATTAATGAATGAATTAATTAGTAATAATAATATGAAGAACATAGCAATAGCAGAAGTGTAACTAGACTATTTTTAATTTTAATTTTATTCTTAGACATTTTTTGTCTTGTGTGATATGGTTTTAAACGGTTTTAAAATAATTAGTTTACTTTAATGACAATTTTATCTATCTGAGTGGTAAATTATTTTTTAAAAATTATGCAATTTATGTACTTCACCTGAAATAGAAATATGTCTAACTCCTGTTTCAGATGTGAGTGACTTTAAATAAGTACTGTGTAAAATGAGGCACAACACATAAAAACACACAAAATATCTGTATTGTTAGTGGTCAGATTTGAACATGAATCTAAATGTGTAAAAATTAATTTCTTTAACTTTTATATTGTTTATAAATAAAACATCAATGTTAGTTGAAATATTTATAAAATGCTAAATTATTTTATTTTCAAAGTCAGAGTATATTGTTCAGAATATAAACCTGAAAGGTATAAATCCAAAATATAAATTTAAGTATCATACAGTTATAAATCTTGATTTTTTTTATAAACACTGAATTAATATGAATACTGAATAATGTGTTTTAACAGGCTGTTGCACTTCAGATCTGCTTCACAACTTAAAATTTAAAATAAAAAAATTAATAATGTGTTGTTTTAAGTTTAAAAAAATAATAGGTATTTGTGCTTAACTTAAAATTATAAGTTAACCTCAGTTTAGTTTAGTTGGATATTTAAGTTAATTCAAAAACTTTTTAAGTTGATATAACTAATTGCAGCAACATTTTATAGTGTTGATTGGTTTTTTTTTTTTTTTTTTTTGCTCTTTTATTGAATGTTACATGAAAAAGAAATGTGTTTTCTTCTGGTATAGTTTTCAGACTAAAAACAGCTATAATTGTAAGTAATACAGTAAGTTTTTAACAAATCATTTAACAGTAATATGAACAAATGAGGACAAAAACCATAATATAACATTATGTATAATGAATAAATTGTTTTAAGTCTAAATATAGATATGTGTGAATGATTGCTGGTAAAAATGTGTTTTAACAGGCTGTTGTGTACATTCTTTAAGCCTGCTTTAAAATGTATGATGAATTTTTAATAAAAGCGTGTTATTTTACTGTTTTTATTTTTTGCCAAATAAAAGCATTTTAATTATTAATTGTGAAGTACTATTATGTCCTTATTATTTGTGTGTTTGTGTGTAAAGTCTGTGAGGTGAATAATGATCTTCAACATCAACATCTGCAGAAGCTCAAAGCTGCAGCGCTGCAGTCTCAGACAGAGAGGTTTATGTACGATGATTTTACACTGTGTGAACACAATGTCTTTGGTCCCAGAGACCCCCTTGTTATATACACCCTGACAGTAATAAACTCCTGAATCTTCAGGCTGGACTCCACTGATGGTCAGAGTAAAATCCATGTGGTTTCCACTTTCACTGCCACTGAATCTAGAAGAAACACCTGAAGCTCTGTCTGATGTGGCATAAATGAGGAGTTTTGGAGCTTCTCCGGGAATCTGATGGTACCAGGCCATTAAATACTGAGAGGTACCTGATTTAATATGGGTTATTGCTGGTTTATGATTACACTGAATAATGACAGTGTGATCAGGTTTCACGGTTTGATCTTCAGATTGAGTCAAAGTCTGCCCCACAGAACCTGAGAAAGACCCAGAAAACACTGTAGAATAATGTAAGACTGATGAGCACAACACTGAGTCTGACACTTAGTTATAATGTATCTGTCAGACTGGGCACACAATGTTTTTACACGTGTAGCTGAAGATACACAATGACAATAAAGAACTTGACTTCAAGATCAACACATATTAGTTTAAGTTCAATGTAACGTTAACATGCTCAAGTCAAAATCATAAAAATAAGAATATATAGGTTAATTAATGCATATTTGCAGAAAATAAAGTACATCTAAACTACATCTTGATCTCAGTACCTGAGAATCTGTGGATTGCTTAGTTTCTAGTTTTTATTTTTCTTTATTTTCTAGTTTTTTGATTTCTATATACTTACTCCAGATGCAGGTTGTGAGAGTCCAAATAATGATGGCTATTAAAGTCATGTTTGCTTTATGATCTGTTATTATTAAGGAGAGCAGTCAGTCATAAAATCATAAAGTCACAGGTCTATAAATACCTCCAGAGCACTGAAGCATGCAGTTCAATGCAAAGTATCTTCACAATGTAAATGTTCTTTCTGAGAACAACAACCTTTTGTACAGTCAAGGAACATATTTCACTTGATAATCTGTCTGAGATGGATTTTTTTTCTGGCCTTTTTTTTTTTTTCAAATATGTAATTACAACAGAACAGGTATCCCACATCCAAGTTGTCAATGGGCCTGTATCTCCTGCATGAAATGGAGGAAATTCCACCAATGAAAACATTTCAAAACAAACCCACAGCAGAATTAACCGTTTAGTATCTCTGACCAATACATATGCTGTTGCTGAATTTGGAACAGCATACTGGCATACTCTTACCAATTTTACAATGTCTTTCAGTGGCAGAAACAGTAAGAGCAGTATGTGTTTATGAATTCAGCCGTACTAATGGGGTTTTTAAATGAATCAGTGTTTTGAATGGGTTAAACAATTGATTCACCAGTTGCATGCCTGAATAAATCAGTGTTTTTATTTGGCGAGAGAGAATGAAAGAATGATTCTCTCATAACGCTGCATTAAGGTGTATCCAGGAAGCTTCTACTTATGATTTGTGTGTTATGACGTCACAAGATGTCTATAATTTTTATTATATTTTAATTTTACCTTTATTTTTATCATTTTGCATAAATATCCCATATAATAAAGCTCATAATTCCAGCATTTAAGCATAAAAACAAGCTTCTGTCCACAATAATGCTAAGTTCAAAATTTCACTTTCATGAAGTCTAAAATGAATATTAAAGAGAACAGACTGTTGAATACTTAAGAAAATCTTCATTACTGCTTAAACTGTTGTACAGGGCAGCTTGCCTGAAATTATTCTCATATTCTCTGTAGCATCTGACTGAGGGAGGTTTTTGTACGATACTGTTTTACTGTGTGAGCGCTCCACTTCTGTAAGCCCCCATACAGTAATAAACTCCTGCATCCTCAGCCTGGACTTCATGTATCTTCAGTGTGAAATCAGGTTCAGATCCACTTCCACTGAACCGATCTGGGACTCCAGAATGAAGTCGATTTGCTTTATAGATCAGGAGTTTAGGAGCTTCTCCAGGTTTCTGCAGATACCAGCTCATGTCATCATCGACTCCACTGGTCCCAGTGCAGCTGATAGAGACAGAATCTCCTGCTTCAGCAGACAGAGACTCAGGAGACTGAACCTCTTCATGAGACACTGAGAGAGAGAGAGATCAAAAACTAATGAGAAGTTTTGCATCTGCTCTAAAAAGTTGAAATTAATAAATGCAGTATAGGTAATAAATACAATAAACGCTTCAGCGGATATGATATTTTACAATATAACTGAGCACAAATTAAAAATTCAGCACAAATCAATTAAAAAATGTATCATCATGATGTAGAATATATTTGTGAACCTTGAGCAAGCAGACCCAGTGTCCCCAGAATTAGTATAAGAGAAATCATTGTTTCTTATGTATGTGTGTGTCAGTGTCACACACTAATAATCATCAGTGGAGTTTTAAGCGCAGTCATCAGTTAATATGCAAAACACTCTCAAAAACACATTCAGACGCATCCTGGAATTTATTATAAAAAAAAATATATATATATATATGTATGTATGTGTGTGTATATATATATATATATATATATATATATATATATATATATATATATATATATATATATATATATATACACACACATACATAAATACACTGGCTCTATTTGAGCTATATATATATATATATATATATATAGATATATATATACACACACACACATACATACATACATACACTGGCTCTATTTGAGCTATATATATATATATATATATATATATATCAAATAGTAGAGCATGGCGCTAGCAACGCCAAGGTCATGGGTTCGATTCCCAGGGAAAGCAAGAGCTGATAAAATGTAGAAACTGTAACTTGAATGCAATGTAAGTCGCTTTGGATAAAAGCGTCTGCTAAATGCATAAATGTAATGTAAATGTATATATATACAGTTTGCAACATTTTATTTAATAATAATTTCATTCATTATTCTTTTTTATTTTTTCAGCCGAAAGCTAAGATGGTTTTAGAGCCAGTGTTATTGGGAATGTGGGAGTTAATGTTCATGTTAGTGTAACTCTGTCAGTTTTAGTGCAGGAGGTTTTTGTACAGAATTGTACAGACCGTGTTTGTATCACTGTGGAACACGTTCGGTGGAGGCACCCAACTCTCAGTTGGAAGTAAGTAAATCTCGTTCTATTTCAAAAATTATTTTATAAAAAATAAATTATAAATTATAATTATTAATAAATATTTTGATTATCTCTATGTGTTTAACATGATACAGAAATATATCTAACTCTTGTTTCAGGTGTCAATTATACATTATTGTAAATATATACTGTGTAATTGGGCACTACACAAGTAAACATTTCTAAATATGTTAATACATATATCATACATTATTATATATAATTTGAATGTGTAATTATAAAATGGAAAATGAATGTATTCTTTTATTCCTGATATTTTTTCACAGTCAAAACAAATTTAAAAAAAATAGTTAATAATTTATGGTTCTATATTTATAAAATACAAAGTTATTTTATTTTAAGTTATAGTTTAAATATATTTTGAATAACCAGAATATAATAGAAATGTAGTACAGTATATTAATATATATATATATATATATATATATATATATATATATATATATATATATATCAGCATGTTTATGTTTGAAACTGTTATAAATAGATTTTTGTAATATTTGTAAATACAGTACCATGATTTTTTTTACTGAATATAAAGACTAAAATCTGTATTTTTACATGTTGTTGCACTTCAGATCTGCTTGGTTAAATTTGAATCTCTTAAAGGGAAGTGAAAGACACAGAAAGACTGATAGAGCTGTTTTTCAGAAGAACGAAACATCACAGTTTCTGTGTCTCTCTCTAGTTGACACTGTTCCCACTCTCACGGTGCTGCCTCCCTCCAGAGACGAGCTGCAGCAGGGTAAGGCTACAGTGCTGTGTGTGGCCAGTAAGGGATTCCCCTCTGACTGGAAGCTGAGCTGGAAGGTGGACGGCAGCAGCAGGAGCTCTGGTGTCAATCTGAGTCCCGGTCAGCTGCAGAAGGATGGACTGTACAGCTGGAGCAGCAGCCTGAGCCTCACTGAGAGTGAGTGGAGCAGAGCAACAACCGTCAGCTGTGACGCCACGCACCCGTCCCACAATGCAGACACCAAGAGCCTCAACACACAGCAGTGCAATGACCAGTGAAATACATACACTGACACAAAAACACATAGATTATAGACATGCATAATCATTTGTGCACTCACACACACAGTCTTAATAAAGAATAAACATCATTGTATTCCAGTTTGCTTTGTATGCTAATCTTTTTAATGCCTGTTTAACACATATGATCAAGTATGTTTTCTTTATATTTTTTGCCAAATAAAAGCTTTATGAATCATTAATTTTTTGAATTATTATTTTCATCCTTAATTAATTTTATTTGTTCCCATGCCATAGAATTTAATTCATTTTATTTTGATGTTATTATTTTAGGTACTTTTATTATTTATGGAGTTAAACACAAGAAAATAAACTGGTCATCGATTTCTTTTTTATTTTTTTCTTCATTTCTTCATTTTAAATATACCAGAGAAAATCTATTGTGATTGCTCCAAAAAAAAAAAAAAAAAAAAATGGGTTCATGGACTTATGGTGTTAGTGAAAGCATGTATCTGAAAAGTTGCTTTGGCCACAGTGAGCTTTTTTTTTTTTATCAAGGTTGGATGGATTGTACTGGATTGCAATTCATGTGGAAATCTGATTGAGACATTCTGATGTTTATTATTAATAGAATATGTAGAATGTGTTGAGGAGTGTGTGACAATAATGGAGCAACCTTTAAGAGTCTCTGTTTGTGTCTGTGTGTAAAGTCAGTGATGTGAATAATGATCTTCAACATCAACATCTAGAGAAGCTCAAAGCTGCAGTCTCACACAAGGAGGTTTTTGTATGATGCTTTTACACTGTGTGAACACCTAGACTGAGGTGTCAGATACATGTACTCTCTTGTCATGTGCACTCAATAATGTGTTTTAAGTTTGAAAAAAAAAAAATAGGTATTTGTGCTTAACTTAAAATTATAAGTTAACCTCAGTTTAGTTTAGTTGGATATTTAAGTTATTTCAAAAAACTTTTTAAGTTGATATAACTAATTGCAGCAACATTTTACAGTGTTGATTAATTAAGTTTTTTTTTTTTTTAATTACTCTTTTATTGAATTTTACATGAAAAAGAAATGTGTTTTCTTCTGGTATAGTTTTCAGACTAAAAAGCTATAATTGTAAGTAATACAGTAAGTTTTAACAAATCATTTAACAGTAATGCGAACAAATGAGGACAGAAACCATAATATAACATTATGTATCATGAATAAATTGTTTTAAGTCTAAATATAGATATATGTGTGAATGATTGCTCGTAAAAATGTGTTTTAATGGCCTGCTTTATCTTTAAAATGTATGATGAATTTTTAATAAAGGCGTGTTATTTTATTGTTTTTATTTTTTGGCAAATAAAAGCATTTTAATTGTGAAGTACTATTATGTCCTTATTATTTGTGTGTTTGTGTGTAAAGTCATGAGGTGAATAATGATCTTCAACATTAACATCTGCAGAAGCTCAAAGCTGCAGCGCTGCAGTATCACACAAGGAGGTTTATGTACGATGACTTTACACTGCGTGAACACAATGTCTGTGGTCCCAGACACCCCCTTGTCATATACACCCTGACAGTAATAAACTCCTGAATCTTCAGGTTGGACTCCACTGATGGTCAGAGTAAAATCCATGTGGTTTCCACTTTCACTGCCACTGAATCTAGAAGAAACACCTGAAGCTCTGTCTGATGTGTGAGAGATCAGGAGTTTAGGAGTTTCCCCAGGAATCTGATGGTACCACACTGTAAAAAAAAATAAAGTTGACCTAACTCAAAAAAATAAGGCAACCTATCGCAATGAACTTTTTAAGTTAACTCAACTAGCAACCTACAACTTAAATTTAGTTCATCTAAAGAATAAAAGTCAGTCTACACGCTAAAAAAATGAAAAATTGACAACTTAAAATTTCAAGGCAACTTGCTGCACAGATTGTTTGAGCTTACTCAACTTTGGACCAAGTTGTTCACTCAACTCAAGTCACTGTGTAAAGTCACATGTCTCTTTTTTGTTCAGCCAACTCATTTTTGTTAGTTAACAAAATGAGCCATAAAAAGCCAAAAAACAACAAAAAAAAAAACCCAAGTCAGCCACACCTTTAGACAACTAAGCATCTGTAATTCACACATCTTTAGTTTGTAAGGGAAAGCCTTTCTGGCTCAGCTGAGACTCGAACCAGAAATCTTCTTGCTGTGAGGAGACAGCATTTCCCACTGAGCCACTCACGCTGCGTTTAGCTACAAACATTAAATACAGACACTTGTGCAATAATAATAATAAATAAATAAATTGCAAAACTTTTTTTCCAGCGGTGTAAAGTCCAGGGGACAAAGAGTAAAAGTCCTGACATATGTTTATTCCACCCATGAACTCAGGAGCTGATTTCACAAGAGGAAGAACCAAGTCATTCCTTTCAAGTCACAAGCAAGTCTCAAGTCAAATCCCAAGTCCTCAAAGAGTTAAAGTTAATGAGATAATTAAGTGATTAATTAAATGATGATTGTGCATTAGTAATGAACACCTGCTGTTATTGAGAATTACAGAGGATCAGATGTTGATGTTTTATTGGTTAAAATGATGCCACCATCATGGAGAACAGTGTTTGCTTTAGTTGGGCTCTTGACCCTTGACTTTTTGTGTTAGATCTCTTTCTGTAACACTGCATGTGCTGTTGTAAATGCCACATCTAATGCTGACAATATTTTCCAGAGACTTCTCTCACCAGAAGCATTTTGGGAAGATATATTTTCAGAGTTAAACCCAGTTACTCAATGTTATAGATGTACGTTTATCAGAACGTCACATCTGCTTGTTAACCACTAGATGTCGCCATTTGACACGACATGGCTCCAAACGTAATTATATCAGAACAAGCATCCCACATCCACGTTGTCAATGAGCCTGTATCTCCTGTGTGAAACGCCACATCATACATTCCGATAAGTTGAAGGCTCGTTGATCTATTCTAGGGGTATGATTCTCGCTTAGGGTGCAAGATGTCCCGGGTTCAATTTCCAGATGAGCCCAAAACTTTTAAAGCTTTTAGTACTCTGGAATTGACAACTTCACAATTTAAAGTTCTACATGCTGTAGTGTATTAGTAAACGGTACATCCAGTGATTTCCAACAGTTACAAACTGATGGGTTCATAATTGACCTTACAGGATGTGCCAGGTCTAGCTTATATAAACATTTACAGACCACCAACACATTTCTATACTACAGCGAGAGTTTTCTACCAGGTGTCTGAGGTGCTCCTGAAGAGTCCATAGAGAAGAGATACACAATTAGTATAGTTTCCACTTGTTTTTGTAATTACATTTCTAAATAAGTAGACTCTCATTTTATTTTACTTTGATGGCGTGATCACTCAAGTAATTAAATGTTTGAAAAAACATTTTTGTCTTGAATACAGAAGTCTCCACACTCCAAATTTTAATAAAATTACAGTAGGTAGTGGGACTCGAAAATCTTAGACAAGCAATGCCATTTCCTGGCCACTGGTCAGGTTTAAAGATTTGCATGTGGCTTTAAGAATTACTGCAACACTCAAGAGGAAACTTCGTAGCTTTATAAGTAATCTTAACTTTGACGACTAAACGTACTCGGTTACTTTCGTAACCTCGGTTCCCTTAGATATGGGAATGAGTACTGCGTTGTAAGATGCTTGTATGGGAACCAGTACAATCACGCTGTGCTATGATGGGGAACGACTCAAAACCAAGAGTCCCATGGGAGAAGACCCAGGGGAGTCAATGAAATACACCAACCACAGGCTGAGCCATCAGGGTCATCCGTGGCCTGGGTGTCATCCCCCATAGTTTATACCTGGTATCCATATAATATGAACCATCCAGGTGAAGGAGGGACTTGAACAATGCTGGTCAAGTGAACCCATAAGACTGCTAAACTAGCCGGAGGCGGCAAACTAAGCAGAAATGACTCTGGCCTGTAAGGCAGGGATGCCCAGGTTGTAAAACCTTACAAATGTGGACGGCGAGGACCAGCCGGCCGCCTCACAAATGTCCGAAATGAACACCCCGCTGGACCATGCCCAGGAAGAGGCGATGCCTCTGGTGGAATGGGCTCTGACTCCAATGGGGCACTGCAAGCCCAAGGAGGAGTATGCTAGGGTGATAGCATCCACTAACCACCTGGAAATTCTTTGCTTCGTAACAGGGTGACCTTTAGCGCGGTTACCGAAGCTGACAAAAAACTGTTCTGATCTCCTGTATGAGGCAGAACACTCAATGTACACCCTCAGGGCCCTGACGGGGCAGAGCAGGGATAATTCCTGGTCATCCGTCGAAGTAGAAAGCGCGGAAAGCGCTTTGACCTGGGCTCTGAACGGAGTGTAGAGCACCTTAGGTACATAACCCAGCCTTGGTTTCAGGACGACCTTGGAGTCGTTAGGCCCGAATTCCAGGCAAGCAGGGTTGATGGAAAGGGCCTGTAGGTCTCTTACTCGCTTAACCGACGCCAGCGCTAACAGCAGGGCGGTTTTAAACAAGAGTGATCTGAGACTCGTGGTTTGCAATGGTTCAAACGGGGGGCCTTTCAAGGCCCTTAGTACGGTTGGTAAGTCCCAAGGTGGAACTGTACGAGGACGCGGGGGGGGGTTAATTCTCCTGGCGCCTCGTATAAACTGGACTACTGCACTATTCCTCCCCACCGATCGGCCAGCAATAGGGGCATGGAAAGCCGCTATGGCTGCCGTGTAAACTTTGATGGTGGATGAGGAACGCTGTTTATCCAGCATCTCCTGCAGAAACGAAAGAACCACTGATACATCAGAGGTAACCGGATCTAAGTCACGGTCTTGACACCTAGCCGAGAAAATAGACCATTTCAGAGCATAGAGGCATCTGGTAGACGGGCCTCTAGCTTCTGCCATAGTGTTTAAGACACGCTCTGGGAGGTCGAAAGGTTCCCGTTGAGTGGTCACACATGCAGGGCCCATAACTCGGGCCGTGGATGTCACAGCGTGCCGTTCACTTGAGAGAGGAGGTCCCGTCTCAATGGAATGGGCTACGGGGCTGCTTCGAGCAGCTGGAATAACTCCGACACCCACGGCTGGTTCCTCCAGAGGGGGACTATTAGAAGAAGCTTGTGCCGTTGTTCCCTGACTCGTCTGAGTACCTGCGGTAGCAGAGCGATTGGAGGGAACGCATAGAGCGGGAGGCTGGGCCACTCGTGGGCCAGGGCATCCGTGCTCTTTGTGAAAAAGGTTGGGCAATGAGAGTTGTCTTCGGAGGCAAAGAGGTCTACTTGAGCTCTGCCAAAGACTTCCCAGATTTTCTGAACCGCAAGTTGGTGGAGCGTCCATTCTTCTGAGGAGACGTTGTTCCTCGACAACATGTCTGCTCCTTGGTTAATTTTTCCCGGCACATGCGTCGCCTTCAGTGAGCGCAGATTGGTCTGAGCCCAAACAAGAAGGTCATTTGCCAGCATGCAGAGGCGCTTCGAGATGAGGCTGCCCTGGTGATTTATGTATGACACCACGGACCTGCTGTCTGAGCATATCAGCACATGGTGTCCCCTTATGTCCGGCAGGAAGAATTGACAGGCACAGCACACTGCTAGCATCTCTAGGCAGTTGATGTGCAGACCCGACTCTTCTTCGGACCAAAGACCGAAGAAGGTCGGCCTTCGCACAGCACTCCCCAACCCTTGTTGGAAGCGTCTGTCGTGACAACATTCCTTCTGTGCGCTGTGTCTAAGATCACACCCTGCTTCAGCCAGAGGGGATCCCTCCAATGGGCCAGGGCTGATACACAGACCCGAGTCACCGTTATGCGATGACGACCGTGATGCCAAGCCGCGGAAGGAACCCTCTGCTTCAGCCAGAACTGGATGGGTCGCAAGTGAAGCAGGCCCAACTGAAGTACTGGCGAAGCTGCTGCCATAAGGCCCAGCATTTTCTGGAAGGCCTTGAGCGGGTGAGCGGTCCCTTCCTTGAAGAAGGCCGCATGGCGCTGAATTGTCATGGCTCGTTCCGCTGAGACAGTTGCTGTCATCTGCAATGAGTCAATAACTGTCTCCAGGAACAACACTCGTTGGCTGGGTGACAGTACGCTCTTGGCAAAGTTGACCCTGAGCCCCAGGCAACCTAAGTGGCTGAGGAGGAGGGTCTTGTACGAAGTTGAAACTGCCTCTGACTGGGCCAGAATGAGCCAGTCGTCGAGGTAGTTGAGGATGCAGATTCCCATCTGTCACAGAGGGGAGAGAGCCGCATCCATGCATCGCGTAAAAGTGCGGGGAGCCAGGGACAGCCCAAACGGAAGGACCCTGTATTGATATGCCACCCCCTCGAATGCGAGTCTCAAGAATCGTCTGTGATGGGGGGCTACCTGGATGTGAAAGTATGCGTCTTTCAGATACAGTCACATGAGCCAGTCCCCTAGGCATATTTGCGAGACGATCTGCTTCAATGTGATCATCCTGAACGACCTTTATACCAGGGCGTGATTCAGGAGTCTGAGATCTAGAATAGGTTGCAGGTCGCCGTCTTTTTTGGGGACAAGGAAGTAGTGGCTGTAGAAGCCTGACTCGCTCTGGGCTGGAGGAACGACTTCTATGGCTCCCTTTACCAGCAGATTCATCACCTCTGCACGCAGAACTTGAGCATCCTCTTTGCGCACTGTGGTGACGACTGTGGTGGTCTTCGAGCGAATTGGAGTGAATAACTTCGTCTTATCGTAGCCATTACCCATTCTGACACACCGGGGATGGCCTTTCAGGCCTCGGCCCGTGTGGCAAGAGGCTGAATAGGCTCTAAAGACTGGCTGCATAAGGGCAGGACGCTTATAGTAGGCAGAAGAGAATATTTGCTCTCTTTTTGAAAATGTATGTGTTTTATTTTGTCCACTATCACAGCGGTTGGAGGCCCAGGCGTTAGAGTGGGCCCGTGGGGAACCAATAACACACTTCCCTCTGCACCCAGTGCTGAGCAGGGTGACAAGAGGCACACTAGAGGCTGCTTGCGGGGTGATCCGGCGGTAACGAGACTCGGGCCCCTCCTCTTCCTGCCTGGCTGATCAGGAGGACTTCTGAGGCGCCAGATCCAAGGCGATCTTGGGCCAGGATCCTTGGCGCTTCGGGAAGGGGTAGTGTCTTGCCGAGCGGGAACGCCCTCTATCCTGCCGATCCTTAGGAGGTCGGGGCTCGGGAGTGGCCGGCGTTGGCTTGGCAGGCTGCTGAGTCGGCACAGGCTTGGAGTGCCTAGAACCAGCAGAAGAGCTGGCGCATTTCGGGAAGAAGTGTCGCATCGCTTGAGACGACTTCTGAACCTCCGTAAAACGCTCCGCAAAACCCTCCACAGCTGGCCCGAACAGGCTGTTCGACGAGACTGGAGCGTCGAGGAAGGGAACTTTATCCGCCTCTTTCATCTCCGTCAATGTGAGCCAAAGGTGGCGTTCCAACACTACCAGGCTGGACATCGACCGCCCGATAGCCTGGCCGGTGGCTTTGGTGGCATGCAGGGCCAGGTCCGTCGTGCTCCTCAGGTCCCTGAGTGAAGATGCATCGAGACCGGTCTCCTCACTGGCGAGCATCTTGGTCTGGAAGACCTGGTGCACAGCCATAGAGTGCAGCGCCAAAGCCGCTTGCCAACCTGCCGAGTAGGCGCATACAGCGACTGCAGACGTGGCTCTGCACGGCTTGGACGGATGGCTCGCCCTCACTTTCCATCCGATAGCCGTGGGCGGGCAGAGATGCACGGCCACTGACTTATCCAGAGGGGGCAGGTGCTCGTATCCCTTCTCTTCAGCGCCATCAATGGAGGTAAGGGCAGAGGAAGCAGAAGGACGGATGTGAAACGAGTAGGGGGTGCGCCACGATTTAGTGAGCTCGTCGTGGACTTCGGGGAAGAAAGGGGACGAGCGTTGGCGAGACGGCTCCTCAGGCAGAGACCACTCGAGCCTGAGCTCACTGACAGCCTTATCACACGGACGAGCTCCTCGTCCGTTCTGGGTCTGGCGCTGCGTGAAGAGGACGGCAGCAAGAGGGCAGGGTCAGACACCGAACCCGATAACTCCTCCACGTCTGAAGCCGCCAGAGAAAGGCTGTCATCCATCTCATCGTCACTCCCACCGAACAAGATCATGTCGCTCGCAGCCACAGAGGGACGCTGATCAGGTTGAGTGAAGAGGACCGGCGAATCCTCTCTCTGCGGTGATGGCGAGGCATGCGGGCACTGAGCCGACATGAGCTCGCTCGTCTCCGGCCGCTCGAATCCTCTGCCCCGCTGTCTTTTCCTCACAGGTCCCTGGGACAGGGTTTCTGCAGGATTTTTAAGCTCAAATTTAAGACTTTTTAAGACCTTTTTTAAGACCTGCACAAATAAAATTAATACCACATGAGCGGGGTAGCGCAATATCTATAGTACCATATTATACAATTCAGACACAAGTTTTCAGAAAAACAAAAAGTTTTGTAAAATGATAAACTTTACATTTCAGCCTTTACACCATTTTTAAGAAAATGGATCGAGTTAGGGGTGTGCGAAATTGGCAAAAAATGATATCTCTATATTTTCTGGGATTTTATCGATAACGATAATTAGACGATATTTTGCTGAATGTGTTATTGTGCTGGTATCTTAAAGATTACCATGGACAGGTGACTCCTGAATTTTTTTTTGATATTCTTCATATTCTGTGTGGTCAGTTCACAGCAGTGATAGAAATGAGTATTTTCCAACAAGTTTTATGGGCATTTTTCCCTTTAAGCCATTTTTTCTAAAAGTGTGCATAATCTTTTAAGTCAAATTCTTGCATTTGGGCTGTTACCAAGCAAATGAAATCAGTATCAACAAAATGTATCTTTGCAATGCATCTGAAGTGGCATTTAGATGTATTTACACACTCTTTAATGCAGCTCAGAGGGACATAGAATGCTAACCTGCACAGTTACAAATGCATAAATGATGTTTTGATATTTGAAACATAAAACGTTGAAAACTGATGTTTGAAATTATTTTAAAAATATGAATATACTTTAAATGTGAAATTAAAACGGCCAATAGGTGGCAGTAAGTCAGCGTTAATAAGTGAGTCATTGCGACTGAACCGAATCATTTAAACGGTTGATTCATTCAGGAACGAAACACCGCATGTTGCTCAGAGACGCAAAACAGTGCTGTGGCTGTTTGGAATTATTTTTGTTGTAGAAATAGAGCAAAAACAGCCAATGTGGTGTCTAAAACGTAAAGTATCTTAAAATGAACTTCTTGTTTATTGAACTGTTGCATAAAATCAATATCACATTTGTAATCATGCTGATTTTTGGAGAAAAAAAAATGGCACTCTTCGTGTGATATTAACTATATGAAATGATATAAATATAGGCTATACATTTTCTGCCCCCATATCTTAAATTATGTGATCAGTCTAAATGTATTTTAATAGACTGAATCGCACGCACTCTAGTTTAAGCTATGTTAACTGATTGATTCTCTGTCAGCAGGTGTCGCGTTTGGCTGAAATATAAGAGTTTTCCCGGTAAAGACAGAACACAAAGCAGCGCAGCACCGGACTTTGAACTTGCAGCGCTCATGTTTAATGAAATCATAGCCTTTTGAAGTTTAATCGTCACATTCAGCCATATAGCAATTCATGTCTTTCCGTCTGCAAATTTAAGACCTCTTGAAATCATAATTAAGACTTTCTTGTACAATTTAAGACTTTTTAAGGCCTTAAATTTGATACAACTAAATTTAAGACTTTTTAAGACTTTTTAAGACCCCGCGGAAACCCTGCTGGGAGGAAGAAGACAGGAGGGCGCAAGGGGCAGACTCACTTTCTGAAAAGAAAGCCATCCGTGATCGCAGAGAGGCAAGACTGAAACTCTCGCAATGAGAGCAGTCAGTCAGCGTGGGATTTCCCCAAGCATGACACACACTCAGCGTGACCGTCAACAGCGTGCAGGTGAGTCCTGCACGTCTTACAGTGACTGCGCGGCATTTGAAACAACGCCGTCAAAATTTACTCTTTTGTGAGGCTCTTTTAGATAGTCGCCGGATGACGGCAGAAGATAGACCGGAATCCGCGAGCTGAGAACTGCAAAGCTCCAATCTGGATGCTGAGGCGTTTCAACGGCAAATCTCGGAGTCAGCGAGGAAGAAGCTTTGTCGCTTCATTCGAAGAAATCTGAGATGCGGCGGCGAAGCGGCCGCTTATATAGCCACAGTCCCCGCCCGTTTTGGCGGGCTGCTCAGCCATAGGCTCGCTCGTCGCCGCCGCCGAGCCATTGGTTCGTTTTTATAGCACTGCACGAACCAATGGACGTGCAGTTTCACTGCGTGATTGAAAAGGCTTCAGTTGAAGAGGAAAAAATGAGTTTTTCCCATATAAATGTCTTACGACGCAGTACGAGTGAAAATATCGACAGGGATCTTCTTTCCTCTTAACTTTTGGCCATGAAAAGTCAGGCTCGTACAGGATTTGAACCCAGGACCTCTCACACCCAAAGCGAGAATCCGCTGACCAACGAGCCAGTCAACATTAAAACATAAGGTAAAGTCCTGTGAACGTACAAAGTGAACTTTCTGCACTATTGATATCAAGCAGAATTAAGTTATACTGTAACTGGTCTATAACAAGACCAGTAATAATCATGCATTCAGTTAGCCCTTGTCCAATTTCAGAACAAAACCGCACACGTTTTAAACGTAATTATTAAGGTATTCTGTCTGATAAAGCTTAACTCAAGTTTTAAAGCAGTAGTTACAGGTTAGCCGCCCTAGTCTATCTGTATTCACCTTGAGCCAAGTTTTATCGAGAGTTTCATTTATTTATTTTTAAATTACACCTGGTATGCCAGAACCGCGTTGGTGTTCAGGTTAACAACTCGGTTATGCTATGAAAATAATATTTTAATTCAGCAACATTGTTTAGCCTATGTCTAAAGCCTTTTGTAAATGACTAAGGTAGACCAGCTACCCGAAGATATTTTTTTCCAAGAATATATTCATAGTCATATTTTGATGTCATTCAGTTTTCAGAACACACGGATATCAATCGGTTTAATTATTTGCAGCCTTTCAAGCACTGCTATAATGTCGCAAACTAATTGTTACTTTGCTGGTATTATTCTAATTTGTTCTAAAGGGCACCTCTGTAACTCCAAGTTTATGCCACCAGATGGAGCCATTAACCCGTTTAATCCCAAATTTTTCCCAGACATGAAAATATCCAAATAATGTGTCATTAGTAACCCTTTGAAATAATCAATAATTATTTTTTGAAATTGTTTTGGAAAAGTGTCTGAAAAATTGTGTTTTATGTTCGGTCACAATTGTGACCGGTGGGATAATGTGTGTACTGAATTAACATATTTCTGCAGTCATAAAAATTGTTATATATCTTAGCCCAGCCATTTTAAACTGTTTGATCACATTCTAGGGTTACTATTATGATTAAAAAAAAAAAAAAAAAAAACTTATGCAACATTGATAGGAACACTGAGATAAAAAAAAAAAAAAAAATCACGGCATTTCAAAATTGTTACTTTTTTGTAAAATTTAACATTAAATTTTTATATTAATGCTACGAGTATTACAACATTATTGTACATTTTTTGTAACATTTGATTTTTTAATTTAGTACAATATTTTGTCATTGCAACATTTTATTGTCATTTTCACTAACTGCAACTGGATTTATATTGTATTCCTAAGTTCACTGTTATCCCACGTTTACTCATTCCATGACCACACTCAACAAAACTAAATATATGCGAATGCATATATTAATATTAGACACCCTAAAGATCATGTGTACCAAAAATCTTTGTCATATCTTTATGTTAACATACTTTACTAGCCTTTTGTTTTGGAGCTTTGATGCAGTCATCAACTTCTCAAGGTGCAAACAGGAAGTAAACTGCTCTGGTCATGTGACAATTTGCACTAATCATGTGAGACTGCACATATTTAATTGAGACCCTTTATTTTTCCATATTTGCAGGACGTGCACTAAAACATCAGTCAGTAAGGTTTTTAGCGCTTTATAAATGAAAATTTTTTTTACGGTCACCATTGTGACCGGTGGGATTAAACGGGTTAATCGGTAGATGCCACCAAATTAAGCATCCCAAACGCACTGAATATCTGATCGTGATCCTATACCACGTGGTACACCATTCTACCAACTATTTCCACGGCTCGTCGGTTTAGATGTATGATTCTCGCTTAGGGCGCGAGAAGTCCCGGGTTCAAATCCCGGACGACTTCATATTTGCATAATTGCATGACCTTATATTAACCACATAAAGAGAAATACTGCAAGAATTCATACAATACTGTATACCACAAAAGAGTATTGGAATGTACCGATACATAAAACTATCTAGCTATCCTTAAACTGATAAACTCGTTGGAGACTGTACAATCTCGCTGCATAATCTAATAATCTAAACATTCTGAATATCAAACCAATATTGAAATAAAGACAACAGAAGACATTTTTAATTTAATACTGTAATATAGACTCTTTATAAAAAGACATTTGTGACATAAAAATTAAAACACAATATAAGCTAAAAATATTTCACACTGGTACAAGTCGTGAGGGAATATGCATATTTGCACTTTATGCACATCTTCATTCTGTTTTGGAGCGCAATATTTATATATAGTCATAGATGGTGTTTTAATACAGTGTTAGATCTACTACCTCTCCTTAGGCTTCACATACTTGGAGCGTGACTGTTTCCATGCTTCTAAGAGACAAAGCTGCATATGAGCCAAACACACATGTGAAATGATCTCCAGTCACCTGCGTTCAAAAAAAAAAACAAAAAAAACAAATCTATCAAAACGGCATAATCAAGGCTGGGTAAGTTGATTTCACATGCATGTTTGGCATTTCATCATTGTAAGCCACACAACAGCACAAGTCTAATGAAAAGAAGCATCATCCAAACACTTCGAGCTCGAGTTGGACGGAACTAATCAGCGTTCACACTTATTCCAGTTAGAACATACTTCGTTTTCAGACGTTCTTGTCTAACTCACGAAGGCTGGAACTGAGACTAAAATGACTAAATCTAACACGTGATGAAAAGCCAACCGCAATCCCTGACACTGAATGCGTAAAGCTTGTACTTTTCGTAACAATTTACAAAATCAATTTACGTATGAAGCGGCAAGGAAGCGATAACGTAAGATAAGGCAGATCAGAGTCGTAGCTAACATCTGAGATGAAAACATTCTTAAAGCGTTCACGTAAGTTAAACAGCGTGAATTGTATGTGAAAATAAAAAAGGTGCTTGTGTGGTATCAAAGTGTTTGACAATCGCAGTGTGCATCGTACACACTCTCGTCCTAGGCGCGTGTGGTTCTAGCTCAGCAGTATAACAGTCAGCTGTCAGAGTTAGCATATAAAACCATAGCTTAGTCTTGCTGGGCCAGTGTTGGAAGGGTAACAAGACGGACGTCAGGGGCAGACAGGAGACTGCAGAAGTAGCGCCGCAGGTAACCGTACACCGGCCTTTTGCTGCTAACCTCCTTTTGCAAAGCTGGCAAGGGAGATAATCTCCTCACCGCATTATGTCACGCAGCCCCGGAGGATTACAGACACGCCTGTGAGACGTGACTTCGCAAAGTCCTCTATGGAAGGCCAAAAGGGCAAAAAACACGTGAATTTTTTACATCAACAACACGTTAAATATGCATATTTAACCTGTTGCTGACGTTAAAATTCACGTTTTTGGCCCCTTTGGCCTTCCATAGTCCTCAAGCGTGTACACGAGCGCCCCCGCAGGCGCTCAGTCCGGGCCTGGCCTGTCACTTTTAGGGGTTTAACATGGCTCAAGAACAGCACAGTGATTTGAAAAGGCAGTTGTTAAACTTTGGGCTATACTAATAGCTAAGTACGTTCGCAAAGTAACACGACCTGGAGTCAGTGTAGGAAACGAGTAACAACCCTCTTGAATTGTGCTCAGCGTGGGATACACCATACCAAAGAGGCCTGGGTCAAGTTTCAGTGGCCTTTTAAGGCCCGAGTCAAGTTTTTGATGGTTCCAAATATAAACTACGCACAATCAATATGGCATTTCAAATACGAAATACGTGCCTCCTGACAGGAAAAAATTGCAAATTCAGTGGACTCAAATAAGCCATTGTCTTCCTAAACAGGATTAAAATGATATGGATAATTCTCAAAAGGTCGTGGTTAATTATTGTTAACCCTTGCGCCCTGATTTCTACGTTCTGCTAATTCAGATTTAAAGGGACAATTTACTCAAAAATAAAAATTCTTATCTGTATGACTCTGCAGTCATACAGTAATCAGCAGTGTCCAAATGCTGTTTTGGACCCCACTGATTTTCACTGTAAGGGCAAAAACATTCTTCAAAATATCTTATTTTGTGTCCCACTGAAAAAAAGAAGTCATACACATTTGGAACAATGATCAGGGTCGTGATGATGACAAATTTCATGATGACAAATTTCATTTTTGGGCAAACTGTCCCTTTAAACTACAATGCGACTCTGTGGCATAATGTAATTTATGACAGAAATACTTGTCTGACAGTTTGGAAACAAGCTTAATATTGAATATGGTGATTGGAATCCACTTATAAAGCAAGTTAATTGAGGAAAATGGAGTTTCATTACAAGCAGGTGACTGTCAACACGCTTTTTGTTTTTTCAAAGTACATTTTATGTTGTAATCAACAGTGTGCGACAGCTGAAGCTTGTCGATGGAGCTTAAGTTATATTTAACCCAGAACATTCCTTTAAGGCAAAGCTTGATTAGAACTCCAAACTTAACTAATTCTTATGCTGGTAAAGCACAGAAATCAAGTATAATTTATCGAAGTGCAAGTCTGCTACCCCTTGCGGTTAGTCCCTCCTCATTGACAGAGATGTCATGTATGAAAGACCGGGTTACATTATTTGGCTGAGGATGTGTCACCTCACATGGTCATTACTGTCATCGCCGCTGCACTAATCCCATCATTACACAGGGAATCCCCAGGAAGAGTTTAGAAGAGGACAAAAAATGAAACCGTGAACTGTAGGAGGAAGGCAAATGGGTAACAGTTGTTGCGGTAAGCTCAGGATGAAGCGGATCACCTGCTTTCAGCTTGAGAGTGCAAAATGTTCAGGTAGGAAATAACATAATACATATCAATCGTCATCAAGTAACTTTTAGCAATGCAAGTCCCCGCAGACACACCACTCGAAACGACCGTCCCGATCCGTTCAGTTTATGGGGGGTGTGTCTAGTGTCATGTCCTGAATGATGAAAAAGTCTTGATTTCAATGAAAGTTCATGAATATCACCACAGAGACTGTTAAAAAAAAAAAAAATACAGGCACCCTTGTCAAAACCAAAGGACAGGGTGTCCGGGAAGTTGATCTTGTCACATAATTATTCCCAAACGTTTCCATGCTAATCCCAGAGCAGTGGGTCATGCCTGTGGGTTGCATCAGCTTATTGTGAAAATGACTGGAAATTATTACTTTAAAAAAAGCATCCAGTTTTATGACCAGGGGGTCATAAGGCCACCATGGTGCAGGGGTGTTTGAGTTTGCAGGGCAGGACGCCCCTGTTGAGCTGGTAAAACTCTACCAGATGGATCAGGTCTGTGAACTTGGTAGAGCCATCATCAAGGCTAAAAAAGACCTGGCCGTCCTCCTCAAACTGCCAGAGAGAGAAAGAGGTGAGAATAAGACAGATTTTTAAATCATAAACTCTCCTGTCAAGGAGACAGTCTTACAAATAAAAACATTCATCATTTTATATAAATAATATAAAAAATTATAAATTTAATTATTATATTATATTATGTAATTGTGTATAATATAAATATTAAATACATTAAGCATTTTACATAAATATACAAATTATACATTTATAACATAATTAAGAATGTATTTACTAATTAAGTACACATAGGCCTAATATTATAATTAACAAAAACATTTTATATTAATATTTCCTTTAATAAATCATGCCTCATTTTCAGCTACAAAAATGTTTTATACACTGAAAATTCACTAACATGCACAAAATATAAATATACAATATTTACACAAATAAAATTTTTTTCACAAAACTTAAATTATTTTTTTAAATTAATTTTTTAAAATAAATGTAACCTAAGAAAGTTTTAACATCTAAATTCTCATGTACCTCTTTCAATCACTGACTGTAATCACTGTAAATTACACTTTTTATAAGTATACGGTAACATGACAAAAAAATAAAATAATAATAATAATAATTTGCAGTTTGCCTTGCTCTTTATACTTGAATAAGCATTAATACATGCAAAAGGGTAGTTTGTATTGAGTGTTTATTAGGTACTCACAGGTAAAATCTGGAAGTGTTTAATCTTCTGATGATGGCACAGCGTGAGAACAAATGCTTTTGGGTTGCTCTGGCTGTCTCTCAACAGGAATAACCTGCAAGACAAAAGACTGATTAATTTCACTGCCCACTTATAAAACAGCAATTAATATTGTGGAAAGAGTCATACCCATCAACTTGGCCCTGCTGCATAATCATCCTGTGGGACTCTTCTCTCATAATGCGGCCATGGAACCATAACTGTGTCCTGTGGATCACTGAGGACATAAATGCAAAGTCTACATTTACCGGCATGAAATATTATTTCTATTAAAGTACCGCTTAAGTCAACTGGTGTTGAAGATGTTGAAGAACTAAGTAAATGCTGCGACACTCACTTGAGCTTAATGGCGAGGGATGTAGAGGACTGGGGCTTCCCAAAACATTCATTCTCTGACTCCGTTTCTGTACAGAGATTTTAAACATTGTTATAAATGCATTAAAAAAAAATTATAAACCTTAATTCATTGCCTGAATATACATGTATCTAACTACTCACTCTCCAAGTGTGTCCCTCTTCCATGGCAGCGCTCTGAGCCTCCACAGGGTTGTCAATCACACGACCGGTCCTTCCTGAGAAATCCATAGCTACCAGTGAATTCTCAGACACACTCCGCTACAGTAAAGACAATATTACACTTGATCAGTTGTTTATTACATAAGCATTCATTTATGAAATAACTATATAATATTTAGAAATAACTCCTACAAGTTGTCCTTAAAAACAACCTGCTATGATCAGCATTAAACCTCTCTAATTAAACCACTAAAGCCTTATTAAATACCTTCTAAATGGATCCCTACAGCAACCCCTGTGTTCATACGTTTCCCCTTCATGAAATTCCCAATGCAAATCAGCGTAAAGGAATCTACAGCCGCACACTTCATTAGCACGCTGTTCATACTGTTATGAGCAGATTAAGTGAGCTCTCAGCAAGAGCGTTCCTCAAGAGCACACGGGGTGCATGTAATACCATGTTAACTCACAGAAGCGTGAAAGCAGCACATTTAAACCATCAAGTGCACTAGAGAATCAGCACTGAGTAACATATTAATGTGTTTCTTACCACAGGTGTGGTGAAGTTTGATATGGCAGTCTTTCTCTGGTGTGGGCTCTTGTAGTTCTGATATAGGAGAATTCCAAACTGGGAAAAAAAAAAAAATAAAAAATAAAAAAAAAGTGTTTGTCTGGGTTAACAAGAACGGACAAGAGTGTGTGTGCGAGATACAGTGCCTTGCGAAAGTATTCATACCCCTTCATTTTTTTTTTTTCACGTTTTGTTATGTTCCTGCCTTATGTTAAACTGCTTTAAATTACTTTTTTCCATATCAATCTACACTCCATACACCATAATGGTAAAGCAAAAAAACAGGTTTTAACATCTTTGCAAATTTATTAAAAATAAAAAAAACTTAAATGATTCCATTACATAAGTATTCATACCCTTATCTGGGACAGTTGAAATTTAGCTCAGGAACACGCATATTGCTTGTAGATTTCACTACACTTCGAGTGGAGTTAACCTGTGGCAAATTCAATTGAATGGGTATGATTTGGAAAGGCACACACGTCTTAATAAAAGGTCTAACAGCTGATAATGCATATCAGAGCAAAAACCAAGCCCTGAGGTCAAAAGAACTGCCTGTAAAGCTCAGAAACAGGTTTGTGTCAAGCCACACATCTGGGGAAGATTTCAGGAAAAAAAATTCTGCTTCATTAAGGTTCACAGAAGCATGTAGTCTCTGTTACCCTTAATTGAAGAAGTTTGAAACAACCAGAACTCTTCCTAGAGCTGGCCTAACTGAGCAACTGATGGAGAAGGGCTTTGGTTAGTGTGGTGACCAAGAACCTGATGGTCACTCTAGTTGAGCTCCATGATCATATATGCAGATGAGAGAAATCTACAGAAGGACAAACATCACTGCAACACTCCACCGATCTGGGCTTTATGGCGGTGTGGCAAGGCTCAATCTTCTCTTCAGGTAAGACACATGAAAACACACTTGAAATTTGCAAAAAAGTTCAGACTCTGAGAAACAAGATTCTCTGGTCTGATGAACCTCAATTCCAAGCATCATGTTTGAAGGAAACCAGCTCTGCTCATCACCTGCAGAGTACCATCCCAAAAGTAAAGTGTGCTGGTAGCAGCCTCATGCTGTGGAGCTGTTTTCAGCTGGACCGAGGGACTCATCAGAGTAGAAGAAAAGCTCAGTGCACCAAAATATTGAGATAGGCTTAATGAAAACCTAGTCCAGAGCATTCAGAACCTCAGACTGGGCAGAAGATTCACCTTCCAACAGGACAATGACCCTAAGCACACAGCAAGTGTCAATTATAGACAACTCTGTGAATGTCCTTGAGTGGCCCAGCCACAGCCTGAGCTTGAACCCAATCAAATATTTCTGGAGAAACCTGAAAATGTGCATCTGCCCCCATCCAACCTGACAGATCTTGAGAGGTGAAGAGGTGAGGAGAAGAATGACAGATAATAGCCAAATGAAGATGAGAAAAGCTTGTCGCATCAAACAAAAAAGGCTTGAGGCTGTAAAGCTGTAAAAAAAAAAGTAATATAAAGCAGTTTAACAAGGCAGCAACATAAAATGTGAAAAAAAAATGAAGGGGTATGAATACTTTCGCAAGGCACCATATCTTTAGTAATTAAATATGAAAATCTAGAATGTTCACTAACAATAATAATTTTATATAGTATTATAATAAGATTTCTAGAAAAAATTAAAATAAAACAAAAAATAAATTAAATCTGGTGCATGCTGAATAATAAGCTTGGGAGGAAATAATCCAACAAATGGCTCACTTATAGCTGTCTAGTACACTGCTGTTCAAAGGTCTCAAGTCAGTAAGATTTAAATAAGTAAGTAAATACATTTTTCGGCCAGGATACATTAAATGGCCCGAAACTGACACTAAAGACATTTATAATGTTACAAAAAATTCAAATAAACAAACTTCAAATAAATTTCAAATAAACAAATTTATTAATCACAGAATCCTGAAAAAAAGCTGCATCTTGATGAAAATATTAAGCAGCACAACTATTTTAAATAATTATAATAATGAGAAATGAACACGAAATTAGAATTTTAGAACGATTTCTGAAGGATTGTGTGACACTGAAGACTGGACTAATGGCTGCTGAAAATTCAGCGTTACCATTAGAGGAATAAATGACATTTTGAAATATATTAACATATAAAATGGTTCTTTTAAATTGTAATAATATTTCATAATTGTTCTGTTTTTACTGTATACCTTGAGCAGTCTGAAAGCAGTCATCCAGCACGTTCGGCTCTGCTCGTCCTCGGCACACAGCATCTTCAACTCCTTCAGTTCTGTCCTGCCCTTACTGGGCTGTCAATCAAGCAAGATATCTACCGTCAAATCAAGGCACTCAAGTTAATAAGGACTAGCATGCACTGTACCAGGTGAGGCATGAGTAGTTATTTAAAGGGGGAAATCATTGATTTTGAAATTGTGCCAGCCATGCCTCTTCTATTCTCAATGTCAAATATTTTGTTCATTTACTGACCGTCATCCTGCTCACCTTAATGCAGAATTGGTAGTCTGTGGGCGCGTTGTGCATCTTTCTGCCTGTTGTCACAGTGAAAATACTGCTCTCCTCTAAGTCCGACAGTAACTGCAGGTGCCTTGGCTCCTAAACAACCCAGGTAAAAATTCATCGCAATACAACTCCCAAAGACAGACCTACATAGTGACGGCTATGAACTGTGAAAACAGTTATCCTGAAATCCTTCATTTGCCATTGTTGTAAATTAGTTTGATGCATTTTTATTATATGTTTTACAAATCTCAATCATTTTGATTAGGTAAAAAAATAACTAAAAAAAAAAAAAAAATACAGCTAACTAACACAATAAAAACACGTTAACAATAAAAAACACGATTATTGAAAATTAAATAAAAAATAAATCAAATAAAAAAAAATTTTAAAAAAAAGTGATCCGTTTTTGCAAATAAACATCTATTAAGGCCTTTTCACACTGAACGTGAAAATTCAGCGCGATGACGCTCTTGAATTGAAACAATCGATCCCTATGGGGCTATAGATAGTTTGTGTTTCTGGTGTAGAACCAAACTTTATTTATCTTAATTTAATGCTGTAAATTGAGCAGCAATTATTAAGCAGTTATACGAGATACCTCTCTGACGAAAAATGCTTTGCTGGTCGGCACCACCTAGTGTGCAGGTGTGAATTAGCAGAAGGCTACAATCCGTTCGTGCTCGATGTGAAAGCACCATTCGTCGGCATTTCGCCTCACTTTTTCACATCACGCTCAATGTGAAACTGCCTTAAATATTAGTAAATAATAATATTTAATAGTGCTAAAATAACAGTTAAGCTCCTTGTAACATTACAATAACAAATATTTAATAAATATTTATTTGAAATTATTTAAAAAAATAAATAATAATAATAATAATAATAATAATAATAATAATCATCCCAGGCTTTCAATGTGTACTTTAACTTTTGGACTGCACTGTATGTATTTGCAAGCAAGTTTAGGAATAATAGATACATAACAGCTGTCTATAGTTGTAAAAACACTGATATGCTCACAAATACATGTAAAATTTAAAGACTTGAATTAATATTCTATTAAAGAGAAGCTTGCCTTTGACATTCCTTTAGTAGAGCAGTACAATCCAGAACGGCGCAAGAACATGTAGAGCTTTTTCCAGGACTTGCGGCCCGTTTCTTTCATATAAAGGAAGCCCTGGATCTCTGGACAGCTGCTGGAATTCAAGAAATTCTGTACAGGAGGGGGAAAAAAAGCTGAGGACCATCTGGAAAATGAGTTCTTCAAACCTGAATGCCTTTCATGCTTCAATAACGCAGCCTCTTTGCGATCACAAGACATGAGTATGCATTTCAAAAGCTGTTTGAATCCACTAAAATGCTCATTCAGCTGCAAAAGTGTGATGCACAGGTTCATAATGTGGGCTAATCCAGATTTTGCTGCGTCACAGATCCATTTGCGTCTCTTCCTCACCTGTAAGAGCTGTGACTGCGGGATAGAGCCATTAGTTTCCTGACACCACGCTACCATCTGCTCCGGAAAGAAGTTCTGTGAGAGGAAGATAAAGGATGAGAGGTAAGAAAAGACTGTCTGTATTGAACATATGCCAGCAGTTCACAAGAAACGTAATGGAACAACCAGTGTGTATGAACTAGGGTTTTAATGATTAGTAAGGAAGCCATATATAATTAATCTGTTTTTAGGATCACCTGACCAAGATCAGATGCCTTTTTTAGTAGGCAATTACATAAGATGATTGTTACTAGCCTGAGCACAAAGGAAAGGAACAAACTGAATTTGTTACAAAGGTTTGAACGTGCAAATTTTTAAAAGTCTTAATTGAATTCTATTCTGTCCGTAAATATTTTATTACTACTACTCTCTATATATAAATTTCATGATGGAAATTATAGTTTGTAACATTTATTGGATTACACGTTAGGTGATCTATTCTGACTATATTTTGATTACTTTTAGATTACTTTTGATATATTACATTCTTTGTTATCAACAGCATAAAGTGTATTAAACATTACATTATTCCAGGGTTTCCCAAACTAGGGTTTATGAATGAGCTTGAGGACTATGAATGAAGACTTTCAAAATATACAAAGCAGTAGAATTTTAAAAAGGATCTAATTATGAATAAATTACTGCCTGTGTGTCAATAATACTATGAAATCATGTAATCTATAAAAAAAGGTAACAAATGTGATTATGGCATTTTAAATTGCAATATAATCTAATTACAAGTATTTAATTTTGGAGTTCAATTACATATCCAGATTACATGTAATCAATTACTACCCAGCACTGTGTGTGTGTGTGGTCCTGGTAAAGCACATGTTATGGGGACAAAATGTCCCCACAAAGATAACAATATCCAAAATCCTTGTCCTTATGGGGACATTTTTTGGTCCCCATGAGGAAGCAAGCTTATAAATCATACAGAAGTAAGTTTTTTTTGAAAATCTAAAAATGCAGAAAGTTTCCTATAAGGGGTAGGTTTACGTTTACATGTGTGTGTGTGTGTGTGTGTGTGTGCTGTTATATATAGTTTACGAGGACACAAATGTGTATAATGACGTGGGTACTACAACATAAACATGGTTTATGAGGACACTTCCTGTGTCCCCATAAAACAAAAGGCTTAAAAAAATAAAACACACACACATATTAAACGGTGTTTTATGAAATTCAAAAATTGCCAGTAGCTTCCTGTAAGGGGTAGGTTTAGGTGTAGGGTAATAGAAAATACGGTTTGTACAGTATAAAAACCATTACGCCTATGGAGAATCCCCGTAAACCACAAATTCAAGTATGTATGTGTGTGTGTATATAAATAAATGTGACGTTCTGTCCATATAAGCTGCGAATGCTCTGCATAACCAGGCCATTTGAGAGAATAAGTTCACAGGATAATTAATATAAACATGATAAGGAATAAGTACATAAAATGACTTATTTGCCAAAGGGCAGTCATTTTCTTTAAATCTACTAGTTGCGGTTGCTTCCCGGGCGAGCGGATTCTCAGAAGCTTTCTTGTCTCTGCTCTATTGCTATGACTCTTTAGGACTGTAGCGCGTTCTCATTGGTTTGCTCGCATGCGGCTGATTTAATGCAAGAGGTAAGCTGTCCGCGAAGTGCTAGCCCAAGCGGAAAAATGCGCTGTTACTGCCAGATCTTGACTGTCGAATATTGTGTTTGATGCAAAACCAACTCGACTAAATCACAAGAAGAAAAAAAAAAAAAAAAAAAAAAAAAAACGCTGTAACTGTATATTTTTATGTTTTCTCAAGCAAAGCAAATTTTAAAAGTCCACTGAAAATATCTCTTCTTACATTTTTGGTCATAGAAAACGTATGTTGAAAATATACGTTACTGTCAACATGCCTAACTGGTTAAAAAAAAAAAAAAAAAAAAAAAAAAAAAAAAAAAAGTTTATAAAAAGTGGGCTATATAAAATTTTGAAAATAAACATCAGGAAAAGAAAAACAAATCTTCTGAACATTTTGAACATTAAGATGTTATTGTTCACTTTGTTTTGCATATGCTCGTGTTGCTTACAGTTAAAGTCCTTCTCTGATTTTATTGTTTGCAAGGTTGCAACGTTACTTATAATATTGTAATATTTTAAAGATATTATTATTTTTGGTATTTTTGCATGGTCTGTTATTGGAGTAGTGTCACCCGGGTGGGAGTTTTAACTCCTATTCACTGGGAATAAAAAAAAAATTAAAAAAAAAAATCATTCAGCAGATACAGAGACATATAGATCAGGGGAATCCCCCCATCTCCCCACCCTCTGAATATTACGTATTATAACGTAACTACGTGTAAACGTTTTTTGGTGGCTTTTACTAGGAAAACAATCTTTTTTTAACAATGGATAACCCTGAGACGATAGAAGAAGGGTTGCAAATGAATTTCATTTACAAATAAGGTACAGGAAATGTGCACACTTTTAAATCGACACCTGCCACGGTGTTTCCCTCTTTGAGTGTGTCCTAAAAGGGGGGGGGGGGGGGGGGGGGGGGGGGGGTCTTAATCTTATCACTCAGCATACCCGATTAAAAAAAAAGTCACCACTGATATTATAATATTATATATATATATATATATATATATATATATATATATATTATATATATATATATATATATATATATATATATATATATATATATATATATATATATATATATATATATATATATATATGGATAACCCTGTTATGACAAAGCTCAACTCAACTCAACTCATATATATATATATATATATATATATATATAGATAGATAGATAGATAGATAGATAGATAGATAGATAGATAGATATATCGAGCTGTGACTCTTACCAGTTGAGTTACAGGAACATGGTAAGTAATAAGAAATATGTATGAATTTACACACACACTCACTCACTCGCTGAAACTCATCTAAAGCTTACTTATGTGAGTTGCACTAAGCACTTGCCAAAGCCACGGATTACCAAGAGCAGGTTAAGTGCTCTGTCAAACAGACTCGGACTAACTGGCCCAAAGGTGCCTCAAGCACTGACACAAACTGTACATACCGTACTAAAGCACAGGCTCAAATAAGATTAGGCTTTTGCATGAACATTTTTTCCAAGCGTACAAAAAGTCCATGGCTTACAGAGCAGGATAAAGTGTTTCACAGTGTTCACACCGTAAGATGCTTACACGACACAGGTTCAAATGTACTTGTCAAAATGCCATCAGTTAAAAGGTGTTGAGTACTGGCTTATAAGAAAAAAACAGGTTACTTGCTTAGTGAGGTGGAACACGTACAAGCTGTGCTAGAATGGCTGGAAATGGATTAACAAGGAGGTTTTTCTCGCATGCAGAACACAGGAATGTGGGAACTTCACTTTTTTTTTTTTTTTGATATTTACATATTTAGGGGATTTATAGCTTGCAGGTCATGAATCAAGTGTTCTTAGCAAGATTTGAGGATAATCGGACTTTAATTTCAAAGGATTTAAGCTTGAAGTGGTGATCTGTAAGTTGTGGTGAACACATGGGTGGGCTGAAGGAGAACGGTTGCTCTCTGTGACAACTCACCAGTGGGTTTCTGAAGAACTCGTACTTGGCGTAGTTCTTTCTGAAGAGAAACTTGCTCTCTGGAGACATGCAGGCCTGCACAGGAACAACCAGTTCATGATCTTCTAGGCACCTCTCTGCATTCAAACAAAGATGACAAAAATGGTGTTAGTTACTAGCAAAGTGGACATTACTGCTTTTAATAGATTTTCACAAGATCGCGACACACTTTGTATCCGAGTTATATGGGATGTGTTGTGACCTCTGAAGCAGGAGTATATTAAAAAGTCTGTCAAGGGGACATTTTTATTTATTTATTTTTTGCTAAACACTAAGCCACAGTAGTTAAAGGATGTTAAAAAAGATATTAATGTCTTTAATAAATTTAAGCATTGTATTTAATACATGTATAATTTCTTCAAAAAATTATTATAATAAATTTTGCTTATATATGTGTGTGTGTGTGTGTGTAAATAAGGTTTATAAATTCATGCTCTAATACTTCTTTTAATAATCCAAATATGTCAGAAATTACGCAGTAATCTGTTGAACATTTAAATGTAATATTTACATTCATGCATTTGGCAGAAGCTTTTATCCAAAGTGTCTTGCAGTGAATTCAAGCTATACATTTTTCTCATTATGCATGTTCCCTGGGAATTAAACCCATGACCTTGGTGTTGCTAAAGGTATGCTCTACCAGTTAAACAGCAGGATCAGACATGTTGAAAATTGTTAATTGTTACATTTCAATATCCAGCACTACGTAATGCCTTATGAGAAAACGAGCCAAATTAACCGTACACTGTAATGTCTGTGCTTCTTAAGAATAGCAGTACACGTTAAAGACAATGAAGCACTGGCTCAAACCCCATCTAATGTATCTTGTATATCTGATCCCTCATCCTCTAATTCACTCCTCCGAGAAGAGCACAAGAGAAGGAGAGAGAGCATGACTCTGTGTATGAAAGAGAAAGCGAGGGAAAGCCAGAGGCATTGCAGAGGGATGAGGTCATGTATTTAGCTTGATTGCACCGAGGGCTGATGGCAGCAAAGTCAGCATAGTCTCTCTGCTAATGGTTTACGTAAGAACAACGTTTCTAGAAGGTTTCCGTAACGTTGACGCCCTAATGTCTCCAGAAGCGATGAGGGGAACACATCCAGCTAATACTTGGCCTCTCTAGAGATGTCAGCTGACCAAAACAGACCACACCCTGTCATGTTATGACATCATACCGTGTGATGTGCACAATCAGCGTCTATGCAAAAATCACAACTTTCCTTGACTGCGTTAAAGTGGACGAATTAAAATAAAGAGCTGATTGTGTCAGCCCAAATTATTTCAGAAGCTCAATAAAGTTCTTTTTAACATCCTACAAGAGCAATGACTGCATCTCTAAAGGTCAGGCAGAGTTAAATCTGTTTAGTATGATTTAGACGAGGGTTAATCTGTAATCTGCCTGAGAAATAGGCAGCCACACGTGTCCTCATTGATTGCCTGTGAGATTAAGCACTAGTTCTTCGCAAACCTTGTCTTTTCTATGGTCATCTCCTCAAAACCATCTGCATTGTGAGTGCTTTTTCTTTCCTTCAGGTTATACGTTCTTCAAGCGGCTGTGCATATAAAATGTGCAGCCGTGCATGATGTATAAAGTCATTTTTGAGAGCTGAAGTGTTAATAGGAGAACAAATATATGTGTGTGTACTTAAGACTCGGATTCTGGGCTTGCTGAAAGGTGATTTCCTGTTACACGAAGTGCAGTGCACTGGGAACCCAGTGTCCCCGGACAGAACAGCCTGTCCTCTTAGACTGGGTGTGTGCCGCACGCACAAGTCATATGGACTCAGAAAATGAATGTATATGTATGTTGGCTTACCCAGACCAAGCAGGGAATGATGCTCCACTAGAGACCAGCAGTTGTCATCCAGGCAGTGGTTCTTGTAGACCAGGAACTGACACACATCTCTGGCCGTCATGTCGGCAGGGACTTCCACAACTTTTCCCACACCATCCTCACTGAAAACCTTGATGATCTGTTGAAGACACACAGAGAATGTCAATTACAGATGCGCACGTTGCTTAATATGACCTAAAGGCGATGTTCTCGATAAGTCTAATTTGTCGACACTATTACAGACACACTTTCACACAATGCTTCAGCCGGGATAATTACACAGCTTGTGGTTGGACAACTTAGCCTTGTAACTTTCCTAAGTGAACCGTCTAAACTAACATATATCCAAGTTTTCAGTTATTGAAGAATAAAAATTATGCTTGGAGGGAAAAAAAAAAAAAGTTTAACACCTGAGAAGAGATGATCCCAACCCCTCAGAGGACCTCAGATGATGCCAGCCCCTCAGACAAACTACAGAACTACCAAATTTTGCCAAAAGTTAAATATATTAAGTTTCTACAATATATAATCATATTGTAGAAACTTAATTTCCTGTAAAGCTGCTTTGCAATGATTTGTATTGTGAAAAGCGCTATACATATAAACTTGAATTGAAAAAATTATTTGCACTTCTTTTTCAAGTTTTTGTCATTGCAAACCATGCATATCTCTGTTTGTGTGGTCTTTAGCTCAATCCACATGGACTCTTATCGGGTTTAGATGGAGCCCGGTGCTCATAAGCATGACTGACTTGAACACGCACGCACAAGAGGATATACTCCATTAAGAGGCAGAATTCACGTGAATGCCAAAGCCAACGGACCAGGTAAACAGAAAGGAAGAGAAAAGGGAGAAATACTTCCAGTGAACGTGCACACAAAACAAGACATTATATAAATATATTTACATGTGGAAGTGCACAACTAGACATACGCATTCATGCACAAAAGCAAACATTTCCAGCTTTATTATTTTTTAAAAACTACAAGCACAGAAGAAGCTAACAGTAGCGTGCAATTTATGCACAAAGATGATCTGCATGACTAAATTTGAAATGTTTTAGACTGGCATCTGCAAGGTTTGTAGGATTTTCTTGGAAAAAGTAGTTATTGTCAGTCTTACCTCTACTGCCTGATACAAGCAACAGTCCGGCGAACACGATGGCATTTTCACTCTGAGACAACCTCTGCTCACTCACGCAGCGAGAGAGAGTGAGTGAGTTAGAGAAAGAGAAAGAGAGAGAAAGAGGGAGGGAAAGAGGGAGGAGAGAAGGGGAGGAGGAAAGAAAGCGAGAAGATGAGAGGAGTTGAGAATGGGCAGAGGACTGAGATGAGACCAAGAGAGTTGCTGAAACAAGAGAGGTAGAGAGAGAAGAGAAGGGAGAGAGACTCAGCTGACAAGCAGCTTGTGTCTTACAATACTCTAGTGGATTAAGCTGCAAGAACGAGACGGAGAGAGATGACTAGGGCTTTAATTGGTCAATAAAATTCATATAATGGATTTCCCTTCATTCCAAATATAACTTTTATTCTTCTATGGAACAAAAGAGATACATGAGAAAGGATAGCCTCAACAAAGAAAATGAATGGGGACTGAGGCTGTCTTGCTGTCGAACCTTATTCAAATATAGTTGACGTCAATGATGGCAAACATCCTAGATAATGTGACTGTGGTGATAACTGTATTTAACTGTCATTTACACATGAAATGTTCTCTGCTTTACAATGAATGAAATACAAATATTAAAAAAAAAAAAAAAAGTTTTTTTTTGGTTGTTTGTTTTGTTTTGTTTTTTTTATTTGTATTTCATTCATTGTAAAGCAGAGAACATTTCATGTGTAAATGTATATACACACACAGTGCCACTTGAAAGTTTGTGAACCCCTTGCAGGAGCTGGGGGTGAAAACTTTTGAACAGGATGAAGGTTCCCAAATTTTTCTTATTTTGTAGAAATATAATTTTCCCCCATTTAGTACTGCCCTTCGGAAGCAACAGAAGATACTTGCATGTTTCCCGGAAAACAAATTTAGTACAATTTACCATGCTCTTCAAATTCAAAAAGTTTTCCGCAGGACATGGAGGATTTTTCTGAAGAACAGTGCTCAGTTTAACTGTTCAGAACAAACAAGGGACTCGTGAACAACCATCACAAAACAAAAAACAGTCGTGGACACAGTACAGTAAGAACCAAGGGTTCACAAACTTTTGAATGGGGTTATTTTAATAATTTCAGCAATTTTTTTGTCTTGTGGACTAAATGTAAACATCTTTTATGTAAAATCTTACTCAGGACAGTACTAAATAAAAATTAACATGAATTTTGTATGATCTCTCTTATATGGTTAAATTACATTTTCACAGATTCTGCAAGGGGTTCACAAACTTTCAAGTGGCACTATATATATATATTATTTTTATATTATTATTATTATTATTATTATTATTATTATTATTATTATTATATGTATTACTATATATTATATTACTGGTGTTTAACTTTAGATCTTTAATATTTGTTTAAAAAACAAAAAGAATGTAACAATCAACATTAACCAACAATAAAGCAATTAAATGTATGTAATTGTTTTACTTTTTTTATTTTAGGTTTTTAAAGTGCAATAAAAATCTATACTTTTTAAATGGAACAATAAATTAAATTAAATGAAAACTGTAAAGTAAAATAAACAACTAGTAAATAATTAATGTGGATTTCATTATATTTGTATTATTATATATCAGGCTTTGAGAAACTCACATTACCAACCATTAATAACAATTCTTCCTCTCTCTTCCCTTACCTTCCATCATCTCTCCCTTTGTCTCTCCCTCTCTCTTTTCCACAACCTTGCTCTCTCTTTCTCCCCCACATCAAACTTTGCCTTGGCTTCTGTCAATGTTTCAAATTCTCTCTGGTTCTCAGAAAGCCTTGAGACAGAGCCCCACATCCAGCTCTCACGACACACACACAGAGTGAGATTTTGTTCTCATTCTTTTTTCACTCCCATTTCCCCCCTGAAGTTTGGCTTTGAACTCCACAGCCAAAGAAAACCGTTCCCTCTCTTTTTCTCAAAACTCAGCATATCACAACTGGAGAGTGTTTCTAAAACACACACAACAGAGGCCAAATCCCAGCGAAATCCCTCCTCCCATAAAACTTCCTCAGTAAAACTAGTGATTTTCTTTCTCATACTCAACATTCTCAATACCTTACCATTTCTCACTATTTGAAGTTCATTTTAAGTGCGGTAAAAAAATAAATAAATAAAATCAAAAAAACACCATTCCATCCTCTCAGACAGAAGAGAACAGTATCATGTAATCTGACTCGACATCATGAAGAAAAGGATGTTGGGGGTTGAGTTATTGGCAAGACCATTATAGCAGTGGAAGCTGTTTGCAGAGCATTGTTTCATTGCTCATTCTTAGTTAGCATTTGCAGCAGTAGAATTGTGCATGTATATTTTCTACAAGCTTTACGATGTAAGAGCGTTTACCCAATGTTGTTCAAATGCATCCTCACAATTGTGTGGCTACGAGCAAACGTTTGCTCTGCACTGCTCCGTCCCGCCTCTGTGGGTCACATGGGAGGATCTTTAAATGTTAAATAAAGGTTTTGCAAACATTCTGAGGGTCACATGGCAACAAAGTGTTTGTTTGGCGTTAATAGAGGGTTGTTCAAGCATTGTTCACAGTTTGTATAACGAGGGAAGAGGTAATCCAAAAATAGAACAGAGGTCACAGTATATGGCCAGTACTTCTGATACATTAGGTTCTATGATTATATATGCACAGATATAGATAGAGTTACAGACAGAAAAACAGTTAGATATAGTTAAATAGACAGAAATGTAGTTGGATGGTTAGACAGACAGATACACAGTTATGGTTAGACAAGTATACAGATAAATATAGTTAGACAGCAAGGAATATGTTAGTTAGGCATGTATACGGTTAGAAATGTGTCTAGTTATATAGTTAAATAGGTGGATAGTTAAATGATACCTAGACCAGTATATAACAGGCAAAATTCAAATAGATAGACGGGTATATAAATACAGTATTATGGAAATACATAGATAAAGTTATTGTAAGATACAGTTAGGCCGGCATGCATGCATACATACAGTACAGACAGAAATAGAAATAAAGTTGGCAAGACATACAGATAGTGACAAAGACAGAAAGATGGAGAGCAAGACAGACAGACAGCTACATAGTAAGACAGACAGAAAAAAAAAAAACAGAAAAACATAAGACAGACAGACAGAAAGATAGATAGATAGCAAGACAGACATAGTAAGACCAGTAGATAGATAGTAAGATATACAGACAGTTAGACAGTAAAAGAGGAAGACAGCTAGAAAGTTATAAAGACAGACAAAGAGACAGTAATACACACAAAGAGAAATAGTAAGTGCAATACAAAGCTGCGTCATAATCAAACTTATGTGCATCTAAAAACTGCCCTGGGTTTGTCCACGAGTATGATTTTGTGTGTGTGTGTGTGTCTACCTGTTTTTCTATTCAGGTGGGGACTTAAACCTGAATACACACAGACTCATGGGGACTCGTGTCACGGTGGGGACCTAAATTGAGGTCCCCACGGGTAAAGAAGCTTATAAAATCACACAGAATGAAGTTTTTTGAAAATCTAAAAATGCAAAAAGTCTCCTGTGAGGGCTAAGTTTAGGTGTAGGGTTGGTGTAGGGCAATAGAATATACAGTCTATACAGTAGAAAAACCATTACGCCTATGGAAGTCCCCACAAGGATAGCGAAACAAGTGTGTGTTTGTGTGTGTGTGTGTGTGTGTGTGTGTGAAAAAACAGACAATGCTCACAAGCACATAGATGCATGTATGCATACATGAGCATATGTGGGTGAGAAACCAATTAAACTGAAACACTCAAACACAAACACTCTTAAGCAAGACTGACCTCCACAGTGAAAGATCAAAGACATCGGAAACAAGAAGCTATCACAACTGAATAAGAGACTGAATAACCGGAAATGGTCCATCTAACTTAAAAAGCCATCCATTTAAATGGAAATAATGTTTAAGTAATGTACAACTCAGGATGATAAAACCCTGTCTAAGATAAGAGTAAATTAGAAAAGTGCATGAGACTATTAGAAACCTGTGGCTGTCTGGAAATGCGGCCCGGCAAGTTCATTTGTAAACAGTCCTGTTTGCTGCGATCACTCACCTGACTCTTATTACCTAATTTGACAGAGCAAATTCGATTTTAACCCCACGCAGGCCTGATGCATATGCATGTACACTCAAACACAGGCATTATTACCACCTGCAGTTTACTGAACTCTTCGTGACCCTGCCTTTCAGTGACATCATAAACATACTGTAAAAATCCACATTCACACACAGAGGCAAAAAATATAACCTGCCCTAACACACACACACGCCTTTGTTTAGAAATCTCAGGGGATAAACGACAGTGACAGCTTTGGAAGTTTCAGGTTTCATGGAGAGGAGCCAGTCTGTGTGTGAGATACAGAGAGAGAGAGAGACATGTTTGTGCAGCAAGACATGTTTGACAGTTTATCAGCAAGTGGAAACAACCCCTGAATGAATAAAAGGATAAAAACAGAGATGAACAGGATACATGATGACACAAGATTATATATGCATATCAAAAAGTAGAGTGCAACCATCCCCATTAAAGCAGGTAATTAATTTTTCCAGTTTAACAGCGTTAAACATATTTAATGCAATTAACACAGGGGCGGAGCTAGGGTTGGCCACCTCACTCATAACTGCTGCTTCTGTCTCTTTTCTTGACAAGAATTTCATTTATTTAGACATAGAATGTTTTTACGACCACATCAAACGGGAGATTTTTCAGACGCACATTCCAGCTTTGCCTCAGCACCAGGCGTTAAGTCAAACGAGCGCTGAAACGGTACAGATGACAAGGAGCTTCAGTAGAACATCAGTGAATGTGGCAGTAAAATTTAATTTTCCAGTCCTGTCAGCCATTATCTTGTGCTCATAGCGCATGCTCTTCAATTGCTCGCATAAATACGGCGGTGGCGCGCCGTAGCCTGTATAATTTCATATTAAAGCGCAAATGAAACTACGAGCATGCTTGTCAGATCCAAGTCACGTTCAGCAGCGGCAGTTCTTAAAGTAATAGCAGCCAAATAACCTAATAACCCATCTGCTATGATGTCTGTTCATCAAGGAAAATAAAAAATAAAAAAATTAAAAAATTAAAAAAAAAAAAAGGAGGAAATCAACTTTTGTAGCTTTAAGGATTCATCTATATTTAATTTAAAATTGAATATTTGATAACTTTATTCAATTTATGTATATTTCCTACTTGCTGAAGGGCACAGGTAAATATGATATATAATGAAATATAATGGGTTTGTGAAAATTGTTTTAAGTTTACTTAAATTAGAAGTTATTTTAAGTTTATTTTAACGCTATTAAATGTTAAAATCGATAGCTCTCAATTATATTGTAATGTTAGTACAGTCAACATTACATTTAGTCAATGAATATTTTCCTAGAGACATCGGTAGTATTGTATATTAGTAGAGTGATATTTGCCTTCGCTCATAAGAAGATGCCATTAAACAAATATTAAAAACATACCGTCTATGTTGTTTCTACATTAATTTGAAGATTGAATGTGAAATTATTGCAATATAAAAGTATATTTAAAAACTTTAATGTTAGGTGGGAATAATTGTGATTAATTTCAGAAAAAATGTGTGATTAGTTATTTTTTTTACTCAATTGACAACACTAAAATAATATATATATATATATATATATATATATATATATATATATATATATATATATATATAAAAAAAAAAATACACACAAGTTTAAATTCAGAATTAGCATAAAAAAAAAAAAAAAGACTGAAACCCAGCATAATCCCATATATTTTTTTATCCCATGATCCTCAGTGTCCATCTCACTCCACAAACAATATCAAGCTCCAGCAATCATCATGAGTCGGTGCATTGTTTCTCCTGAAATTTAATTTTTCAATCAACTGACATCAAAGGACCAGACATAAAGATACCACTCAAGAAGAATTAGGAATCAAGAGGGACAAGGGTAGTTTGAGGAGAGGATTATTTTCTCATACTGATTTTTTCAGTAATGTTGGCTCATGTCATCTCTCAGGGGTCTGTGTTGCAGTCAGCTGACTGGCCAGTGTGTAAGAGTGTGTGTGTGTGTATTTTGCAGTGTGTCCTAAGGCTCTGGCACACAAACCGAAGCAAACCGGTGTTGAGTGTACACTAGGGTGGAGACAGGATCCACACGCACAGACATATTCAACTCCGCTGCGACGGTGTCTCATTTCACAGCACAAAACTTTAATGGGTCACCTGGGAGGAGATTTTTGGCAAAGGTTCTGCAAAATGGGGCATTTGAGTTTGTTTGACTGTGTGAACTAAGAATACAAAGCGGTTCTCACACAGAGCGTAACTCAGGAGACAGGTAAACAAATAGGTGGATTGTCAGTGGTGTGATGGGTCTAAAAAGTGTTTGAATGTGCATCATCTAACAAAACAGTGAACATAAATGTCCCATCACCCTTTTTTACAAGAGGAATTCAAAGTCTCTTTCTCCTTACAAATCATGCCTCAGATGGTATGTTTAACATGGTAGCAAGGTATAACAAAGGAACTATGCTAACTCAACAAGACAAGTGGATATCTAACACACTTGATCCAAAACTACCCTAATATTGGGTTATAGATTAAACAACATTCTGGAAGACAGATATGCCTAGCATAGCAGGCAATCCAAATTAATGTTAATTTTTTACATGTACTAATACATTTAAACCTTTTTTTTTTTTTTTTTTTAATTGAACAAATAATTTAATGTATTCATCAGTTGATGTATAAGATTTGTTAATCCATTTTCTTGGTAAGTTCAAAGTTAGAAATTTAAACATTCATTTTTAAAGCCAATGCTTTAACTAAACTTATTTAATTGACACTTACTTATACTAATGCATTTTTAACCTTTAATAAATGCTGTGAAAGTACTGCTCATTAATTCATATTAGCTATTGAATCAACTAATATTAATGTATACAAAAACACCTATAGATACATAAAAATTTAAAGTTGTAAATAAATTCAAAATGTCATGTTTAATTGTCATGTTAAAAATACTAGTGATTTTTCAGTGTGTATATAACTAATTTTATTTATATATATATATATATATATATATATATATATATATATATATACACACACACACACACACACACACACACACATATACACATACATATACATATATATATACACACACACATATACATAAAATACAAAATAATGCTATCACTGTGTACATATAAATAGGACTGCCTCATTAGCATCTGCCTATAATGAAAAGGTGAAAAGGGTGAAAAGGGCGTCTATATAAATAAAATTAAACTTTTCATGACCTGACAATGCCACATTCACAAACCGTCAATTTAACGGATTTCTGCTCCAGTTACTTTCTGCTGACTCACTGGGCTTTTAGGCATCACACCCAGTAAAGCTCCTTCATGACTTTTACCATTGTTAAAAATGCTACATAAATACATGAGAATTAAACTGTGAGACCTTTGCTACTTACAGTCTAACCTTAAACACATAAATTTGACTGACCCTGCCTCAAATACTAAACACCTATTTGTCAGGTAAACAAGAATTAGAAACAAATGGGTGGCGTTTCAATTGAAATTTGTTTTAGAAGTTTTCATATAGAAACTATAGCACACACCCATGTATTCATGTGAAAAGTCACATGGTAAATTCTGTGGAGCAAACTTCTTAGACATCCTTTTCATCTTGGACGAGTTTTGGATGGATGCGAAATGGGACAGCGCAAACAAGCAAGGAAACCAGACAAATATACAACCCAAACAATCAGCCATTACATATGTCCAGTAATATGGCAGAGACAAATTAAGGATTGTATAATATCGTACACTCTTTACACGCACAACAAGAGAGCCATTTGAAGAGAACAAGAAAGATGACCGATAAATTTGATTTTTCACAGAGCAAAAGCTTTCATGGAAAATTTTGTCAGCTGACCGCAACATCCTGAGGACAAGACTGACTGACTTAAAAAAAATAAATAAAAAAAATTAAAAAAAAAAAAAAAAGTGTAGTCCCATGCTGCTTGAAGCAGTTGAGTTCAGTTATCAGTTAACAAATGTCAGCCTATCATCAAAGCAAAGCTAGTTTGAGGGCATCTAAGCTTGTCTGAACTGCAGTTTAAAGAGTAAGTGAGGACACAGTATACAAGGGTTCCTTTTACAACTTACATGTGGTCTTCTTTAGAAGTTAGAAGAAAAACAATGAAATTCAATGGAATATCTGATTTTAATATCTAATTTTGTCGTCAAGTTTTGCTGGGTAACTTCTTGTAGAGTATATTGCAATATTTTAATATTATGTGGCAGATGTGACTTTGAAGCAAAAATAAATACAGTGCAAGGAATAGAAGAAAAGTAAAGGGTATTTTAAATACTGTTACAACACCTTGAAGGGTTTGAACCTGCAACTTCTGGATAACCAGCGCAAGTTTTTCACAATTAACAGTTATTTTGTTATTATAAATCACTAAAACAAAAAACATTTTTGGTTACTTGAAAATTTATGTTAACTGATATATTAGGTCACATTATTGTAAGGTACAATTCTCACTATTAACAAACTATCATTTTTTGCCTCAAACTCCTAATTTGCTTATTAATAGTTAGTAAAGTAGTTGTTAAGTTTGGGTATTGGGTAGGATTAGTCATGCAGAATATGGTCATGCAGAATATGTGCTTTATAAGTACTAATAAACAGCCAATTAATAATAGGCATGCTAATAGGCAACTAGTTAGTAGTTAGAACTGGTCCCTGTACTAAAGTGTTACCAAATATATAAAAATAAATAAATAAAAACATTTTATTTCAGCTAGTTGTCAATGCAAAATGTATCGTTTATTTAGTTTAACTTTACGTATTAAAAATGGCTAAAACTTAAAAATGAACAAAAACTAATAAAATTAAACCAATAAAAATTTAAATTATTTAAAAAAAACTATAACAGCATCTCAAAGATACTAAAATAACACTGATTAGTACTAAATGTTATGTACTGTACTGTGTACAGCATGTTATGATGGCGAGTCCATGCCCAAGTGAATAACTGCAGTATTCTTGTCAGCATTTAACATATCTAGTCAGGGTTCTTCAACTCCTACCCTTGAAAGTTCAGCTCCAGCCCTGATGAAAAACACCTGAACAAGCTAATCAAGATCTTCAGGATTACTTAAATTACTGGCAAATGAGCTAAATTCTGCAAAACAATGATGTACAGCATCATATGACTGTTTCCAATGCCAACTAATAACACCAACAAGAATAAAACAGGCTAAACCATCAAGATTAACCTCATAAATATCATGCCAATTTCTCAGGCTTTGTTTAAAGCCAATAATATCGATGGCGTTTGTCTCTGATGATAAACAGGTGCTGGAAAAAAGAGATAGGCTTGTGTGACAGTACAGACGGGTCGTGATATAATTTATATTCTCAAATAAAACCCAATCCAACAGCCTGAACATTCTGTTTTCTGCCAGCATGCAAATGTATACCAACATGTAAATATAAGACCTGATATACGCCATGAAATGCAGCTGTATTGTTGTGATGCATGTTCCAAAAATCCAGACGGACTGAAGACAAAGATGACTAGTTCAACAAACACATTAGGTGTCACTGTCACTGTCGCTTACACACGAACACACAGATGTGTCTGTGTTGGTTGTGTATGTTGCTAGCACTCAATCACTTGTCACTTTATGGTCTGACTTTTACGAGAATCTTGAGGGCCTGGTGTCGTTTCACACTGTACACAAACTCACAGACACGCACCCCCTGCGGCTCCTCGCTCTGGCTCACCGCCATTAATCACTCACTCGCAGAATCCAGCGGAGGTCACGGCAGGTTCAGCGTTTGAAACTCGAGTTACTACATCAGAGATGGATCACTCATGCACAGAATGCCGTATTAGTATTCGTACGTGCACGAGGGGAAAGCTGACACACATAAATAAAGAAAAGAGTAAATAAGAAAATCTAGCGAATCCTAATTAATCCCACTGTGGTGGACCTTGTGCGCTTTTGCCGTTTTAAACACACATACACCACTCGGAGAAGTTACACACAAGATTGAAGTTGATGTGTGATCAAAATTGACCCCATTTACTTTAATGCCTGTTTTGGGTCTTATGGACGATTCATCAATGCACGTCATTCTGAAAAACATTTACATTTATGTATTTGGGGGACGCAAAACAACCTACAGGGCATTCAAAGTATGCACTTTTATCTGTCCATGCATTCCATGGGAATCAAACCTACAATAGTGCTATTTTTTTAATTTAAATGATTAAATACATGATTAGATTAACTAAATGATTATAAATTAAAACTATACACACACACACACAGTATGTGTGTATATAAAAAGTCGTGATTAATCGTTTGACAGCACTAATACATATATACATAGACATATACACACACACATATATAAATAATTTAACTGATTTAATCATTTTTAAATTATTGTCATTATTTGAATTCATATTTCAGAAGTTACGCTATATCTACTGCTTTATAATTTGAAATCTAACTCCTTACAAACATTTTACAAGTCTCTTACTAAACATATTTATTGAAAAGTTGTGTTGTTTTTAGGGCTGGACCAGAATATTCGATTTTCAATTTTGAGATTTGAATATTCGGTTCTCATTCGCGCTTGAATATGAATCGCCCATGAGTGAACGTCATGAATGTCATGATTCAGTTCATCTGGAAGAGAAGACAAAAAATGTCAAAGACCTCAGCTGTGTGGGAGCACTTTAAATTGAGTGAGGACAAGACAAAGGCAGTGTGCCAAATATGCGATTTGAAACTGGCCAACCACAACAGCACATCAAGTTTGAAAAATCACCTGAGTTCTGTAAGTAGTACACCTATAGTATATTGTTGGTGTAAAAAAAATAAATATATAAATAAAAACAGCTGCTTTTATCCGCCATGTTAATCAGTAATTTTACACATGCACTTAATTTGCTTGGAAAATACTTGCGAATGTAGGCTATGGTAGTCAGAAATGTTTTTATTTTATTTAAACTGTTCGTTAATTAAAATGTGTGATGCTGTAATTGAAAGTATGCTACCGTGTTCTTTATTACATTTCGTTGAACTTCGTTCATTTATTTTTCGTTCTTTTATTTAACTAGCCTACTGTGCTGCTAATTTCTGATTTGAGAGTGATTTGTTTATTAGAAAAAATGTTAGGCTACCTTATTAAAAGTATTGCTCTTAACAGACCTGTGTGTTTTGTATCAAGTGCAATGTCCGTTCTCGGAGCATAAGCACTGCCCGTGTGAGGCGTACCGCTTACGGCTCGCGCTGTTCTGTAGTTTATTAAAAGTTTATTAATTCTTAATGTGTAGCGTGTCCATATTGCACCAAAATGCCACACTGCACTCCCTTGGGTCCACAGCAACACCCCCCACGCGTGAAGTCAATTGAATGAACGGTTCTCGACATAAAAATGCAAACAGGCAGACAGACACACAGAGATTCCTGCCTTTATTAGAGAGAAGAATATGTTCAGCCCCCTCCCTCCGAAGCTTTGAATATTCGGTGTCGATTACTACCGAAGCTTCGAAGCTCAAAAAAAATGGTATTCGGACCAGCCCTATTTGGTTTAATATTTTGCTACTCATTGCACACAAATCACACACAAGAGTCTTTATGGGGTGACAGTAGACTTGTAAATTCATGCAACATACAAGTGCATTCACCTGTCAAAAAAAAAAAAAAAAAAAAAAAAAAAAAAAACTTACAGATTCAATCTGCTGTGCATTTGAGCAAGAGAGCGTATGATTTTAGTTGCAGATGCAGGCAGAGTGTAATCTTGTCTAGTCTGAGGGCAGTGCCAGTATAAATACAAAGACGCTCAGATAAACGCACATACAGAAAGACCTCTGTGGAGCATGCACAAGAAATTACAAAAGATTCCATCTTTGTGACGCATATTGACAGATCTCAAGCACCTGATTATAATCACACTAACGCGCTGTCAGTATCACAAACACAGCAGCAGCATTTATTCCATTCCCACGCTCAACAAGAGACTACATTGTGCAATGCATGTTGTGCCCATGTCATGCCCGCCAATGCCTGAGCAGTTCTGTCTGATGCCCGCCGGTCACTAAGGGTCAGACAATCCTCGTGAGATCATTAAGAAACAACATGCGTGCATAACCTATCTACAGCATTCTTCAGTAGTAATATCATGTCCAAAATAATGCCCAAAAAGCACTGCCAACCTTAATAGGCCACGCTTACTGGAAGTGTGACCTTCAAACTCTAGAAAACATCATAACTGACATCAACTTCTGAGAACAAAGTATGAACGAAGGTCAGAAACATTAGGGCTGGGTGGTGTAACAGTATATACACTGTGTGATTGTAGAAATATCAACAAGTAGAGATTTTTCTATACACCTTGGGATATCAGTGGAAATGACTGCTGTACATTATTCAGTTGTAACTGCAAATTGTCATGTTAATATTAGACTGCTTTCCTGTAGCTCAAATAGTAGAGCATGGCACTAGCAACGCTAAGATCATGGGTTCGATTCCCAGGGAAAGCAAGAGCTGATAAAATGTAAAACTGTAACTTGAACGCAATGTAAGTCGCTTTGGATAAAAGCGTCTGCTAAATGCATAAATGTAAATGTAAATGTAGACTTCATCTGATGTACATCAGCTATTTGACTTGGAATATGGCTCACAATCAGGGTCTGGAGTCTGTTTATAATATAATTTTTCTGTTTTTACTCACTCAAGTGTTACATAATGTGAATGTTTGTGCACTGATGCCAGACGTATTCATCTGTTATGAATGGTCTTATCTTTTGGTCTGTGTCCATGAAGTTCCAAATAAAAAGTAATAAAATTACACAAAATTCACTGGATTATTTACAAATTGGCAGCACCACATGACTGTTGCATACATACCATTTTTTTTTTTTTTTTTAATTTCCAGGAATAATAACTATAATGTAATATACATGAATCCATGATATATGTATTATTACTACGAATTTAAGAATCATTCTGAGAAGGAATTAAAAGCTATTCTAATGACAGACATCTGCCTCTAATTTTTATTATATACACCCATATACACTACTATTCAAATGTTCAGGGTCAGCAATATATGCTGTTCTTTTAAACTTTCTATTCATCACAGAATCCTGAAAAAAAATTAGTATGGCTTCCACAAAAATATAAAGCAGCACAACTGTTTTTTATCTTTGATAGTACTAGGAAATGTTTCTTGAGCTCCGAACCCAACATATTAGAATGGTTTCTGAAGGATCATGTGACACTGAAGACTGGAGAAATGGCAGCAGAAGAATTCAGCTTTTGCCCTTAAATTGCATTTTTAAATATATTAAATAAACAGTTATTTGTAATTGTAATAATATTTCACAATATTACTGTTACTGTGTTTTTAATCAAATAAATGCAGCCTTGGTGAGTATATGAGACTTAAAAAAATAAATATAATATAATATAATATAATATAATATAATATATATATATATATATATATATATATATATATATATATATATATATATATATATATATATATCTCTCTCTCTCTCTATATCTATCTATCTATCTATCTATCTATCTATCTATCTATCTATCTATCTATCTATCTATCTATCTATCTATCTATCTCTATCTCTATCTATATATATATATATATATATATATATATATATATATATATATATATATATATATATATATATATATATATCTCTCTCTCTATCTCTATCTATCTATCTTACCAACCCCAAAACATTGAACAGTAGTCTGTATTATATCCATATAAACAATCTGCTTTTCTAATAAATAGCATATATGAATGAATAACTTGATTGTGGTACCAAAATCAACTTGACCGCACAGGATGTCCTATACGTCTTGATAACGGAAATCAAACCTCAGCATACTGCCATGGGTTGAACCGCAAAGCTAAAGCCGCGTCCTGTTTTCAGATTTTTTCAGTTGTTCTAGACTCACTCAAGGGCAAAAACACAAAAAGGGAGGAAGACCATGTTTGCAAACAATTCCAAGTCATTCCAAACAATCTTCTAACCCCTAGTCTAGACAAAGAATCTCTTCCAGCTGTATGTTCTAAAGAACTGAACCTTGCCAGGCTGTGCGCCAGACTACTGCAGTTGGCATACCTGAAATGACTCAATCAAATCAAAGAGAGGTGCATAGTGTGTGTTTCGATTACCACTCACACTACTGCGTAAAGTATGTAGTGTGTTCTCAGCACTGCCACAATAGGTGCTATCTCAGATACTAGCATAAATGGCCTTTATAGTGGACCAACACTGTGAAAAGTGCACACTGTACAACCAAAAGGACGGCATGTTTGCAAAGCGCATAGAAACTGATGAGGATGTTAAGCTAAATCTAAAAACAAAAAAGTAAAACAAAATACATAGCACACAAATACTGGCTGACAACATACTAATGCATTTTAAATTACTCTATTTTCTATCAATACAAATCAAAACTGAAGAAAAATTTAACAAATGCCAACATTCAGCTTCATCTGCCAATTTGGATGACGATTTCCAATGGAGCTTTTTGCAGTGCATTCTGGGATCAACTTGGGAGGGAAAGACAGAAAGAAAGAATAAAAAGAAAAAAAAGAGAAAGAATTTAAGGAAATAAAGAACGACAAAATGAACAAAAGAAAGAAAAACAAATGACTGAAAGAATGAAAGAGTGACAGACAGTACAAACTAAAGAATGAATAAAGAAAAACGAATAACAGAAAAGAAAAAGAATGAACAAGCTAACAAATGAAACAATGAAAGAGAATGAATGAAACAACAAAAGCACAAACAAACAAAAGGAACAAAAATGAAACAAAACAAAACAACAAGAACAAAAGAAAATGAAAGAATTAACAAAAACAATGACGACAATGAGCAAATGAAACAAACAAAATGAAAGAGAACAAAAGAATGAGCAGCAGAAAGTGAATGAAGGAATGAACAAACAAAAGAATGAAAAAATGAAAAAGAACAAAAGAAAAAAATAAGGAACGACAAAATGAACGAAAGAGAAAAACACATGATTGAAATGAAGTACGAAAGAGAGTGACAGTTCAGAATAAATAACGAATACAGAAAAAAAAAAACAAAGCAGCAAGAATGAAGAAAAAAAAAAAGAATTAACCAGCTAACAAATGAAACAATGAAAGAAGGAGCCAACGGAACAAATGAAACAACAAAAAAAATGAAAGACAGAGGAAACAAAACCATGAAAGAGAACAAAACAATGAACAACCAAAAGTGAAGGAGGAAGAAACAAAAGAATGAAAAAAGAAAGAGAAAGAAACAACAAAAATGAAAGAAAGAAAGAAAGAAAGAAAGAAAGAAAGAAAGAAAGAAAGAAAGAAAGAAAGAAAGAAAGAAAGAAAGAAAGAAAGAAAGAAAGAAAGAAAGAAAAATGTAGTAGTCTATAGCAGCTGATGGGGCCATAGGTGACTGGACTCAAGAGAAAAAAATACTGAGAAATAGAAATTGGACAAAAGAGGATGGATAGACTGTCCTCAGGGTGTTGACAACAACAAAATGATCATATTCACATGAAAAAAAGACAGAAATAGAGTCAGGCAGCACATACAGGACATCACAAGATGTCACCCCACCCGAGGTAAGGTCACTCCCAGTGAAGAACTGGAAACACAGGGCCATCCCACAATGACACTTCACTTCTCAAAGCTCCAGGAACGCTTCAGGGAGAGGACATACAAAACATGATCTTTCTAATGTGCTTGCGCATGCCAACGAGCATAAATAAAGTTTTTTTTTGTTTTTTTTCCCCTTTGGAAAGGGAGCTTAAGGCAAGGCATTGTGGGAAAGGACAGAAAGGATAGGAAAGAGGAAGGAAGGGCTTTGACTGCTGGCAGAGACCTGGACAAATATACACATCCACACACATGCGCAAGTGGAAACGCAAGCGGCGTGTGAAAGGAAAGCAACTCTCATCTCCAAGAAAAGAGTCTCCGCTCAGAGGATGCTAAGAAAAGATATGATGGGGTTGAAGTCCAAAAAAAAAAAAAAAAAAAAAAAAAAAAAAAAAAAAAAAAATAAAACTGACACTGACTGGACTGACACTGACACTTTTCCGTTCAGGATTTCACATTCGTGACAATGCTTGACAAATGCACATATCTCGTAGGGCACTCATTATACAACAATAGTGCACACTTGAAAAGTACAGGCTTTACAAACAACCCCTCTGGCTGACCCCGTGAAGTCCAAAGAGTGTGTGTGGGGTGTACAGGAGATTAAAGAGGAAACGCTCTGTACGACTGCAACCTGATAAGCTTGTGAGAGTCATTAGTTCTGTACTAAAACCTAGCGAAGCTGCTCCACTGTAGTGTCTACATTGGCTGTAACCTTCTAAGGCAGCATCCAAGTTGAAATGTAATCATTAGCGACTGATTTGAAACAACCCTTACGGAAAAAAAAAAAAACTGCTTCTCAATAAGCACACTCTGAGACCTTAAACACACTCTGCAATTTTGGTTATGTAAGATAGATTTTTGAATCTTCTTTGACGGATCTTAGCAAGGCCGTAACCAGGTCTTGAACATTTGGGTGGTTGCAAACAATTGTAACCTGTGCTGGCAAAATGAGCCACAATGAGCAAATTTTCAATTTTTGTTTTTAAATTTCACATTCTCTATTAAAAGACCTTCAAAATTACGTCTGGTTTGCTGGAATCGAATGAAAAACAACTGAGCTATACCCATTTGAAGTCAACAGTCAGCAAAGTCAATTCTGAGAAAAAAATCGAGTTAAAGTTTTCTGAAGGTTCCAAAGCAAAATCACCTAGCAACATTGCATCTTTTCCTTAAGTTCTTTTCTTAATAATAATTATTATATTAAAATAGATATTTTTATTTTATCTTCGTTATTATAAATAAGAACAGATGCAAAAAAGCAGTAGAACATATAAAAAGAAACAAATAATGCATTACCTTTTCATTTTACATAAACAAAAAGCATTCAAGTAAGAAAAACAAATAATCAAATGTAAAAATCCCTTTACTGTGTTCAATACAAATAAATTGATTATTAAAACTACAAAATCAGTTCAAAATCAAGAACAGTGAGTGATTCCCCCTTTTCTTTTATCGTTTGTTAACATATTAAGACCTACTGTAATGCACGGATCTAATATAATGTTACACATCCGATGGTTTTCCCCAAAGGTTCCCCAAACGTCCACTTAAGACATAACAGATTATGTTTGCGTGAATATTTAAATACTGTAATTCTGTGTATGCGTGTATATTTATCAGGATCACGCGCTGGCGAAAGCACCTTTTATGTGGGCTCTTGGGATGTCAGTCAGCGCGAGAAGAAACTTCCCTAAGAAAACGATTTTAGATGTTTAATTACTATTTGGAGCATTGGGATCGCTAAATGAGGGCTTAGTGAAGTAATTTTTGTGAAAACCTCAAATTCGACATTTAACCTCAAAAACCAATATTTTTCACTTTTTCTGCCTGTAGTTCAAAATTAGCCTGTGCACATTCCGACTCATTTTGCCAGCACAGGTCTCAAATTTAGCTATTTTTTGGGGGGTTTGAACAAATGCAGTCACAAAATGGTTCTATTATTTAAAGGAAATAAATAAAATGAAAGGCAGTAGTAAAAGAACTATAATCTTTTGTAAAGTAATGCATTTGAACTATATGCAAATAATTTATTTTATTTTATTTTAAAATATGCACGTTCACCATTTTGAGTTTTTCCTAATATAAAGGCTGAAAGAATAAATGGCAAATTTGACATTTCTCTCTTTTGACCAACACTCTCTATGCTATGACTCTCTATGTTTAGCGAGGTGCTTCACGATACCATAGAAGAACCTTTTTGTCTAAATGGTTCCATAAAGAACCTTTAACATCTGAAGAACCTTTCTGTTTCACAAAATGTTCTTTATGGCGAAAGAAGGTTCTTCAGATTATAAAAAGGTAAGAAAGAGAAGGTTCTTTAAAGAACCTTTGACTGAATGGTTCTTTGTGGAACCAAAAATGGTTCTTCTATGGCATCGCTTGAAGAATCTTTTGAAGCACATTTATTTTTAAGAGTATAGTTGCAGAGACAGACAAATGCCATAGAATCATTTCAGTTTCTCTTAACTTCGATGGTTTCTCGTACAAACATACATGAGAACAGACTAGGATGCCAGACATACAAGTCTCATACCTGCAATAAATCACTCAGGTAACATGTCATGTCTGATGGGTAATAGCTACAGGGCTCAGAGCGCAGTGTCTGTTTCCAACTCTTACATGTGGCTCCGATGGCTGTGGCAGAGATCCAGGGCTCAGCACAGGAGATCCCGAGGGGCTGCAGAGCTCAGGGAACGGGTTTGGAATTGCTGGCAAAGATGCTGGACGAACTTGCAACTCTTCTTCCTGAAGTCGCCTACAAGGTGAGACACAAAGAGGCAAGAAAAAAAAAGGTTGTACTTGTACTTTTGTACTGAACTCACCTTTAAAATTGTTCAAAAATACATACAGTTCCTAACACTAAAACTTTAGTGCTACAACATCTAACCAAACCACCTTGTTAGTTTCGTCTCGTTTCATTAAGATCTCATTGGTTCATTAACCATGCAGTATTCCTGATATCATCCGTGTTTTAATCAATATGAAGCTGAGCAGGGAATTAAAGCCCTAAAGTTCCCTGAAAACTTCAACGTTGTAATGCGATAGGCTAATGAAAAATAAATCAGAAGAATCCGTGTGAAATTCTCACTGCCGCATTATGGATTCTACTACAGAATATATGAATTAAACCGAGAGATTTGAAACCCACTTAGCCAACCGAGAACCGGTTCATGAACTCTCGTAGTGTTCGGCAGAGTTCAGCAGACAGACACATAGACTGCAGATGCTAAACTCGTCTTCGGGTCTTTGATCTACATCAGTAAGACCGGGAATTATACATGACTGCCTCAGCACAGTTGGAGCGACCATAATAACTGAGGGAATAACTGAGAATTTTTAAAATCCAAACCGTAGCAGGGGGTGGGCCGTTCAGGGTTCATGGCCGAGTCAGAACGAAAGACGACTGTGTGTCTGTGTGAGTGTGTAGAGACGGGAACCTCTGAGTGAACCCATCTCAGTGTGTGTATGCGTGTGAAACTACACCCTGCTGTCATGGAGATCAGAGAAGAGTGGATGAAAGACAGAAGCCCTGCAGAAAGGTGAAGTGTAAAAGAGCTGATTAGGACAAGTAGTCTGAGAGGATTCTGGGGAGAGAATAGATTATTACTATGAACAGAAAGATGACTTTAAAATATAATCAACATATCAGCCTGAGGGGAGAGTATGAATACGGTTTCTTAGATCCAGATCAACACACTGATAAATAGGTAACATAAAAAATAAATAAATGAGGAATATACAGGTGCATCTCAATAAATTAGAATGTCTTGGAAAAGTTCATTTATTTCAGTAATTCAACTCAAATTGTGAAACTCGTGTATTAAATAAATTCAATGCACACAGACTGAAGTAGTTTAAGTCTTTGGTTCTTTTAATTGTGATGATTTGGGCTCACATTTAACAAACACCCACCAATTCACCAAACACCCACCAATTCACTATCTCAACAAATTAGAATATGGTGACATGCCAATCAGCTAATCAACTCAAAACACCTGCAAAGGTTTCCTGAGCCTTCAAAATGGTCTCTCAGTTTGGTTCACTAGGCTACACAATCATGGGGAAGACTGCTGATCTGACAGTTGTCCAGAAGACAATCATTGACACCCTTCACAAGGAGGGTAAGCCACAAACATTCATTGCCAAAGAAGCTGGCTGTTCACAGAGTGCTGTATCCAAGCATGTTAACAGAAAGTTGAGTGGAAGGAAAACGTGTGGAAGAAAAAGATGCACAACCAACTGAGAGAACCGCAGCCTTATGAGGATTGTCAAGCAAAATCGATTCAAGAATTTGGGTGAACTTTACAAGGAATGGACTGAGGCTGGGGTCAAGGCATCAAGAGCCACCACACACAGACGTGTCAAGGAATTTGGCTACAGTTGTCGTACTCCTCTTGTTAACCCTTGTATTATGTTCCAGGTCAATTTGACACATTTTGATTTTCAAGCAGTCGGAAATACCAGTTAATCTGTAATTTTATTCTTGATATTTTGTGACTTTCTCATTTAGGGCCATGAACATGCATGCAAAGTCAGGATACACTGATGTGTTTCGAAGTGCACACAAATAATTTTCTGACGATTTTGATGTTCGCGGGCCAATATGACCTACTTTTTTTTTTTTTTTTTTGTTTCAAGGCAACTGTACAGACCCAAATTAAATATTTTTCTTGGATATATGTTGCTATTTTTGTGTTTTACTATCCTGGAAAGGGAAAAAATTAGCTTTTTCTCATTATTTTCAATGCTAAAACAAAGACTTTCTCAGACTCCGATGGTAAAAGTGAGCTATCATTTCTATTTTCAACGTATATGAAATACTAAACTTATCTTTTTCTTCCAGAAATTTTGTAACTTTCTCATTTAGAGCCATGAACATGCATGCAAAGTCAGGATACACCGATGTGTTTTGAAGTGCACACAAATAATTTTCTGACGATTTTGATGTTCACAGGTCAATTTGACCCACAATTTTTTTTTTTTTTTTTTTTGCTTCAAGGCAACTGTACAGCCCCAAATTAAATATATTTATTGGGTATATGTTATGTTGGTATTTTACTACCCTTGAAAGGAAAAAAAATTAGCTTTTTCTCATTTTCAATGCTGAAAAAGACTTTCTCAGACTTAGATGGTAAAAGTGAGCTATAATTTCTATTTTCAATGTATATGAAATACTATTTAACTTACCTTTTTCTTCCAGAAATTTTTGTAACTTTTTCTCACTTAGGGCCATGAACATGTCTAAAGTTGTGTTCCAAATTTGAAGTTGATATAAAAAAAATTCAGGTTCCCATGCAATTTTGTTTAGGCATTATACAAAAACTAGCCACTGGGTGCCATTCAAACTCTATTGATTATTTTTTATGCAATTTTTCTGTCACAAATGTATAAATTTTTCTCTCAATATTACATCTATAACAAAACCACCAAATCTGGAATCCTGAGACTCAGACCTCTCCAACGATATGTATTTTGTCAAGATTATAAAAAGTTTTGATTTTAAAAGACCGTATTTGTATTTTTTTGAAAATACATTTTGTAAAATGACACCCCCACTAAGGGGGAGGAGCCCACTAAAAGATTTTAAAGTACCATTTTCATGTTAAGGCAATGTCCGATTTCAAAATGGTTTTCACAGGATGAATTTTGAGGTTTTAAGCTTTCAAATGATATATAATTTATGATAATTACTAAAACATGTTATAGGGAAAAATTAAACGAAAAATTATTTTTGTGACAAAGGTCAGAACTCCTATTATGATGTAGTATATGTTTTGAGGTGCACTCTTGTCATAAATTAATATATAACTGTTCCTACATAATTTGTAACAAAAAAAAAAAAAAAGTGATAAAATATCTATTTAGGAGTCTTAGACCTTTCCAACAATATATAGTTTGTCATGATTAGATTAGGATTTAATTGTAATATAGTAGTAAAGTATAGTAGTAAACGTCTACCAGCGGGACGGTAACAGTTAAAGGGCTAAAAAAATGTGGTTAAAAAAAAAAAAAAACATACTTTTTAATATTAATTGTTTGCACTGTGTGACAAATACTGATATTAATTTTTTTCTGTTCATACCTGATTCCTCCTTGTTTTTAATAAATGTGATATTTAGGGAATTGCATTGAAGTCAATTAGGGTCAATTTGACCCGCTCCATCAAAATCGTACCCAGAAATCGAACACAATACAAGGGTTAAGTCACTCCTGAACCACAAACAATGTCAGAGGCGTCTTACCTGGGCTATGGAGAAGAAGAACTGGACTGTTGCCCAGTGGTCCAAAGTCCTCTTTTCAGATGAGAGCAAGTTTTGTATTTCATTTGGAAACCAAGGTCCTAGAGTCTGGAGGAAGGGTGGAGAAGCTCATAGCCCAAGTTGCTTGAAGTCCAGTGTTAAGTTTCCACAGTCTGTGATGATTTGGGGTGCAATGTCATCTGCTGGTGTTGGTCCATTGTGTTTGGTCCACTGCACCCTTTTACTAAGAAATTTTGGAGCACTTCATGCTTCCTTCTGCTGACCAGCTTTTTAAAGATGCTGATTTCATTTTCCAGCAGGATTTGGCACCTGCCCACACTGCCAAAAGCACCAAAAGTTGGTTAAATGACCAAGGTGTTGGTGTGCTTGACTGGCCAGCAAACTCACCAGACCTGAACCCCATAGAGAATCTATGGGGTATTGTCAAGAGGAAAATGTGAAACAAGAGACCAAAAAACGCAGATGAGCTGAAGGCCACTCTCAAAGAAACCTGGGCTTCCATACCACCTCAATAGTGCCACAAACTGATCACCTCCATGCCACGCTGAATTGAGGCAGTAATTAAAGCAAAAGGAGCCCCTACCAAGTATTGAGTACATATACAGTAAATGAACATACTTTCCAGAAGACCAACAATTCACTAAAAAGGTTTTTTTTTTTTTTTTTTATTGGTCTTATGAAGTATTCTAATTTGTTGAGATAGTGAATTGGTGGGTTTTTGTTAAATGTGAGCTAAAATCACCACAATTAAAAGAACCAAAGACTTAAACTACTTCAGTCTGTGTGCACTGAATTTGTTTAATACACGAGTTTCACAATTTGAGTTGAATTACTGAAATAAATGAACTTTTCCACGACATTCTAATTTATTGAGATGCACCTGTATATTATTTTATACATTATTATAATAATCTATTTTAAGTCATTTAATGAATAATTAACTGTAGTAATATTTTACCACTTTTTTTATTTATAAAAAAAAAAAAAAAAAAAAAAAAAAAAAATCACAATTAAATTCACAGCACTAGATGTAATCAATGACTTGATAATTGCAATGCGTAATACAAGCAGGGTTTCAACACCTTTTGACCAAATCATTTTCAATTAATATAGCTTCATAAAAATTGATGAAGTTACTAAATATTAGAGCATATCTCAGCACAACTGCACTATTGTTTGAACGTTTGTGGTTAATAATATTTTATTATATAAATTAATACTTTTATTCATCAAGGTTTCAATTGCATTAAATTGATCATATGTGACTGAAGAATTTACATGTACAAATACAATCTATTTAAATGAAATGCTGCTCTTTTGAACTTTTTATAACAAAGAATCTTTAAATATTAAGTAGCACAACTATTTTCAACATTGATAAGAAGAAATGTTTCACGAGTACCAATTTAGCATATTAGAATGATTTTTGAAGAATCATGTGACATTGAAAACTGGAGAAAACTAGAAAAAAATGTTTTCTATATTACAACAGAAAACATTTAAACTGTAATAATATTTCACAATATTTCTAGATTTTTGATACTTCATTGTTTCTTAAGGTAATGTAGAAAAAAAAAATCACATTCAAAACTTGCTTGATTTTCTAAGTCTGGAAATCATAATTCCACTGATGTTGACATTTTCATTACCAGTTAAAAACACACACTTAAGGCCTTTCCACACTGAGCACGAAAAAGCGAAACGAATATCGGACGCGATGACGTGCTGGAATAAAACAGATTCCAATGGATGCTTCCACATAGACTGCGAACATTCGAAAGCTTTTTTTCGCACCAGTCTGACGAATCTTTTCAGTTTCGCAAAGCGAAAACACGGGCCGTCCAATAAGATTTGAGCTAGGATCACATGACCGGTGCAGCTGCTGTTGCACAAAAGGGTGAGAATGGTGGCGCTGTTTCGAAAACCAGTGTAAACAAACACCGAAGAAGAGTATCCCGGATACTCTTGTTTATCGTTGGTATTTCAGAACAGATTCATTCTCACGTCCTTTATACAGAATAACACTTCTAATAATTCTCCACTGAATTATGTGATCTGTAGAGCACCGTCAGTTTTCTTCCACGTGCGCGAGTGTTATGAGTCAGAGCGCGTTCACTCTCTAGTCTAGATCTTCCGTATTAAAAAAAAAAAAAAATCGAGTGAAACATTTTTCTACACATGAAATATGAAAGCAAATAGACATATGATTATGACGATATATTTTTCTGTATGTGTTTTGTTTGCAGCTCATGGTATTTTTATAGCAATAAAGGATGTTTGACAAATACTGTATTAGCAGTGTAGCGTTATTAAACGTACAAAGAGTGCATGTGTCTGCTTATTATAGAATTAATATCAACTATAGATCACAATCGGAAGTTATTACAAGCACTCGATGATGGTTTTAAGTGGGTAAGCAAATACATTAATAATTACATTTTCAAGTGTAGCTTGATGCTAACTGTACTTCTAATTATATTTAAAGGTGCCATAGAATGGAAAACTGTATTTACCTTGGCATAGTTGAATAAGAGTTCTGTACATGGAAATGACATACCGTGAGCCTCAAACACCATTGTTTCCTCCTTCTTATGTAAATCTCATGAATAAAAAAAGACCACTGAAAAATAGGCGAATCAGAACATAACACCGACTGTGACGTAACAGTCGGGATCACTAATAGTTACGCCCCCATCATTTGCATATACACGCCCATGTTCTAGGCCAGCCGCCAGCCGCACCATCAGAAGTTCTGCAGGTATTGTGAAGAAACAAGCGAGGACAACAGCGAAAATGCCAGATCATGGAAATAAATGTTATGTTCCAGGCTGTGCAGGGGATGTGAAGTGCAGGCATGGGTTGGTGTCTGTATTCAGAAAGGCACGGAAAGCAAATAACGCGTTCTAATAAAATAACGCGAGCCACTAAAGGGACATGATTAGCTCCTTGCTAGCGGTAGCCTGTTACATTGCAGTACATAAGATTTCACTTACCACATAAACAGAGTAAGGAGAGATGACTGAGGATGATGGCGAATGATTTGCAGAGCACCACTGACAAGAATCTGATCTTGTAAAATGTGTGGTAAGTACTGCCACTCCATAGTATAAACAGAGTTCGTGCGATCGAGAATCTCGAAAGTGAAAGTAAAAAGCGATAAGCAGTTTCAGTGCCCCGCATATTAATAGCGGCTCCCTGATGCACACATTTTATATACAGTATAATTACCCAACGATATCACTGCGAGAGAAGGTATTGAAATATACATTTTCCTCCCTGTGTTTCCTTCCTGCTGTGAGCTACTGAAATGAGTCGCACTTTGAAACAGCCAATCAGAGCAGAGCCGCACTGTGAAACAGCCAATCAGAGCAGAGCTCAACATTATTATTCATGACCCTTCCAAATAAGCCAATAACAGACCATTTCATTCTAGGGAGAAATCCTAGAGTTGTAAATGCACATGTAAAACCATTTCTGGAGAATTTTTGCCCTTACCTAAGCCACATACCTTCTATGTAGATATCAGAGAACAATTTAAAATATTGTGTCAATGCATTCTATGGCACCTTTAAGGATGTAGCCTATTCTTGTAAGCATTATAGATAGTTTGTTTCTCTGGTGTAGAACCAAACTTTATCTTACTTTAGAAGTTAAATCCATATACAAGATACATATCTGAGGAAAAATGCATTGTTGGTTGGCACCACCCAGCGTGCAGGCATGAATTAGCAGAAGACGAACAATCGTTTCGCGCTTGGTGTGAAAGCACCATTTGTCCGCGATTCGCATCGCGCTCAGTGTGGAACGGCCTTTTAATGCGTGCATATACGTTACCTGACGGCCTGTATGTGCATTGGCTGTGATCGCCGGAGCTTTTGGGCTGGAGAGTGGGGGGTGGTCACTTTATTACTAGGGGCCCGTGGCAGTGGGGCCACTCTGTTGCCATGGAGTCCACTGCCATCAGTACTGTGCAAGAGGGGGGCTGAGTCCGAATGGCGGGTCTCACAGGTTGCATAGATGCTCTCATAGGAAGAAAGAGAGGCCATGTCATTCACCAGGGCCTCCAGATCTACATCATCCTCTGAAGCAAAACAAAACATGCATGGAAAGAGAAAGAGATTGAGTCCTAGATCATTCACAAACCACAAAATTGTTTCAGCAGAAACCACAATACTAACAGTAGCCTCAGAAATACACTCAATTCACATACAATAGGATGCTGTAATTAATCATTGATTATGATGCATATTAACAGAGACTGTGTGTAATATTTATACTATCATTTGTCAAGCAGAAGAACCTTTTTAATAAACAAAAATTTCAATTATGAAAAATGTAAAAGAAATGAACATTCTCCCATTTAAAAGTTTAGGGAAAGTTTTTTTCTTTTTAAATAATTTTATTCAGCAAGAATGCATTAAATTAATCATACTGATCAAACTGAACATATTAGAATGGTTTCTATAGGATATTATAGACTAAAACAGAAAACAGCCATTTTAAATTGCAATAATATTTCACAATATTATTTTTCCCAAGTGTATTCGTGCTTAAGAGACCTAAGAACAGTATTTTTTTTTTTAAATCCTGAGATCCAAACTCCTGAAAGGTAATGTGTATTATACATAACACCATATAAGAAGTCATTAAAATTAATTAAAAAATAAAATACGTTATGTACATTTCTTATATATTCTAAAATAAAACGTCACATTGCATTGAACCATGGCACCACCACATCAATTTTTATTAGGGAATTTATTTATTTATTTATTTATTTATTTATTATGATTTCACAATTGCACTTTAAATCAATTATGTCAAAACCATTAAATCAATCATGTCAAGTTTTGAAGTAGTAAGGCATTCTCACACTAACACCACCACGTTTGACTGTCGGCTAGATTGCGGAATGCCATTTTAGCTTCACGCCAAACATAATGGGATGCATGTCATCCAAAATGTTCCATTTTTGACTCACAGAACATTCTTCCAAAAGTCTTGGGGATCAGCCAGGTGCTCTTTGGCAGATGAGAGATGAGCGTTTATGCGCTTGGTTAGCAGTGGTTTCCACATTGCTCCTCTCCCAGCCCACATTTCTTTGGAAGAGTTTTTTTTAGGATCCACTGTGGCTTCCTGGATGATTTTAAGCTGAGCCTTTGGACACACTTTGACATATCAGCCACAGAACATTCACCACCATGTCCACTTGTTTTCCATATGCATTATGGTTTAGTGGTGTCCCAGAATTTCAGAAATTGATATAACTTTAAGACAAAAACTTTAGTTACTAGTTATTTTCCCTTATGTTTCAAGTAATTTCCTTTTAAGTATGGTTTGTTTAATTGAATATGTATGCATCTTGAGATGGTATAGCATAGCGATTAAGGATCTGGGACAGTATGCAAGATTTAATTGTCTTATTTGTAGTATTTGCATAAACTATGAAAACGATGCACTAAATGTACAATGCCACTAACAATAAATAGCCACAAGATGGCAGTATCAAATTAAATGAGTAAAGACCAAAGTGGTCAGTGCTTTGGTCACATTTCCCAGTGTTCCCTGATCTGATTGATTCCCTCTAATCTGACTCAGAGCAATTCATCTTGAGTCAATGACCCCACAACGTTACTCACACTGACATATCCAAAACCAAACAGTCTACCAATCTTGCTCACACAGAAAACACATCATCATAATACATTTTGTTCTGTGAGAGGAACAGCAGGTAGTTTGTGGAATTGCTCTGGAATAACGGTACATGCCTGTTAAATGAAGCAATCTGGAGAGGTTCAATAGTTGGCGTGTATTTTCACTAACTTGGTTTATGACTGAAATGCTTTAACTTAACAGATTCGCATCTGGTTTTGCCTCATGACCTCAAGTGGTAAGCTTCACAGTACCAAAACTTCATTTTATCATTAGCATTTAGCGTTATTTTTATCATTTTTCCCCTGCCGTCCACAACCTTATCAAAACAGCCCTGAGACACATTTTTGGGTCATGACCCAATAGTTGAGAAGCACTTTGTGCAATCGAGACCCATTAAAACAAAGCTTTTAAGGCCCTAGACTAGAGTGATCTCCTCAAACAACTGGTACGTTTAAAAGAATAGCAAATCATGCTAAATGTAATGCTAGTGCAGTGTGGGTCACCAAAGTGCTTTTCCTTCATCAGTACGAACAGTTACCACTGCTGAAACGTGCTGTCCCTTATCGATCCAGACTTGCGAAGCAAAGAGAAGGCAGCGAGATGGCCATGCTATCAGACACAAATTGACAGAAAAGTAAACCTTTATAGACTAGCTAAAAAGAATATTTAGCTAAGCTAGCTTCCCGAGTAACAGAAGCACTTCTCTAGATTATATACGGATTTAAAGCATGTTCACACGAAGAACGATAACTATAATGTTTTAAATTCTATTAGAATAGAGGAGTCCAAACCACAACTATAATGAAACAATGCAGGAACAATATTGTTCGATCACTTTCATTTAACTTTTATCAACTGCAAATAAATATTAACTAATATATAGTTGCGATGAAACAGAAGTGGCGACATTTTCTTGCGCATTTTTACATACATCAGAGCTTAACGATAACCAAATTTTTATTTCGTTTTTTTTATTTATTTAATTATTTTTATGCCTTTTATGCCTATACAGGCCAGTATAGAGAAGGAGGAAAGCAATGAGTGGAGAAAGAGTGGAGCGGGATCGGCAAAGGACCATGAGACGGGATTCAAACTCAGGTCCCCACAAGCACAGTTGTGATGTATGTTGGCGCACTAACCACGAGGAAATGGCGCCGACAAAAAAAAAAAAGGCGGGAACTTACTTTATTGGTTGTTGATTGGATTTTGAGATGTAGGCCTATCCACTGCACTCAAAGGAGGAGGAAGATGAATGCATTTCATACCAATTTTAACTAAACTAGCTAGCGAATATTAATTTAGCAACACCTGAATAACCTTAACAACTGACAAGTGACCAATCAGAGAAGCTGATTCGAAAACAGATCTAAATCAAAGCTCTGCTTCTGACTTCCTGTAGAATACCAGCAGCGTTCGAACCGCCGTGCATTCCATACATTCCCCAGACCCACACACTTCTGCATGTGTCCGAGTGTAAGTGTTCGTGAATGTAAGGAGAGAGCTCGGCAAGTGCCCTGTGTCTCCTCAAGCGCAAACATGCACGTAAAATAAGATGAATAGGACTGTAAAACAATGAGGTACTACAAGTACAAGATCTTCAAGGGGTACAGTGAGTACAAGTGATTGTCAAGGAGCATCTTCCCATTTACCGCTCTCAGCGCTAAATGGTCCAAATATGCTTTAAGAGCTATTAAAGTTTTCCTCGTCTTTCCAAACACTCCCTTCCTCTTTTCTCCATTTCACAATCCTTAAAGTCACCTTACAAACAAATACAAACATTTCCACAATATCCCATGGTATTACCATGTAAGGTTACTTTTACTTTAAGAACAATGGTAATACCATGCTACATATAAAAGAACATGCTATTACCATAGTAACAAAAAAACTATATAATTACTATGGTATGACCAAACATCATGACATTACCACAGTATGTGTTGACACCATAAGATCTTTTTGTATGTTATCATGGTAATACCATGTTTTTTGCATGTGGTACAAAGGTAAACTCATTTTATTAGTTTACATAAACCATGGCATTAACTTTCTACATGTAAAAGAACATGCTATTACCATGGTATTTTAAAAATGACATTACTATAGTACATGGTGATGCTATAGGCTCTTGTATCATATTCAAGTTAAACTCTTGACTGCATGCTGGATTGTTTTCAGGGCGGGTTTTAGAAAGAGGGGGCGTGTCTAATTGACCCTTTGCAAAGACCTGCCCCCCTTTGTTACTGTTGCTATTAAAGCAAGAAATAAACATGAATGAACATTAGAAGGTATTTTATTTCAGCTGTGGAAAGATGTCAATACACGCTATTTTAAGTTCAAGACCACCTACGTTAATCTACTCTCGGTTTTGGCGTATTCGGCGATATGATTGGTCAGATCGCCTGTCAGTCAAGCTCCCTGCGAAGGGTCTAATTTAGTGGACAAGTCTAACAAACGTTCCAGAACTTTACTTACAACCATATAGTAAGTTCACTGGTTTATCAGTTATTGTAAGAGGGACATAATACCTTGACTATTAATATCAGACCTTGTCAAACAACTAACAATAACAAACAATACAGTGCAAATAAATGGTCAATTAGCTACAGAGCTAATTATAACATTCATTAGCAATCTATAAGATTCCTAGCTAGCAGTGATCTTTTCAAAAGAGGATACACAAATCTCTTCAGTGGCTAATACTGTCAGACAGACTCTTTCCTGTTGTTTTTCTTTCCACTCTCTTTCCTCACTGTGGAACTGTGTTTCAGAAGACAGTCCAGCCTCATGTGCTCAGCTCTCTCTCTCTTTGTGTGTACTGAATATAGGTCACCTCATATAACTCCAGCCTCAACTTATAGAGTGCAAACAAGCTTGTAAGTGCAAGCATGTACTCATACACCCCCACCCACCCAGTGGCTTGCCACAGATGACCAGAAACAAACACAACAAGAAAGATTTATAGGCTTTTACACTGTGTGTGTATCCTCAAGTGTATGCCTGTGTATGTATGGGATACAGAAGTACTGCCATCTCGACCTGCCCAGTAGGAAGCCATCAATGGTCCCCATGATGAAATTGGCTTAATATGCAGACTAAATAAATGTCTTATTGAGCATCTAAAAATGCAGAAAAGTTTGTGAGAGGATTCAGAGTAGAGGAAAGAAAACATCATTACCTCAGAATATAAACAGTAGAAGTTAATAAAAAGTCCGCATCAAGACTCTGTTTACTTAGCATACATATTTGTCCCGAGAATTTAACTAAATATGACAAACTCCCTTTGATCTCAGTTTGATGATGCTCTCATTTGGAAAAATGAATCATAAATAATTTGTATTACTGTTTTCGTGGATGCAGAGGTTTTAAAACAATTTTTTACCAAGGTGTTTTTTTTTTTTTTTTTTTGGAGGACTCAATTCCTAAAATACAAAAGGCAGCTATCTTTATGTATAAAGGAGATATATATATATAGATATATATATATATATATATATATATATATATATATATAGATATATATATATATATATATATATATATATATATATATATATATATATATATATATATATATATATATATATATATATATATATATGTGTGTGTGTGTGTGTGTGTGTGTGTGTGTGTGTGTGTGTGTGTGTGTGTGTGTGTGTGTGTGTGTCTCTCTCTCTGTACATATATAAACTTTCGGACCTCCTAGGGGCTCATTAGACCCAGTTCCCAAACCTCTGCTTTAAGTGGTAGGGTTACTTAAAATAAATTAGTATCTAGAATTTTATATTTAAAAAAAAAAAAAATAGACAGCCAAGATGTATGCATGTATCAATGTCAGCAATGCCGGTTCTTAACCCTGACCAGTGTAACCAGCCCACAGTGTATATATGTCTACACACAATAGCCTGCTGTGGCCTTCTGAAAAATCTATATGCTTCAGGGTAGTGACACATTAAAGCAAGGCAGCATCTGGAGAGCAGAGCAGGACATAGACACACACATGCACACAAGATCCACGGCCAACAGCCTTGCACACGACTATAAAACGGTTAGCGATTCGGGGAAGGCCCTGGCTTGCACAGCTGGTGGAGGATATACAACACTAAGTGCACACAACCACCGCAGCTACAGGAGGGGTCGCCAGTAACCTCTGTGACCTTACAGAACCCAGTGACCTCCACAATGCTACTGAGGACAAATGCTGCCTGTGCAATCCAGCTAGATGTTGCCACTCAAAATGCAACAGAACTAAAGTAACAGACCATTCGCAAAGACCCGCCCTCCTTAGTTACAGTTGCCATCCCCGACAAAAATTGCCGCTCTCACGCTACAAATCATGTTCTCACGCAATGAAAAATACATCGCAGAGCAAAGCGGAATCTGAAAACGTGCCGACAGACAAGACAGAGCAGGTTACTTCTGGTATGAAACAAGGAAGTCAGGACTCTCAGCTTTCAAATTTTGTTATTTTTAAAAGAAATTCAAACAATAAATACCGTTTTGTGGCTCTTCAATGTGTTGTGACAGATCACTGTATTGCCTCAGTTCAAACACGTGAACCAATCGTCTTTTCATATTTATGAAAAGACATGAATGTTTATTCAAATTTACATGAATAAACATCAGAAAGTATTTTATTTCAACCGCGGAACACACCATTTTTCAAGTTTAAGTCCACCGAAGTTAATCTACTCTCCTGTCTGATTTGTGGTTAAGGCTAGAAGGGATACAGCTGCGGCTACTGGGCATTTGCATTTACATATTTTACGAGCCAACGATATAACATGAAACCTATGAAAATGGTTTAAAAACCACATGGCACCATAGTTTCATCACTTTACAATGTCGCAATGACTATCTTTTTTCGGTAAAGGATCTGTCATAGTTTGATGAGTGGGAAGATGACATGAAGCGACGAGAGGTTAGCTGCATTGAAAACAGATGAGCGCACGGCACGTGCATATACAGCTCCCGATCGGGGCGAAGTTCACGGGATTTTGTCCACAGAATGAAAAGAGCACACTTTCAACATTTTATTATTTAACACTCAAGTTTTTTTAACTTAAGTGCTGTGAGCCATTCATACAGCACTGGACATGGACAAATCTGGTACGCAAAACAAGTACTTTAAAGGAATTTCTTAGCTTATTGCCGTTACTGTGGCAACCAATAAGAGCACAGCTTAACTCTCCGCATATTTTTATATTTAGTTATATTGAAAAAGTTTTAATTCAGTCGATCTTTATTACCCCGTTTAACATGGATTTCTATGGAGACCGGCCATGGATGTCGGGCAAGATGGCGGATAGCAGCGACGGCACATAATATCCGTGTTCTGATTGGTCAGATCGCCTATCAATCAAGCTCTCTGCGAATGGTCAATTGAATGTACAGGAATAAAACCAGAGAACGGCCCTTTAATAACCCACCTGGGTGAATAGGAGAATTCCGATTGGACGACTGCTGGAAGCTTGAACCGATGAGATTTGACGTTCTGTGAGAGGGGGAGTGGTCAACATTGTCCTGAAGAAAAAAATAAATAAATTAAAAAAAAAAAAAAATAAGGAGAGGGTCAGGCAGCTCAAGTAGGAACATAAAAATATATGAAGAGATGCATGCAAGCTGATGTCTCCGCCACTTTATGTCATGACCAATACTTGAAATTACAGGCTATGCGCTTCTAATGTGGATACTTCTAATCTTTAATGGAACAATTCACACCCCAAAAAAATGAGGATTTTGTCATCACTTGCTCACCCTTACAATGTTCTTGTATGATTTACTTTCTTCTATCAGGTAAAAAAAATAAATTTAAAAAAAAGTTAATTTTTTGAAAAAAAAATAAAAATACTGGTCACTTCAAAATAATGAAAGTGAATGAGGATTGAAAGCAAGGCTGCTCAATGATGACAAAATCATAATCAAATATCTTGGTTAATATTGGGATCACAAGATTACAATATATTATATTAAATACTTATACTTACATATAAGTATATACACATTTAAATAAATAATATAAAAATTATATTAAAAAACAAGTATCAACTATGTTGTAGTGGTGCACTTTCACAACCTCCTGAAAACTAATAAATATTTAGGGAAGTCTGAGGAAAAGGGGGGAAATTGATTCCAAACATGAAACGAGTGAAATGGAATACGGTATAGTAATTGTTTTATCACAATTATTTTGTTGAAAACAATAAACTGCACAGTAAAACAATAAGAAACAATACATACGACCACTGTGCTCTATATTTCAAATCTTCTGAAGTCATGTGATTTCTTTGTGTGAGGAACAGACTGAAATTTACAATGTTACTCAATGAAAATTTTGACATCTGCATTCATGAATTCATGAATGTATCAGCGATTTCTGATTCCATCATGAGTGAATAATTTTTCTGAATCGGATCTTTTAATGAATTAGTTGATCCAGTTTACAAAACTAACTGATCCAGTTTTGACTTTTTGACTCAATGGTCCAGTAAGAAGGGAAGATTATCAGTGAATAAATTTTGGTCCATTTCTCACATAAAACTAACAAATGACTTGGAAGACCATATGGAATATTTTTTATGATACTTTGATGATTTTGCATGCTTTTTGAAGCTTCAGAGCCCCAATCTTCTTTTGCGTTCCACTAAAGAAAGTGACCAACATAAGGATGAGTAAATGATGACAGTTTTTGGGTGACCTATTCTTTAATGTCATAGTTTGCATCTCAGTTATAATTTGGAAATGGGCAAATACTCCAATATAGACTTCATCTCTGAAATAATAAATCAAATAGGTTATCTATTGGATAAAATAAAATAAAAAAAACGTTAATTTGTGTGTCTATAACCTAAAACAAATTGATGGCAATGCACAAATATACAGTATATATTGTATGTCGACTGAATGCAGAAACAGAATCAATGTGAGCAAAAAATATATATAATGCATGTCTTTGACAGTAGCAATTACATGCATGTGTGTGTATGAAAGTCCCATCCATAATTCCCAATGCATCAACATAGAATGCCAAGCAATAAAGGCAAACTATGCACACAGCAACAGCTCTAGTGCTCTCAAACCACACACACAATCTCACACCATATAATTCAAAGCAGAATGCACAAAGCTGGAAGTAGTCATCCAAGAAAAAAATAATAAAAATAAAGCCACATTTTCAATTTCCAGTTTTCTAGGAAACCTAAGAACATGGAAGCCGAGTTTCCAGGAACTAGCCTCTGCCAGAGGTCCCCATGCTCTCTTTTCTGCCTGCCTTCTTTCTATTTCTCTCTTCTGCTCTCTCTTCATGCTGCACCAAGCCAGCCGGCTCTCAGAAAAGAGAAAAACATCTATAAAAACGAGAAGGGAAATTTACAGCTCTGAGAAAGCTTCTCTAATGCTTCAGCCAGTGTACTGTTAATCTTGCGCAGTGGTAAAAGACCAAAAAAAGTCAACAAATGCTGCACACCAACAGAAGGTATTCACTTTTTATTTGCTTATTTAAACAGGGTTTAATTTGGGCCATATTACTTTAAATTCGAAGTGTAAAGGCTTTTTACATACTTTTTACTCTCTTCAAGGAAGCTCAAAAGTGGAACGCACCAGGATCTGCAGCAGGGGATGACAGAGGAATGCGAGAGGGTTTGTTTGTGTGTGTGAGTGTGTGTGTGTGTGTGTGTGTGTGTGTGTATGTATGTATGTATGTATGTATGTATGTATGTATGTATGTGTGTGTGTGTGTGTATGTATACATACATATACACATACACATATATGTGTGTGTGTGTGTTGTACTTGGATGGGCTCCAGGCCTTGTGTCCATTATGTAAACCTTAACCTCCCAGCTGATTCCACGGGGCAACAAAGGCAGCGAATTTCCTAGAAAGGCAGGTCACGTGACCCAAGTAAAGCCTTGGCTATTGACTAGACTAAAGAGTGGTTAGAAATCCAAAGAATTTTGGAGTTGACCTCTGACCCCGAAAGCTATAACTTGCGCTGATGTGATACACAAACATTAACACAACTGCTCAACTTTCCCATTTGGCTCTTGGTGACCAGACACCCAGCTATAAACCTGAAACAATTCCAAGTCTCCTTTTGACCTCTGACCCTAATCGTCATCCTCATTAGCTACAAGCAACTTAAGACTTGCAACTCTCCATGTAACTAATCCCTAACCATAACTAAAGAGGAAGAGAAATGATGGATAACAGACTGACTGAAATAAATTTGCAGATATGATACGAAGAAAGATTAAATAAAGATGTATACTTCTCAGGAAAAAAATCTATAAGACTACATATAGAGAAACACTGGGCAGGAAGAAAATAAAAAGTAAGTGTAGACCAAAAAAAAAAAAAAAAAAAAATAGCAAGAAAATACAGGTATAAAAGGGGATATGAACTGAGAAATCAAAATTCCCTTGATCTTTTGACATAAGTCGTCATTGTACTATAAAGACATCCTGTAAGTTTCAGAACTCAAAACTTTGTCGTTAGTCTAAAAAGAGCTTATACTTAAGGCAGTTTGCCAAAACAACAGCTTGTGGAATGTTCTACTCTATGATGTAATAGTGTGGATAAGCACCGCCTCCGCAGAGGAAGATCAATGCCTGCTTCTACATCACTGCCTGTTTAGCCCCGCCCACTGATTCGAGCATGTATTGTTTACAAGAGAGGCGTACACAGGTCTACGCAGAAACCAAACAAAGAGACTCTGAAGACAACAAGATGCTGTGCAGTGCCAAGTTGTGGAAAAACAGTGTTTGCGTTGCCTTCCTTCTGATCCCAATGTAAGGAAAGAGTGGATCTTTTTAATGAAGATCCAGACCGCGTCAGGAAGAACTTGGTCCTTTGCTCACTTCATTTTACCGCGAATTCGTTTACAAACAAGGAACAATTTGATTCTGTATTTTCAAAAAGATTGAATCCGACAGTAATGTAGCAACATATGTGTGAGTAACTGTTTTCATTACATGGTCACTATTGATTTGTCTCTTCTTACAGATCGCTTGATATTGAGTTGTTTATGCCTTTTTGACAAGTCACAGCAGCGTCCATCTGTGAGGAATGTACACTGTCAAACATACACAGCTGTTAGCCAATCATAGCAGTGGAGGTTTACTTCCGAGTCTACAATCTGCCATGCCTATTCAAACAGAGCATTCTGATGAGGGGGTTAAAAACAGACAGAAAATAGCTAATTACTTCTAAATTATGATTTTTTTTATGTAAAAATCTTGATAACATTGTAAGTGGACCTCAGAGAACAGTACAAAATAAAAAAAAACAAAGGTTCATGACCCCTTTAAAATTCTGGCCAATAACAATAAGCTACTAAATATTTTCATGTCATAATGGTCAATATTAAAAATTCTATTCTATTAATCTAAATATATAAACAAACCTAAAAACTAAATGCTTTTCAATTTTAAGCATTATTATAAATGTACAGGATTATATATGTACAATATGAAAAATGCATATACTAATGAGATTTGCTAAAGATTACATTTAAAAGCATTTTTAAAGATTAACTTTAAAATATAAAAATATGAGAAATAAGCATGCACAATTTCAATAATACTGATAAATCTCTGAAAAATAAATGAATGTTAATTAATAATGAAAAATATCTCTAATTTGATGAGTATATACAGATATATATATGGAGGACCAAATTACTCAAAATAAAATCATTAAACAAATATTTAAATTGTTAAATACAACTAGGGATGCACAGATACCATTTTTTCAGAACCAATCCGATCCCAAAAATTCTGAGTATCTGCCGATGCCAGCACAGTTTTTTTTAATCAATGCAATGAATTTCTATACCTCAGTGTGGTGACCTGATCACTGTTTTGTGATCAATCTACTATATATAGAGAATTTCATTTCAAAGAAAAATAACAAATGAAAAAATATATAGCCTAATCATAATCTATGACAAAAATACTATTAGAAACTAGGTTAATGGATAATTCAGCAGCAGTTGTTCTAGACAAATCGTGACTGCACAATAATTTTATAAAATCTAAACATTTGGTGAAGTAACATTATTTAGTGTGTAACAAATAAAAGTGTAGGACTAAATCTGGTAAAATGTTACAATTCTTGTTGTATTGTTGTAAAATACATTAACGAAAACAAGTAAATATATTTATATATAAATATATACTATAAAATTAAAAGATATTTATTTTAAAATGTATAGTACAGTAATGGAGGCAGCAACATATGATAGATAGGACAAAACAAGAAAGGCTACTAATAATCTTTCATTGCGCAAAAGTATTATAATATGAAAAGGCTCCAATACAGAGCGACACAAAGTGCTTATGCACATCCCGTGGGCAGAATGATGCACGAAGCTACACGGAGTCACAGCACGCAGCGCTCTGCATAGAAAAGTTCAAAACACAAAGGGAAGAGCTACTGATGCATAGTATATTATATCTGTGCGACAGTTTATTGAGCTTTTTCTTTTAACAGTTTTAAATGTCAGTTACTGTGCTCTTGGAGAGAGTTTCATCGTCTGGACTGTCGCAACCGAACGAAACACGCAGTTTTGAATGCTGAATGGAGGATAACAGACAGCCGCAGCAGAAAGAAGAGTTTACGTGAACTTTAATTTAATGACAAATATTTATCTGTACCTCACATTAAATTATGGAACAGCTTCAGAACACTTGGAATACAGTGAACGAGAACTTTAGGGTGCTTTATAATGTCTTTGTGCCTTTCGTGGGGCTTCACAATAACACAATAGTTTACGCACATTATCAGATTTGGATCGGTCTCACCTGACCGATACCCAATCTAGCAGGAAATGGCAGTATTGGACCAGCGCATCCCTAAATACAACTGCGCTAACAGCAACCCGAGTTCGAGTCCTGTCTCAAGGTCCTTCGCCGGTCCCGCTCCCCTCTCTCTCTCCACCCAATGCTTTCCTGTCTGCTCTATACTGTCCTGTCCAAATAAAGTCAAAAAAAGCCCACAAATAAATCACTGAAAAAAAATGTTATTAAAAATAATAATAAATGTAATAAATTAATTATTAAATTATCATACACATGAATAAATATCCGTTGTATTTAATTTTAGCATTAGTTTGCATTCATTTTTATCATTAAATTTGGCTTAATTTCAATTTAAATTTTTGGACTTTGTTTTATTAATAATTTAATTAGGTATTTAACAATTTATTTAAATATTTAAAGATTTAATTTTAAGTATTTTGGTCATAATTATAAATAAATAAAAAGTAGACTACGGCCCGTTTAATGCCTCAAAGAGAAAAAGAGCAGAACCACAGTGCAAGCCAGGGTTCCTGAGTTGTGTATGCCTGAAGTGAATATTTGGGCTGCGTTGCCCCCCTGCTTGGGAAGATCCAGGCCAGGTGCTTGTGGCTCTGAGAAACCCCCTGCAGAGTTATACACGGCCACAGACAGAGGACGGCCCAAACCCCTGCCTTCACCGTATACACTCAAGCTCTGCCACGTTCACAAGCACCAGCCACTTGTATAGCCATCCCGGGTGGGGGCAGGGAAGAAGTGGGAGGGTATGAGAAAGAAACAGTTCGTGGAAGTGCTGGATAGTTTATCAAATTTAAACTAAAGGAATCATATTAGAGAGAGTGAGAAGACAAGCAGAGTCAAATATAGAGAGAGGGCTGACTGCATAGCCTGGGTATAAATAGCAGCTGACACTTTGCATGTCAGCTGTGCGGCACCATGGAAACGCTATGGCGACGAAAGGCATGCGGACATGCCACAGAACCCTCGGGAACCGCTGTGCTGAAGCGATGAGTCCCCTTGTGCTGGTTCAGGAGGATTTGTGCACGTGAGCATTCAGGTTTTCCGTGCAGATTCCGCTCGAGGAGTCATTACAGCACGGTCAGGAAACACTGACACAGTGCCCTGCTGAACTTGAAAGCTCTGTAGACTCCATTGCTTCAGAAGGGGCAATACAGATACTTCTATACTAGGCTTTACCTGGTAGTTTGGATGATGGAGGAAGTAGTCTGGGCATCCAGCTAAGGCCATACTCTGAGTCCCCACAATTGGTGTGAGCTGTCACATGCACCTCCAAACCCCTGTGCAACAGCCTGAGAGAAAAACAGAGAGAGACTTTAATATCGCAAAAATACACTGAATCTCAGTGATGACCACTTTGCAATAGAAGTCTGCATTCCTGCGGCTCTCCCGTGGGACCCGACCAGATTTCTTGCAACGCAGGATTAAATTCCCAAATAAAACGTGGTAGCGGTCGGTAACTCTGGTGTAATTTGAATGGGAGCGGGTGGTCTAACAATATCCCGTTTACGACGTCCTAGATAGATTCTGCGCTTTATTCTTATTGACCACAGGTACAGCCTGCACTCAGGACTGTTATGCACGCTTGAACCAGTGCTTTCTGCGTCACGCTTTTTATTTGCGAGGTCTGTGCACAGCATGTGCGTGGTGATGCTCACAGCAGGCTGTAGCCTACCGGTGGTAAATATACGGCCCTCAGACAGAACAGGCAAGTTGTTGATGAGTGACAGAGCAGAATAAGGATGGAGCAAAGTGTGGATGCGCTGTCTTTGAAGGACGTTCAACTCGGTTTTGTTTATATTTAGCTTAGCCTATAATTTTAAATGACATGTTGTAGCCTATTTATTTATTTATTGTTCTCTGCGACACTTTTCCTACGGTGTACAGCAAAATGTTAAATGAATTTAGTATTTTGACAAGATGAATAAAAATAGCTAATAGGCTATTTTTGTACAAGCGAAACTTTTATTTGTTGGACCAACTGAACTAATATGTAAACAAACTGAATCAGTGAGGCATCAGTTGAGTGAATGATTTAGTGAGTCACTCATAACACAAAAGAATCATTTGTCACCACCTCCTGGTGTAACAATGTAACATGCAGAAAGAGTGACTGAACCATTCAGGAAACTAAGCCAAACAAATCCTTTTGGTGAAAAGATTCAAAAGATTCCAGTTGCTGAGAAAGTCCCCATTACTATAATGTTAAATGTATATATTGGTAAATCTTAACTTGATTAACCAAAATGCTTCTATTTTGCAGATTTTTTTCTTTAGAATTTATATTACAAGCATAACATTTTAAAGGGGTCATGAACTGCCTTTTATCATCAAGAGTTTTACATTAAAAAAAAAAAATCATAATTTTAAAGTAATAGGCTATTTTCTGTCTGTTTTTAACCCTCCTGGTCAGAGTGCTCTGTTTGAATAGGTGTGGCAGATTGCAGACTCGAAAGTAAACGCCCACTGCTATGATTGGCTAACAAATTGGCTTCTGTATGTTTGACAACCTACATCCTTCACAGATGGACGCTGCTGTGATTAAAAATGCATAAATACTCAGTACATATCAAACTATCTGTAATAAGACACAAAGCGATAGTGACCACAATAAAAACAGTTACTCACATGACACTGGTGCGACATTACTGTCAGAACATAACAGTCGGCACAGCATCGTCTTTCAGTTTCAATCTTTTTGAAAATCCTGATTCAAATTGTACCTTGTTTGTAAATGAATCCGCAGTAAAATGAAGTGAACAAAGGATTCTTACAGTGCGTTTCCACTGGCACGTTCAGCATTCCTCAACTTTATGCAAATAGAGCGAAAAACGCCGGGTGACAACCAATCGCTGTGAGAAGATGAAACTCAAAACAGGGTGTAAACATGGTTTTCAGAGGCGTGCTCAGCCCTAAATTTGACACGCCCCAAAGCAGTGGCGATGTAGCCTTGCCAGCGGCACTGAGCGCAGATTTGACGCTGTAGTGGAAACGCACCGTTATGGACACGGTCTGGAACTTCATTAACAAAGTTCATTCACTCTTTCCTAACATTGGGATCAGAAGGAAGGCAATGCAAAGACTGTTTTTCCACAACTTTGCACTGCACAGCGTCTTGTTGTCTTCAGAGCATCTTTATCGTTTGGTTTCTGCATAGACCTGTGTTCGCCCAAAGACTATAGAAATACAAAGACGGTTCACTCCTATACTTATGAATGGGAGAAACCGCAACGCGCAATATGACGGGATAGTCCCACCTTCTAAATGAAAGAGCCAATCGTTGATTGGTAAAGTCATTGCGTCACTGCAGCGGCCGTTAGAAGCTCCGGGTTCCCATAGAAACCTGAGGCTGGACCAGCCGATGCGCATGCAGAGTCATAAACGAGTTGGAACTACGCATGCGCATTGGCTGGTCTAGCCTGAAAAATAAGCTTTTTAAACGCTATTTGAGCATAAGAAACAACATTCAAGAGGCAGTTCATTTCAAATTTTGTTGCTGATTTGAAATGTGTAATTTAATCGCGAGTTCAGCGAGCAGTTTTGGAGATTTCAGTATTCCCCCATTCATTTAGATAGGACTTGGTCTTGTTTGAGCTGCCCGGAGGTGTTGCAAATATGGCGGCCGAGTGAACGGACTTTCCTTGAAAGGGACTTTGGTTCGCCTCACTTGTTATTTACACAACATGTGCGAATTAATAGGCGGGGCTAAACAGGCAGTGATATAGAAGTAGGCATTGATCATCTTCTGCGGTGGTGGTGCTTAGCCACACTACACTCTTAAAAATAAAAAGGTGCCTCACGATGCCATAGAAGAACCTTTTCGTCTAAATGGTTCCATAAAGAACCTTTAACATCTAAAAGAACCTTTCTGTTTCACAAAAGGTTCTTTGTGGCGAAAGAAGGTTCTTCAGATTATAAAAAGGTAAGAAAGAGATGGTTCTTTAAAGAACCTTTGACTGAATGGTTCTTTGTGGAACCAAAAATGGTTCTTCTATGGCATCGCTTGAAGAACCTTTTTAAGCACCTTTATTTTTAAGAGTGTATTACAGCATAGAGTGGCATATTCCACAAGCTGTCATTTTGGCAAACTGGCTTCAATATAAGCTGTTTTTAGACTAATAAAAAAAGTTCTGAGTTCTGAAACAAACTTACAGAAAGTTATTGCACATTGACCTCTTATATGTCAAAAGATCAAAGGGAATCTTTATTTCTCAGTTCATGACCCCTTGAAAGTCACAAAGAAATGGAAATAGCAACATCATTTCTTCCATACTATGACATAGGTACATCTGGGTGAAACAATTATTGAAAATGAAAAACATACTTGGTTCATTCCATCATTTTTTGAGTAGGTGGAGGCAGACTGGCTGAATGTGAACTTGTTAAAAATTGATTAAAAATAATGGAGTTAAATTTTCTTTAGAAAAATAGGTAGGATGAATTTCCATTTTATGCCGACTTGAAGCGAAATCTGTTTTATCAAAGTTTCATTTCAACTCATTCCCATGCTCCTGCAAGGCATCTTATAGTATACTTCTATAGATATACTAATCAGTGCATGTGGTAAAACAAATCAAGCACTAGGGATGTAACAATATCAGAATCTCACAATATGATATCCACAATGCGATATTTATTGCGATATTTAAAAAAGACATAGGGAATTGGGAAAAAAAAATAAAATTTGTACATTTTAAAAGTTAAAGCTGCAGTCCGTAACTTTATTTGGTTAAAAATAATCCAAAATCAATATTTGAGCAAGTACATTACCAGCTAGTTTTCAAAACTATCACCTTACTTTAGCCCGATTCACAACGGTAAGCTTAAAATAATGTTTTCTAATTTAAGTGGTACTGGTAGGAATTCACGGGAAATTCGAGCATGGCAGTGGAGCGTCACGTCTGTAAACAAAGGCGGCGTCCCGGCTAGTAGGCTATATCAGCTATAGGATATATGGGAGGATGCTATATCGGCTGTAGGCTATATGTGAGGATGCTGCAGGTGGCGGATCATTTATAGCCTTTTCTCACAGCAGCTGGAATAATTAGATTTATCATTTTGATGGCGGATTGTAATCCAGAAAGGATTATGTGCATTTATGTTTTAAATGTGCATCTGATTACAGATAGCCTACGTGGGATTACACAAGTTTTGTATTTTAAAGAGAACCAGTTCGAAGGAAGAACAATTTGCTTTTTGGATTAAAAGAATTTCTTTATATGAAATTTGAATAGTATGACAATTACAGATTAGACTGTACAGAAATTGAAATCTACATGTACATGCAATGCTGATGTTGTTAACAATTTGAGAAAAAAGTATAACAATTATAATTTGCACAGTTTGATGTAATATGAGCTAAGTGATCGTTAGATTTAAATCACCATTGGTAGCGCAATTTATTGTAATGCTTTTTTACTCAGTTGGTCAGAACAAAAGTGGCAGACTTGTTACTTGTTCAGATGACAATATCCAGTGAAAATTCTTTGGGTCATATATTCCAAAAATGTAGGCTAGAATCAGAGATTCCAAAATACAGTGAATATCCACACCACTGCGGTGACAGGCAGCCACACATTCACCTCAAAACATTAGATTCATCAGCGCTGGAGCTGTGCCGAGGCACAACCCACGCAAGGAAGTTAATTCTGCAAACAGCTGCAATTGCAGGTTTTCAAACAGAGATGGCGACAAAGAGGTAAAACTTACAGACTGCAGCTTTAAATTATTCTATCTAATGCACTTCAAAATGAAGAGCTACAACCCATGTTCTTAACTAAGAAAACTTAAAGGCCGGGACACACCAAGCCGACTTCAAAGAACTAGTGGCGTCAAAAGCCGACAGTTTTGTTGACTCGCGTCGGCAGCACCGGACCAAAAATCCGTGCTTGAACACACCGCACAGACTACAGCCGACTGCAAACTAACACACACGCTCTGTGCCTGTGTGAGAGGAATTAACTGTCTATATCAGCAGCTATCAATAGTGAATATTCGTCATTCAAAAGGAGAAACCAAAACAAAGATATGAGATAAACGCAGATATACGAAACTTAAACAAAACAGCGCTTGCTTACCATTTTGAATATCAGTAACTTTGATAACTTTGGAAAACTACTGCCGACGTGAGCCCGACAAGAGCTGACGAGTGGAACACACCAAACAAACTAGCCCAACAGACACTCACTGGTGGCCCATCGGCTTGGTGTGTCCCGGCCTCAAGTCGGAAAAAAGTCAGTAAATTCACTTGTACCTGAGCTTTAAAGGGGACTCAACCTTCTTTTTATCTGTGATATACTGTTCTCAGTCTAAATTACATTCACACAGGTGTTTTAGGAAGCCAAACAAATTAGAATATAATAATAATAATAATAATAATAATAATAATAGCAATAGCCATATATTGTAAAACAACTGCACTGTAAAATAAATAAATATTAATATTTCATAGGTATATTATTTTCGCTTTACACTACAGTAGGGAAATTACAATACTTTCCTAATAATTTCTACAATTAAAAGAGATATTTTGAATTAGGACTGCATTTAAACCGCTAGCAGTCAGCAATCCATACTGCACCTTTAAGCTTTTGTTTTAAGAGAAATGGCAGTTTAGCTTTTATTTTGAAGGAAAACTCCAGCTTCAGTGAAAACAGGCTTACAAAAACGTGTCTCACTACAAATCTAGTGAAATGCTGTAATCATCTGCCATGAAAAATAAAGCATAACTGGTGGCCGTTGCGTTCCCAAACGAGCGCTAAACTCACAGCACATGCAATAAACGAGTTCACTGCATTCATTCACTGTGAACGGAGCCGTTCTGAGGCGTGGAAAACAGGCTCACGAGCTGATCGCATAATGTGGGAGCTTCGCTTTAAAACACACAGCAAAAACAGACTTGATGAAGGGATTAACCCATATTGTGCTGTGCTTTTGGTTTTAGTTCATTTGACAGATACTGTGCCAAAGCATAATGGTCCAAAACACAACTTTAAAGACCTTTTATGTTAGATTAAGAAGTTTAAATACATTTTAAAAACTACACTTTTTGCCCAGAAGACCTATCGTTTCATATCGACATTTGACCACGATAATGTCGAGACAGTTTTGCAATCATGATATTACGATATTGATAATATTGTTACATCCCTATCAAGCACTGACAGGTATGGACAGTTTGTGACTGTAATACTTTGTCTGCTGGTGCTGCAGCACTTTAACAGCCAGCTTGTTTGACATGACAGAATCTACTACTTAAAATAGCACTTCATTTCAAACTTATCTCGGGAGAGCTGGGAGAAGGGGGCTGTGATGTGGTAGGACCTAAAAAGTGAGCAGGAACAAAACTGATCGAGAAAGAGCTAGAGAAAGACAAAAAGAGTAAACTGAAATGGAGTTTTGATTTCCATTCTGAAACATTGATCCAACATGCTTGGAAGCACCAAAGCACTTTTTGACAGTTACAGTTACTTTAGCACCGCATGAAAGTCCAAACTGAGAAACAGTAAGCCCAAACGTGTGGTGCTCAACGCTGGATTCAAGGCTCAACCCTGGAGCAGCTGAACAGCATGAGCACAGAACCAAAACCTCAAATTAACATCCAGCATTCAAAGACCGTTCAGGCCCACTACGCATCAATGGCCAAGCTCATTATTCTGACAGAGAAGAAAAGCGACACGCATTCACGCACATACACAGAGATTCTTGCTGATGATTGAGACCGCACTCTTAGGTTGCCCCTGTTAGGCCAGCAAAGGTGGTTCAATCAGGTGCATTGGGTTTAAAAGAGGGTTCCCTGAAAGACTTGATTAACCTTAGGAAAGCCTGTAAAATTAGGCCAAGTAGCCAAATAAGACCGGTTCTTGTGTTCAAAAACAGACTATTAAAGGGGTGGTTGACTTTTTTTTTCTAGGCTTGATTGTGTTTATGGGGTGCAGTCTAACGTGTTCATGCTTCATTTTTAAAAAACAAAAAAACAAAAACGCATTTTTCACAATTTACCTTTATTCTACACCGCTCTGTCCCTTCTCTGATAAACGCTCTGATGATTTCCTGGTTTTACGAAGCCCCTCCCTCAGAAATACAAGATGGGCTCAGACTGGTCAGCTGGCCCAGTGTGTTGTGATCAGTGTTGGGTGTAACGCGTTACTAAGTAACTAAGTTACTAAGTAACTAAGTTACTGTAATTAAATTACTTATCCACTGAAAAAGTAAAGCAAGGGATTACTGTTCATTTTTAGGTAATTTAATTACAGTTATTCATAAAGTACTTGCGTTACATACAGTAAATAATTTGAAATCTAAAATTTACCGTCTAAAGATAAAATTGAATGCGTTGGCTTTAACCCTCCGCGCGCAGGCTCGTTCACTTTCAGATTTTCCTGATTCACAGAGAAACCTTAAATACGCAGATACATAAGACTAAAATCAATAGAATCATAAAAGCTTGAAGTGTCTACTTTTAAATGAACGAATTCAAATCGAAAACGAATATTCCTGATTATGTAATCCGTATGTAAGTGAGGTACAGTCTTTCCTGTATCTGAGCTAATTATATGCATTCACCTGCGCACAAACGCCCTCACCTAAGTACGAAAAAAAAAAAAAAAAAAAAAAATTCATCTAATTTTCATAATTTTTGAAAAAAGACCTACGAGTAATTTGCCTCATAAGAATAGCGCGATCTGACATGGCTTTATTCAGCAGAGAAGATAATTTCTGTCATTTATTTTTACCTACATTAGTTAACGTGTTATTTTTACATAAACCTGTACAGACTTTACTAGTTACTAGGGCTTTTCCTGAACATCTTGCCAAACTGAAATGTATTGTTTAACTTTTAAGCTTTTTTGTTATTCAGATATTTTGCAGAGTATTTCTATTTGTTAACCAAAGGTGGTTACATTTTTTAGAAAAACGTTTAAGTATTAGTTGTTTTAAAGCTAAAAGGCTAAACAATTCTATTTTTGACTCAAATTGAAAGAATAAAGAGTTTAATTTGTATTAAGTTTTATAGGGATTTTAAGATGTAGCCTAATAAGTTACTTTTCAGACAGAGTAATTAGTAAAGTAATTTAAATACAATATTGATGAAGTAATTAGTAACTAATTACTTTTTGAAAGTAACTTACCCAACACTGGTTGTGATTGGCTAAACCGCCACTAGTGCGCGTCTGAACGTCCCGCCCCACACCTCAGCGGCATGTGCTCTGGTTGTATTGTAAACAATGGCATCGTCTATATTGCTTATCAGTTTGAGCCTGATTGAGATGCAGAGGATATTAGTGAAGAGGATCGCGCAGAACCTGTGCAAGCACGGCTCTTAACGGTTTGTTTGTCTCATTCTTTTAGATGCGCTTTTAATATACGGTTTTATCCTGATTAAAGCTTTAATACAGCACGGCAACTGCACGAGCATCCATGTATAATGCTTCTCATTGTTATGTGAAGTGTATAATTGGAACAGTTCATTGTTGGAGCTTATCTAAAGATCTGAGAGAGAGAGAGAGAGAGAGAGAGAGAGAGAGAGAGAGAGAGAGAGAGAGAGAGAGAGAGAGAGATGCAGAGCGTGTGCAGACTGGGCGACGCGAGGAAAATGATTAAGAACCGCTGCTTTAGAACACTGATTTTGAAACTTGTGAATCCATTAGAATCGTTAGAAGACAGAATCACGATTCATATATGAATAGATTTTTACATGCACCCCTAGTTTTCTCTTCCTCTTTTCTAAAGCAGCGCAGCATGGCCTCGCCCCCTTTGCTGCATCTTTCGAGGGGTGGGGTTTATCTGGGTTCATAACATCACAAACCCGGGAAGTAACTTGCTGTAGTCCCTATGAGCCATTTTTGTAGGCATTAAACTGGCATAATTTTAAAAGGAAGATATCTCCGTTTGCATTGAACTTTCAGCTTCGTAACTGCAGATATTGTTTATGCTCAAACAGCAACATTACACATTATCTAACATTAAAAAAGTGAAATTGCAATCAACCACCCCTTTAAACATGATAAAATTGGTGGTCATTGTCAACCGTCTGTGTTCAAAGAACATGGTTTGTCTAAAACTTCTGGACATGCTAAACACTACACACTAAACTCATGTCTGAAAACCACATGCACTTGGTTGACAAGAATGAAGTCAAATACTGATGAAATCGTTATGGTTGAGGTTTTAAAGCCTGCGTGGAGTCCAGATGCATGACAAATCGACTTTCTGTAACTGCCTCAGTGCATTTTAATTTCACCAGGGTTCATTCTCTGCATTATCTGGTGATTCTAAGAATAAAAAGAGACAGAGGCCCTAACTTGGTGTTGAAATCCATTGCAAAAAAAGAAGACTTTCCAAGTTCAAGAGGTTCCAGTTCATTTATCTTCACCTCCCATAGTTTTGAGTGCTGATTGACAGAGGCTCTATTGTTGTCAGTTACGTAATCCAACCTGTTATTGTTAAGATATCAGACACTACATAAAGCTGCCACATACCGATATGGTCCACCAGTGTTTTGGGTAGCGCTCCGCACAAGAACTGACAAGAACAGCTGTGTATAGAGCAAAGCATACCCAGATTTAATGATGAGAAAATATACACAAAGCTGGTATGGGGGGAACTCATTGTTTAGAGATGGGTGAAATGCTTCATGTACCAAGGTCTTATCAGGGAAGCAAATTAAGAGAGTGAACGAATCCCACCACTGCCTCTCATGTCTTCTAAGGAATTTCAAGGCCTAGATGATCATTCCAAGAGTCTCCTGTCCTCATCCTCCCTTTAGTATGTACATAAACACAGGTCAAGTGCCCCTCTTTCTTTCCTAATAGAGTGAACAAGACAGCCACTCAGTCTGAAACCTACTTTCTTTTTTTCCCATCAAGAGTCCTCCACTACCATTGGATATTGCCCTTTGCAATGTCAGCCAGGTCAAATGGATCCAAAAACGACAAGATAAAGGTACCTTGAGCTTCATGTCTACTCCAACTTTGGCTATTCTAAATGCAAACAAGTACTGTAATGTATGCTGGGAAATGCCAAGACGCCTCATCTAGCTCCTCTTTACATCGTATTGTACAGGGTTACAGCTGGGCTAATCAATATGTTGGCGTGAAAAGTGGTACACGTGTAGAATTCGGTGAATTCAATATCCACTTGGATGATAATGCCAAAGAAAGAAACATGAAAGTCTTTTAATCTGTACTCACAGTAGTGTATCTGTCTGTTATGTAAAGCCCAGTGAGTGATAAATTCTGGCTGATCCCGATTAGCCAATAACCAATAAATGACCTATATTTTGTCTAAATAAATTATAAATCAAACACTCTCAATTGTTTCGAGGTCTTCAGCCCTGCTCTTGCAGAGCTACATTCCTGCACACTTCAGTTCCAACCCTGCTCCAACACACCTGCTTGTAATTTTTTAAGCCACTCTGAACGCCTTGATTAGCTGGTTCTGGAGTGTTTGACTGGGGTTAGTGCTGAACTCTGCAGAACAGTAGCTCTTCAGGACTAGGATTGGACCCTTTTTTTCTCATTTTAAATGCTACAGGTAAATTGCACAACATTGTAAATGTACAGTATGAATAAATATAATTTTTTAGATTTTCAAAATTACATTTAAGAGTGTTATTTTTTTATGCTTTTAAGATGAACTAATTCAGCATTAGATGATAAGATAATCTAAATGTAAAAATCAGGAAAATGAGCATGTCTCCCTTCTATGTAAGGCGCTTGAGTACCCAGAAAAGCACTATATAAATCTAACAAATTATTGTCAAATTAAATATCCAATTCAAACCAATATATATCCGATATCGATCAATAAATTAAAATAATAGACTCTAATATAGTCTGATACATGATTTACTGACAGAAAAATATCCATTTCTGATAGAGATGCACTGAAATTTTGGCCTAAAAAGCAAAAATAATAATAATAATAATAATAATAATAATAATAATAATAATAATAATAATAATTTTTGTTTTAATTAAAATAGTTTTGGATAGCTAAAATCATTGACCCCATTTCACCATTTCAGCATTTATTTCATGCATGAAGCATGGATAAGCTACATGTAACATTTCAACAGTGTGGATGCACATTACCATAACCAAAATTGATGTTACACTAGCAATATGTAAAAATTTGTTCCGCAGAAATACTGAATTCTTTCTTGAATTTCAGGTGTCAGTATTTTGGCAATAAATAAATAAATAAATACATACTTGTTGCATCACAAATTTCTGAGAAACTAAGACTAAAAAACACTAAAGTTCAAGACACGAGTATTTCTTAAACCACCACATAGCCAACTAAAACTTCCAATACAACTTAGTTCAATCTGACAGGCAGAAATTCACAGAATCTTACAAGACTTCTAGAGTCTTCCACTCCATCCAAAACTTTGAAGGAATATTTTCTACACATCAAACTACGTTGATTATTGGTTGATTTTTTTTTTTTTTTTCAATCATTATTGACCAATACTGCATATTTATCATTGGATACTGGATATTTAATTTTTTTTCTACATTTAAACAATAATTCTGGCTAATAGGGTGAATCAGGTCAAAGGTCAACATGAACTGGTTCAAAGGATACAAGTTATACAAAAAGTCAAGCTTTTGCTGTGAAGGAAAGTTAGAATTTTGGACTAGAGACCATCAGAGCTGATCTGTTCATAATGCTGAGCCGCAAAAGAATACAGTGGACAAAAAGAGGAGTGGTTCACTGTGGTGTATTGGATTGCAAGGAAGGTCTCCAAGCTTTGGAAGCTAGCAGTGGTACGGCGGGGAGATCAAAAGAACTAGTGCCCTGTGACAAACTGACGGTCCATCGGAGGCAGCTGGGTATGTGTGTGTTCCAAGACTCCAAAATCAGGTCAGAATCTATCTAACATGGACCACCCGTGTGACCACACACAAACAAAAGAGCTAGCGAGAAAAAGAAAAATCAGACTGGAGACAGAGTCTGAAGTGCAACGCAAACCGACATGAGTTCCCACTAGGGCTGTAGCTATCGAATATTTTGGTAATCGAGTATTCTACCGAAAATTCCATCGATTAATCGGATAAGAAGAACTTTTTCTTTAAAGAGCAATACTAAATATACAAGAGAAAATAGGACAGCTCTCTTAAAATGAACAAGTAATTTGTTTCCTTTTTTAGAAAAATTAACATTTTTATTGCTGAAATCGCATATATTAACAACTGTGAAAACTAAACCCATTTAGTGCATTTAATTGCCATATTACATTCAAAATGCAAATACAAATATATAAAAATATAAAAATCAATTTCAAATTACTTTAAAAAAGGTAAACATAGTACAACCTAAAACTAAGACATAAATCAAAATAATTGTAATTAAAAAAAAATAATAATAAAACCTAAACATTGTGCAACTTAACTTTCAAGTTTCAGCCCAACTAAAGCATGACATAAGCCTTTACGATCTTCTTAGAAGGCTTTGTGGCTAAAATAAGTGAGCAGGAAGCTAACGTGGAACAAAAACAAGAGTCCATACACATTTATTAACACATTTTTCAGCAACATGAATTTAAAGTTATTTGGAGAATAAACCCTCTTAAATGTCTCTCTGCATACTGTGTGTGTGTGTGTGTGTGTGTGTGTGTGTGTAATCCTTTAAAAGAGTATGTGGTTGCAAACACAGTGCTCTGTATGTAGGTAGGGATGCACCGAAATTAAAATTCTGGGCTGAAGCCGAGAATTCTGGATGTGATTGGTCGAAAACTGAAACCGAAAATGCTTTGTAATAATTATTTATTTTATTAAATAAAGTAATTTTGTAAGACTTTTTAAATTTAACAATTTTAAATGACACAGAATTTAAAAAACAAGCCAATAAAATAACTACACTTTTATTGAAAGAAAACTGGACAGAAAATACATTAATATTAAACATCAAAGTATTATTTTTATTAAGTTCTATGCAACAGAATCAGACATAACGGTTGTTGTTGTTTTTGACTAATTATCCAAATAATGTATAGTCCTGCAAACAGGGTTTTTCCTTTCTCAAAATGCGACGGAGGTGGTACCATCTTGATCATGTGCACACAATGTACCCACCCTTCAAGTGGCTGAAACAAAAACATTTACACGCAACATATTTCAGGTGTTATAATAATTATATCTATGATTAAAGAAAATGACAATTATAAAGTTGTTTTGTTATTTATTCTTAAAATAGCCTTATGAAATGTTTTCTTTTTCCTCAGAAATTCTGTGTTGTGTATCTGGTTATCAAATGAAGGCATAAAACATTAATTTCATTTATCTTTAAATTATTGAAAATTAAACTTTTTGGCAAACAAAGGGGTAATTTTACTATTAAAATTAAAACATGGAAGAAATGTTGTGTGATCATTCTTTAAAAAATAAAGTTCTCAATTTAGTAGTAGTAGTAGTAGTAGTAGTAGTAGTAGTAGTAGTAGTAGTATGTACATTCTGCTAAACAAATATTTCTGTTGCAATGCCTTCAAATTAAACCGGACTTTTATTTTGACGGGTTGCCGTGAATACCTTTAAATTTCTGTGTATATGATATGACCCCCCCCCAATAATAGTGCATAAACTTCTTTCACATCATTTCTTTCTGTCTCTCTCACAGAGTTTTTTTTAGCAAGATAACTGTTGTTTCACAGGACTGTAGAGTGCATGCTGATTTGTTTATTTTTAGGATGAATGCTTACATTTGGTGCTAAAGATTGAGGGAACATAGCCAGATAAAGTAGGATGGTGGGAGAAAATTTGCAACAGAGAAACGAGGAGAAAAAAAAAAAAAAAAAAAAAGAGGGAAATGAAGACACATTAGAAGGTAAGTGATATCATTTTAGCCTCCAAAATATGCTATATAAATGAACAATTTTGGTTGTTTTGTTGTCACAAACCACTGTGTGAATACTCCTTAAATGTTACATATATCTCAGACAAACTATACACCTAATTATACAACTATACATATAATCTGACATCTCATCTTGGTTTAAAGATAAAATCAATGCCCAAAAATATGGGGATAAGTGAAAAAGGTACAATCTGTGCCATCTGAACCAGAATATGTTGACGTGTTTGATGTTATCAAGTGTCTCCTTATTCTTACCTCCCTTAGTGAACACTAGATGCATGAAATTGTGGACTGAAATGACATTAAATTGAACCCTAGCCCTGGAGGTGGCAATTTGGAGTTGTCGTCTTGCTTCATTGCTTTTTGCAGAATCTCTGCCAAATAAAACCCACACATTTCTAGTTGAGATGTGTGTAAGAGAGGGAGGATGACAAACTCATATTTGTGTGCCTGAACATGCTTTTAAAAATCCAACCCCTGCACTCAGCCAGTCTATTGTTAGAGAACCACTGAACAACTTCCCTTCCTTCCTTGACAAAAGAAAACAGATATACACCTCCTTTATGTAAGTATGTGTGTGTGAGAGATATAGAGAGCATTCTCGTGCAAGAATATTACATAACTTTTCTGGACAATTTCTTTGGACAACTGTTTGAAATGAAAAACAGCTCATTTGCATTTGTGACATGCAAATCAAACATTTGCACAATCCCATAATGTAAGATTATGTTGCAGTTTATAGTCTAATAGCACACTGTAGAACATCAGGATCAAGCATTAGACTCTCAAATAAGATAACTATTATCGTACAGCCAAATATATTAAAGCCACAAAGGTAAGGCCAAATGTGCAAAATCTGCATCAAAATTCAGAATAGAATTTAATAATGAATGTAATTATATCAAAAGGTTTGTTTACATAGTTTTTTTTTTTTTATAGAGGTGGCATAAATGTAATCCAATAACCCTACGTATTAAATAAAAATACTAAACAAACGTGGAAACTTTTCATTTATCAAATTAGCCTGCGTGTACATCTTTAACTGCCAAATGGACAGCCAGTCATTAACTAACACTCTCACAAGTACCTACCATAGCGCAGTAACTTTTCTTTTCAGACACGACGAAAGTAACAATTGCTCATTAAGTTAAATCAATAACCGCTCCGGTTGATTCAGAATCACTACAAAGAACCGATTCATAAGAGTCCTTCGCTCTGGAATCGGACACAGTGCGCTCAAGATGTTGATTCACTACAAAGAATCGAGTCTTGAGAATCATTCGTTCAGGAATACGACTACAGAGCGGCGCTGGATGTTTTCGATTCACTAAAAAACCGACTCGCAAGATTCATTCATTTGGCGAACCGGACTATGGTCGGGTGTGCGGCTTTTTAAATTCACTTTAAGTTAAAGACTTGGTGTGTTTTGCGCTGTTTACCCAGTAGCGGTGTTTTAACGAATAGTAGGGTGTTAAATACTGTCAACGGTTCAGTACGGTCCGCATCGTTCAATATCCTTTACCAGATCATGCAAATCACATGTAAATCATTCGGTTCCAGTATTTATTTATTTATTTATTTATTTATTTATTTATTTAAGAACAGTTCTCGATTGCCAACCCTAAAGAAAAGATGTATTCACAGCAAGCACGACCTAGAAGTAAATCTATAAATACGATCTAAAAATACATGCACTCTTGAAGTTGTTTGTAAACACGCGTGAGCAAAGTTTACCGGTATTGGCTGCAAACCTGACTCTATGATCGAGACTAGTTTCACTCATAAAACTCATAAGCATGCATGCATCTCATTCATAAATGGCAAGTTTACTTTAAAATCGACCCTATTGTGAAATATATGAGCTACTTCTTTGTTAACGGGTATGTTTTAGCAGTGAATTACATTAAAAAACGCTTAGTAAATGCATGTTCCTAAATTACATCCGCATATCTATAGATATAGCATGAGCACGAAACCATATGTTCTCAACACAGCCCCCATCCATCCAAACAGTCTGGAATACTCACCTCCAAAGCGGTATTCTTCACGGGGAAAGAACGGCGAAGTGGAACTAAAAGAAAGGGTGTTTAACTGGATTGTTTTCTGTACACGTTGGAATGACAAAAAGTGCACAGGGTTAAACGTGTTCGTTGTGATCCTGCATGTTGTACGAGGTTAGAGCCGCGTCCGCACAAGTTGAACTCAGCTGATTGCTTCAAACACACGAGGGTGAGGAACTCTTCCAGCCCCGCCCCCTTTACGCACAAGACACACCTCCTTAGCTACAACCCGCCTATTTTAACCCATTGTTCTAAAATTCAGTCGGACACCTTCAGGATGATCTATGACTGGCTGTTTTTATCTGTTTGAGAATCCGCTAAAGCACATCATGCATAACACATATTCTCCATAAGAAAGGAGCTAAAATATTACCACCTTATAACAAAGGTAAAAACATAGGCATCACTTGGTTTATACACGCCGAGAACGGTATACTATAAAAGTTAATTAACTATAATTACAATGTTCTTTTCTCTGTAATCTCGCGCTGCATGTCCTGTGCTCGAGCTCGTGTGGATTCTGATTGGCTGTTTTTTTTTTTCTAAAAGTTCCAAAGATTTTGTTCCTGCTTTGTGGACTGACTCCCATAAATTCTCATAAAATTAGAACAATTATTTTTAGTTTCGCACGTGCATTCTTCAGTGTACAAAGTACTGCACAACCAATCTAGTCTGATCCCCGAACGAATGACTCTCATGAATCGGTTCTTCCTATAGAATCAAACTGTCGAAGAAATGATTCACTCTTATGAGTCAGATCTTTTTAACTGATCGGTGACATACAGCGAGAAGTTAGATTCTATTAGTTACTCTATTAGTTGGTTCTTTTTCATGTATTAAAAACTAGTAGCACAACCAGTGTAGTCCGATTCCCGAATGAATGACTCGGAGTCGGTTCTCTTGAATCAAACGGTTTACAACAGTGAGTGTAAATAGTGACTGTATGAAAACGTGAGATAGGCTATTTTATAAAAAATAAGTGACTGAAATACATAACTATATTTTCTGTTTGTTTACATTTATTTAGGGACAACCTTCCTCCTAATAGACCTAAGGCACCGTGTTAAATTTTTGACAGGACAAAGCTGTGAGGACAGAAGTTCAGTGCATTGTACTGATTTAACAGTATAGCGATTGTTCAGCTAATGAAACTTCTTATCGAAGAAACTTTCAGTAGACAAAAACTCAAAAAAGCTGTTGATTAAAATTACACGATCTATGACCTTTATACAGTGCATGCCATTAAAAAGACTATAAGTCTATCCCTCTCAGCCTCAGTGTTAAATTCAGCATCTGATCTAAGGTCTATAATCATGTAAGGTAAACCACAACACTGATATATTCTCCTCTCATATTCTCCTCTCTGTGAGCTGAAATTCCCATCACATTCCACCACCGGTACCTTCTGTCCATGTATTACAGTACATGAGACCTATATTACATCTGATGATTTATGATATTGCCTGGTAATCAGGTTACATCTAAACATCTGCTATCTTTCTGAAATTGCTATAGAGTACAAAATTCATCCGAGGCGTTCATCGCTTCCAGAAGCTGAAGCGTCACAGAATGGAGACCAGGAAAGCATTTCCAGGAGCAATGGACACTGGGTGTTGAAAGGATCAGGGCGGGAGGGTTTGCTTTTACATAGCCATCTCATGAAACGTGGCCCTTGGCCAAACCTGGCGGGACTTGCCTCTGGAATTCCAGGAGAAGCGGTTATAAGATGCTCCTATGGGACCAATACTCAACACTGAGATTGCACAATTCAGATGGAGACTGGGGGGCATCAGTGACATCAGATATCAGACATCTTGAGTGACACAGAATCATGATGGGTGGCTCAATCTTGAAATATAGATACTTAAGATACTGATGCTGACAAGCATTGTTGGTATTGACACTACAAAAAAAAAAAAAAAAAAAAAAAAAAAGTTTTTTTGTAAAATATCTTTTTTCTTTTACTCATCTGAACACAGGCATAAATGCTGAAAGGTCAAAGGTTAAAGTCAGGTTTATTGTCATTTTTTAACACTGCAGAAAAATGATTTCTTCATGAAGCAGCAGTATAAGAATAACTTTTATATTGTTACTAGTATTTGAATATGAACTCTTTCTGGACTGAAGCAACTTAGATCTACTTCATAATCCATACATGATACAACAGATAAATAAATAACAGCACAAATTGCATATTTCTGCTCAGTTTTGGGCTTCCAAATAAAATGAAGATGTTTTTTCCTTCTCAAACATGAACACCATGATATATCATGCAATATGGACCATAAAATCCTGATGGATGGAAATGATACAAACATAAAACATATATGCTATCTCTTTTATATTTTGTCTAATGGGTTAATAAACCGTTTCATTTTTTAAATTATTTTTTTACGTCATGTCATGTTTTACAGGGTTAATAAACGAAAATTGGGGGGGGTGGAAATTCTGATCATTTACATGTTAGGCCTGTCTTAAAATGGCTTTTAAGTGCTATACTGGTAATATCTATTTTATCTTTGGAGATCACAGAAAACAAATTAATTTAAAAGAGGTTATCAGTGTATATCGATAAGAAATAACTGGTCATGGTATTTGGACTGGAAATAAAACGTGGTTTTACTCATCCCTAACATAAAGAGTCATTGAAAGTTCTCTAAATTGAAATTTCCCACTGAAAATCTCCAATGAAAATGGTTTAACCTCATAAACACACTCATTTCCTACATTGGGAAGCCACATTATGTAAAAATTCCACTGGTTACTTTTGACAAAGGTTTGGAGGATACAGATGTTTTGTGGACCCTGGTTCTCTTTTTCTCCTCCACGGAAAATCGATGAAAACCTTAAGTGAGTGTCTTTCAGTATTACCACAGAGGAGAGCCACACTTACACTCCCCTGTAAACACAAATTACACATTAGCCATGCTTAAGGGTCTGACAAGAAAACATTTGCACTACTTTAACCTTCTCAAATACGTTGACTGGTAAGCCACAAAGGGCAGTGCATTACCAGAGCTATTCAAGCTATTTGGGGTGGTCAATGACCCACAGGGATATGTGTCAGCATCTACAAAGCGCTGAGGTATGCATGCACATATGGATGTTATGGAATGAAACATACCAAGAGTATTGCTATGCGTTACTTGCAACAGTTGTTACAAAGCCCAGCCTTCAGCCAAATATTGGTACGCTGGTGAAGTGTGCTTCTATGAATTTAGTGTTTGACATCTCTGTTGAAGGTTTTCAGACAATCCTTTCCTTCTACTGTGCTAACAGTATTGAAAGGCTCGGTGCATTCAAGTCATGATGGAAAGATTGTATTTACAAGTTGAATGCACATAAATGCCACTACAAAGTCATTACGCATACATTTTCTCCAAGATGTAGATGAGTTTGTTTGTTCATCTGAACAGATTTGGAGAAATTTAGCATTACATCACTTGCTCACCAATGGATCCCCTGCAGTGAATGGGTGCCATCAGAACGAGAGTCCAAACAGCTCATAAAACCTTCACAATAATCTATAACTAATCCACATGACTCCAGTCCATCATTTAACATCTAGTAAAGTGAAAAGCTGCGTGTTTGTGGAAAAACAAATCCATCTAGACATTTTAACTTCAAACCGTTCCTTACAGCTAAAATATCCTAAATATATAAAGAGTCCTCTAGCCATAATATAGCTTTCTCCATTGAAAAGGTCTGAATCAGGAAAGAAATATGCACAGATCAAGCACCGTTTACAAGCACTAACAGTCCAAAACTGCTCTAAAGAATTATGTTGGCAGAGTTTGATATGAGAGGACTTTTTCACTAGAGGAAGCATTATTATGAATTATTGACTTGTATTTTGGCCAGTTCAAATGCCTTAATGATGGATCTGTTTATTAGAAACATACAACTTTTCACTTCGCAAGGCATCAGTTGATGGACTGGAGCAATGTGGATTACCTGTGAATTACTATGATGCTTTTATCAGCTGTTTTGACTCTCATTCTGACGGCATCCATTCACTGCAGAGGATCAGAGAATTTCTCCAAACCTGTTCCCATGAAGAAACAAACTCGTCTACATCTTGGATGACCTGAGGGTGAGGAAATTCAGCAAATTAGAATCTTTGGATGAACAATTCCATTTAAGAAAGTTCATAGTTTACTGCTTGTAATTAAGAATTTGTGGTTGCATTCATGTGTTTACCTCATCATTTCTTTAGCTCTTTGTTTCCGAGTTGGGGGCATGTCAGTGAGAAAATATGGTAGATACAATGGATGAGGTGTCTGTATTGATGGTAAATTTGTTGAAATTAATGGGTTTTTTTTTTTTTTTTTTTTTTTTTTTTTTAAATTACAATAAAACTAGCTGAGTTGCATGTACAAAATACAATAGTATTCAGTTAACGATTCAGTTTACAGCACCTTCAAAAACTGCATAAAAAAAACACACCTGAAGTGCATTATGTATCATTTTGTGGAAGCAGAGTTAAAAGAAAAAAATATTGCTGTTTTTCCAAAGAGAAGGTACATCTTGCTCTGACCAAAGTGATTTGAATGCACCATTTGATTATGCCCCTCTAAACTCAAGCAGAAAGGTGATTAGCTGTAAAGATTCAGTACTGCCTACAATCAAAAGGTAATGCAAGCATGCACCACTGCCTTTAATCAGGAGAATAATCTTTAAGGGCTCAATATAATCTCATTGTTCGAGTTTTAATTAGACATTAGTAGTCAGAAGGACTTGGACGCAAGTTAGCGAGTAACTAACTGTGCTGCATCTAAAAATCCCATATCAGTGTGTGCTGACACACAAAGAGGTTTCTATCTGCTTTCTGGCCACCCAGCTCCAGACTGATCGCTCTCCAAAATTCTTCTCTCTCCACTAAAGTTTATGGGCTTAAAAATGTGCGGCATACAGCACTTCCTCCAAGATACAAGACTACTTGGAGTCCGTTAGGAGATCAAAGTATTTTTAGCCATTCTGCTAATCCACATAACATGATCTTTCTCTCTCTAATAACTTGGAATTCTTCTCATTCCTGTTGGTGTCTGGCAGAGGGAAACTCAGGAGGCTTCAAACCCACATTGTTCTTGTGCTCGGGGCGCGAGGCCCACAGAAATGGAGAGATAAACGGCCGAGGCCAGTGTTTGACTTGGCTTGTGAAAGGGAGACACTGCACCGCCCTGCCTGCCATCTGGCTAAACTGGGCCTTTAAGAATAGACTACTGAGAAACACAAGAACACCATCACTGTTTTTCTGACAGGATTGTAAAATAACACAACGCACTCTCTCTTGCACCTGCAAGTCATTTCACAATACAGCTGAAAAAGATGCCATAAAAAAAAAAAAAAAAAAAAAAAGAAAGAGAGAGAGAGAGAGACTTGTGCAATAATCAGTTCAGGAATTTAATTTTCACCCGAAAGGAAATTCCTCCATGTATTACGGTCTCCAAGACTAACTTTTTGCTGGTGACATATTATCCATCTTTGAAGTTTCACAATGAGTATTTATGGCAGGCTTTGTTGGAGTTCTGGCTGTTATTTTATACATTTAATCAAAGCCAAGTAATCATATTTATCATAAGACATAAATAACCTCTCATAAACTATGTAATATATTTCCTTTTTGGAGGATCAAGATACTCCTCCACGTTATCTTCTTTATTATACTTATGGAAATTATATTACAACAATATTCTATTGTTGTGCTTGATCTAGATGATCCTAGAAATGCCATGATGAATATTTTCATTTGGAAATCATATATAGCCTAAAAACGATTTATTTATAAGAAAATAAGCATCCTATGTAGGTCAAATGATCCGGGAAATGGCTGGATGAATTATAATTTTTTATATCATTACTAAAATTAAATCGGACCAAGTAGGATATTTTGATCCAAGTAGATCTCTCCAACCAATATATAATAATAATAATAATAATAATAATAATAATAATAAATTAAATATTATAAATCATATTTATTATTAAATATTATAAATTACATTTATTATTTAAAAAAATATTTTTTTTTTTTAAATGATGCAATTCACTTGCTAAAAGGGCAACAGTCAGAAGGTTTAAGGGAAAAAAAAAAAAAAAAAAATCTCTTCCTGTAGATTCACCAGTAAATTAAACAGGACGGTATTGTAATCAAATGAAACTAAACAAATATCACATTGTGTCCAGTCAGCGAGTGAAACTCTAGTTTGAGAAAGATTGTGTTACCTGGATGTCTGATTTGCGCTTATCTGCGACAAACAAATGCAACGCGCCCTTCCAGAAACTCTTCAGCTGGTGATTTCTCACAGGAGGTTTCCCGTTCCTTTTCCCACAGCTCACACAGAGGTTATCAGCATGTGAATAAGTGTGACTTTGCACGAACTCTCTCACGTCATTCACATAAGCACAGGATAGAAGGTTATAGCCTGTTATTTCCTTGTTCTCCACCACCAGCTCGTGCTGTGCCTGATCCTTTGGCCTGGTGTGCTGCTGACCAACTCTGACACATCCTGTATGCCACACCGTTCAGTGAGCACACATCAACAAAAAGTTATATAAGAACTGCATCTGACTTGCAATTCATTTTAATAAAAAGACTGCTTCAAACCTATTATGTTAATTAAGTCTTGTGATTGGTTTATCAGGATTTTTACAGCTGACATTTCAGTATGAACCGTGATAGCGCCTCTCTATGATAAAATGCAGAAATACTTTTAGCTTTACACTATATCAGTGACAATAAATGTTTCCCAAACACCATCGTGACTTTGAGTCAAAAGGGTTCTGTCTCCAGTCAGAATCAAGGTTTGTAGCCTTTCATGCAGTACCTAAAAAAAATTAAAAAAAAAAAAATGTCCTGATATTTTGATACTTTATATATATATATATATATATATATATATAAAAATTGTATTTACCAGAAGTCTTGCTCATTCAAGCTGCACCGCACGCGCGCAATAAAGAGCTGCTTCATCGCTGACACGATAAATTTGTTCAATACAATGGATTACATGAAAATGTCAATCAGTAATATTTTTGTTGTTGTTTTCTGTAGGCGAAACCACTGCAAACGATTCAGTGCGTGAGTGAACTGTGCAAAAAAAATGAATCAGGCTGAACCAAACAATTCAAAACTTTTTTGCATGCTTGACCTATTAGGGATTCATTCACGAATCGCTAGTTCTGATACGAAACAGTGGATAGAAAACACACTACATGCTTTCTGAAATATAAGACATCTAAACACAAAGTTATGACTAGAAAAAAGCAAGCATCCAAACTTGGTCTAAAATATTGCAATTACACAGATTCAGTTAATAAAAGGACACGATATGAATGCTTAAAGACAAAGACATCATAATTACAATAGAAATAATAATGATCAGTAGTAAGCTAGTACAAGGAGTACAATTTGTATAATACTGCAACTTCTGCTAATAATAGACCTAATAATAATAATAATAATAATAATAATAATAATAATAATAGTAGTAGTGTGTGTGTGTTATTCAAACTATTATTATCCACTTGGAAATACATTGTGTGTATTGTGTGCAACTGCTGCAAATGTAACTGATCTTTCTGAGATGTATAAGATGTCATGATGTTACGTGTGTTACGCAGCACACGTAGCTGGGAAATAGTGCCGAGGCAGGATAGAACATTCTAAAAGAGCTAGACGTGTCTTTCTCGGAACACAGTGTACCGATGCATGTGTGTGCTTGTGTAAGTGAGAGAGATAGGCTTTCAAAGTTGTTTTAGTGAGATATCTATCCCCAATAATCCCTTAAGACTCCCTAAACAAAAGCTATAGGTTTCAAAATAAAACTCATATCACTCGATACAAAGGAACAAGCACACACATGCTAGCAAATCTCAATTGGGGGTTGAAAATAATGGCAGGACACCAGAGTTCAGTAAACAGAAACACCAGATAAGGACTATGCTGACGAAGCTACACTGATTAGAATATCCCTATTTCACTCCTTGTTCTTGCCATCATCTCAAGTGAAATACATCACACTATCAACAGCAGGACAGATGGTTGGCATTCAGTCAGAAAAAGATAAAGATGTGTTTGTCTGTATTTCAAACATTAATGAACAAAAAGACCAAACATCTTTCAGGAAACTAGTTATCTAGTTATAAGCAAAATTAACTGGATGTAACAGTGTTTTAATGAGGTTCATACTGTCTTTCTCATTCACACAGCCATTTAACTGTATATTTTAGTGTAGTCTGTAGAGGGTATTGTCTATACACCTGGTCAAGCCCCTTTGTAATAGAAACATTTAACATAATCTGGATTCTTTAGCTTGTACATTATTTCCTGAGGCCAGTGTGAAAGCAGACAGCAAATAGGCCTATATGTTGTGTGAATAGATCCAGATCTCACTATGATCTTTATCTTGGCATAAAACGGTCATATCGGTTTCACAATTTTCTTTCAACGAGGTAGTCAGATTATGACCCCATTTCTCCTCCCTCCAGTGGCGGTTCTACATTGAATTACTCTCCGGGCGAGACCCCCTCTGAACGACCACCCCCCCCAAGAAAAAAAAAAAAAAAAAAAATTATATGCACAAACAGCCATGTTTTACTATAACAATATAAGTGTAAGACAAGCTTATATTTCTCAATTGCACAAATCCTTCAACAGAACATTTGAAAAACAATTCTGCACAAAACAGTATAAGTTATCAGAACTTAAATAAATATACTCTATATACATAAAAGTGGCAAAAATATGTACAATCAGAATGTAACGAGCAGAGAACAACAATAATATAAAATATTAAGAATAATATACAAATAAAATATAGAATAAATATTCTAAATAGCAAAAATCCTTCATCACACAAATCACACTAAATAAAATCTAATTATTACACTATTGCACTAAGAACAGAAAACACAAACTAAAACTAAAACCTGACCTTTCTGGCCTTCCTTACTTGGGTAAAGTTGGTTTTATATTCGCACATTCGGACTATTGCATTCAATTACTTTGTTAACCACACTACATTGGCCATTCATTCGCAAGTATGACATTAAAACAATACTTGCCCATTTTGCTCGATTGTGAAAAAAAAAAAAAAAAAAAAAAAATGAGTAGGTTACAATGATGTCGCTGATTAGAATTAGCAAAAAATAAATTTATTGCACATATAATTAGAAAGTTATTGAACGCGGAAATGTGTGAATGTTGTGAATGTGCAAATATAAAACCAACTTTACCCAAGTGCACCAGACGGCTTTGACCTTTTGCTCTCCATCGCTGTGTTTATTTGGCACTCGACAATCAACAGGTTTCCATCCCCCAACACTGTCACTCACGACCAGAGGTCAAGACTAAACCAATGCACCTCCACATAATCGTTTTGTATTACCTATTTTTATTAGCCATTTAACACAATTCAGAAAAAAAACGTGCAAATTATAGAGCTGTGTTTTAATATTATGAATGAAATGTGCGTTATTTGGAAGAAAGTCAGGTGTGACTGACTTTAACCCACTAAGTGGATCCCCCTCCCCTTTCCACTTCTCACACAGCTTCGTGCACGGCACCTTCTCAGCAAGCAGGGGCGCCAATTTGTCAATTCCCCACACAGTTATATGATAGATAATAGAAAACCGCTTAGCGGCGCAGATGATTTTTTTGTTTTTTTTTCTTCAAGTGCTTGTGCCGCCCCCCACGTGTCATGAAAAAAATGCTGCCCCGGGCGGCTGCCCGGTTCGCCCATGCCAAAAACCACCACTGCCTCCCTCACAATAATTTATTGTCAGACTCTCCATTTAACAGAAGCTTTCAGTAAAGGTCATCGTGTCGTCTTTGCTGTCAATGCAACACCACCTGAGCCTCCCAATACGTCAATGCAAAAAGCAAATTAAGAGGTCTAAAGTGTTCGAGACCGTTTAGATAGGAAGTCACAGAAAATTAGTAATGCGATAGAGACCTCTGGTGGAAAGTTTAGGCATATTCATGACGTCTAAAAGCATTGCTTTATTTATTGCACCTTTTGATATATATTAAACTATATATCTAGTAACTGTAACAGTGTAGACGATGTATTTATTCATTAATTTATTTATTTGTTTGGAATCTATATAAACATTTCATAATCAAATGACTAGCAACTGTGCTTTCCGCTCTCAAATATGGTATGTTTACCTCTATGAAACCTCTACAGCAATATCTTTGTCAAAACATAAATTATTAAGAAGTCACACAGGATTGTCATTGTGACAGTAGTAACTAAAGGTCGAACAAGTTAGGCCTATATTTAGAATGTAATCATGTAGATGCCAATAACCATGACAGGTTACTGAATTATAATTGGACCGCTCCTCATGTATATTAATGAATACGCGGAGATTGAGAGTGAAAGCTGAGAAACATTGATCTTATAGACAAATCCCTTAAATTAATGCTGTAATAAGGAGACCTTCTTTAAAACCATTACGAAAGAGGTGAATGAGCAAGGTCTGTTTTGATTAGCTTTGATTTGTGACGCATTGAGTCACTCCCGCGTTTATGTGCGGATATGAACAAATAACTACGGGTATATTTAATTGCCTGTGACAAGAATTTCTCAATGGAATTGAATTGAAAGTATAGATTTGGTGGATTTCGCTTTTTGATGCATTCTGTTTACATGTAGGCCTAGGCCTATTTAATCAAATGCTTTTATAAGCATCCTACATTTTGGGAAAAAGTAATAGGGTACTTTTAAGTTTGGCAAAATAAGTCACTGTTGCAAATTTCTGTTAGGTCACGATCTCGCATTTCTTTCATTTTGTTCTTTTTTTTTTTCAACAAAAATACGTGTACATAGGATATTATCTAATTTGATTTTGACCCTTTCTCCGGTCTAATTTACTTTCCGCTTCGAACAGTAATGCAACATCATGGCCTCAGACACCACACTGCTTTACTTATATTTGACTGTATAGGCCTACCTGTGAGTTGGAGATTTTGCATCCGTTCATTCTCGAGCACAAACAGAACCAGACTCTTCTCAGTACATTATATTACATTTAAAAAAAATATTACATAGGGGTGAGTGTTTTATCTTGCCTGTCTCTTCGTTTGGCAGCTGGTAAAAACAAACAAACGACTAAAAATGTGTAAATATGTAGGGATATTTCAAGCTAAATTTAAAGCAACTTGTGTATTTTTGAGACTTTGGAGTTCCCTACAGTTAAGTGAATAGAATAACTGCACACGCGCATATTTGTCGCTGCATCAAAACAAGGTGTTTTGTTTAGAGCGCCTCATTTGAATCTCTGCCAATCAGCTGACGAGTTAAATCAGGTGTGTTTGATTAAGGGGGAGCGCAATATGTGCAGTGTTGGGAGTACTGCAGGAAGGAGGTTTGGGACCAAAAACTTCTTGCGTCATCTTTTCGAGCAAAATATTAAACCTGCGCAAAGTGTCCATCGGTTGTATCCTTCAACACCCCTTCAATCCGAAGGACCCTTTGAAGTGGCGAAGTGATTATATAAATTGAGAAACATGATATTATCATATCCCATACTAAGTCCCGCAGGGAATACCATAACAAGAATGTCGTATAAAAAAAAAAAAAAAAAAAAAAAAAACATTGCAGAATCGTTTAAGTACAATGGCCTATGTTCTTAGTTTTGAATAAGTACATACTTGTTGTTCCTGATTGTGTTCATGTGTTACCTTGCGTTTGAAATTAGTAAATGCTGATATGATCAGATAGCCTATCAACAAATAAAAAAAATAAAAAAAAACTGGTAAATATTTATGTGCCTTTAACTTTCGTCACTATGATGATTAATAGCAGCAAAAGTGAAAGTATTTCTTGGGTGGAGCTAGCTTCGGTTTTCCGTCCAGTGGAAAAGTTTATAAGCCTATCATTTCAGCTGTTGTAGGGACATTCTTGCTGTGTGGATTGCTTAGAAGAATTTGGTAAGAAAGATACAGGCTACTTGTTTCCATTGCGATGCATTTGTACTCTTTATAGTGGTATTCTTCTGGTTATACACTGCAATAATCCGATTTTCTGGTAGCCATTAACTTCTATGTATCAATAAGCTATTTCATACTATCAACATGGATATGCATAAAACATTTAGTGTGAGCTGGCAGAATATAAACGAGTAGCGATCGTGTGTAAATAGGCTTATATGTATCAAATCTCTTTAAATACTGACAGTGATGCATTGGGCAGATTTTTGTTCTTCTTTTAGCAAACAAATCTAACATTGAAAATACCTACGAATCAAGTTTCACATTATAGGCCTAATTTAGCTGTAGCCTATTGAATGTGTTTCAAACTTCTATTCTTACAGCTGTGAATTTCACATCTGTGAAGGAAATACAGAACTTCTCAAAGTCTATTAGCCTAATTCTTCCTGCGTCTCGTGCTCAGAAGCTTTTAGTGGTTTGAAGAAAGGTAAGATTTCTATTTTATCATATTGTAATATTGTAATTATTGTAAATAATTCAAGGATCACAATAACAGCCATTTATTTCGTAACAGAGTGATATCTGACACAGCGGGGGAATTAGGCAGATATATGGGCCAGATAGCTTAACTGGAGTGTCAAAGGTCATTACGAGTTCACAATCATAAACTCTTGGAAATATTTCCACATGACATAAAATTAATATGACTGGAGATTGTTGAAGTGGATAAGGGCAAATCATTTGATGAAACGTAAATTTAATTTATAAATTCATACAGAACTTCTAAAGTTAAGGTTTCATTGTGACAAAATAAAAGATATTTCTCCCTTCAGCTAAAATGGGAGTTTCAGCTGAAATACGTCTGTTAACATGGAACATTAAAATTGTTCAGCTCTTCAACTATTTAACTTTCACATAATTTAGCCTTCATGATCTGACACACTTGTAGTGGGGTGAGGATGCATGTTATCTTTGAAATTATAATGATAAGATACATGAAAAAAATGATTGCTTTGTTATTATTAGGTTATTTGCAGGCTTTATAAGTCATATATTACACAAATTATATTTATTGCAGGTGTTTCTTACTTCATTTTTGCATTTGAAAGGCCTATTTATAACTTTACAATACTTTTTATAACACAGTTGAGATATTTCTTTTTTAGATGGCTACATTTGAAGATTATTGTGTAATAACCCAGGAGGACTTGGAGGATATTAAAGATTCCATATCTACCCAGGATCTCCCATCAGCGATAAACACAATCAAGGAATACCTCAAACAGCAGGATCTTGTAGAACTAAACATTGGTGTGACGGGAGAGTCTGGCTCTGGAAAGTCCACATTTGTCAATGCGTTCAGGGATTTAGGAGATGAAGAAGAGGACTCTGCTAAAACTGGTGTAGTGGAGACCACTACAGAACCAGAGGTTTACCTTCACCCAAAATACAAAAATGTGAAAGTGTGGGATCTTCCTGGCATTGGAACACCAAACTTTAAAGCTGATGAGTACCTTGAACGGGTTGAGTTTAAGCGTTATGATTTTTTCATCATCATTGCTTCAGATCGGTTCAGAGAATGCCACACTCAGCTGGCCAAAGAGATCATGAGGATGGGGAAAAAGTTTTATTTTGTTCGTTCCAGGATTGACTTTTGTATTACTGCTGAGAAGAGGAAGAAGAGCTTTGACCAGAAAACGACTCTGGATACCATCCGAGAGGACTGTGAAAAGGGTTAGTTATTCAGTTCTCATGACAATGTTTTGAGCAACAAAAAGATGTAGATGTTGTCTTTAAAATTATTATATATATTTTTCTCAAGTAAAGGGGATATTGAGGATATTTTTTATATAAGTATTAATATAAAACATATAAGAATCCTTTTTTCATATATTTCATGATGTCCTGTCCTGATTCTGTCTAGGTCTGAGAAAGATCGGTATAGAGGATCCTATCGTTTTCCTGATCTCTGGCTGGGAGCTTGGAAAGTATGATTTAAATGTTCTGCAAGAGAGGATGGAGAAGGAGCTTCCACAGCATAAGAGACGAGTGCTGATGTTGGCTTTGCCGAATATCACGCTAGAGATTAATGAGAAAAAGAAGAAAGCTCTAGAGGAAAACATTGGAAAAGTCGCCTTCCTGTCTGCTTGTGTGGCAGCTATTCCTCTCCCTGGTCTTTCGATCTCTGCAGATATAGCCATTATAGCAGACGAGCTGAGAAAGTACTACCGTGCATTTGGTCTGGATGATCCATCACTGCAGAGGATCTGTGAAAGATGTGGGAAGACCGTAGAGGAATTGAAGAGTCTAATGAAGTCTCCTCTTCATCAAGGGATAAACCCAAGTTCAATATTAACCTTGCTGGGTGCTGCATCCCTTCTTATATCAGAAGATGCCGTTGAATTACTTGTGAGCTTCATACCCATTGTTGGCACTTTGGTGGCAGGAGGTTTGTCTTATCTGACTGTCTCAAGAATGCTGAAGAGAGCTCTGAATGACATAGCTGAGGATGCTAGGAATGTGCTGATGGCTTCATTGGAGACTGAAGTGTAGCAGTAAAAAAATATAATAAAATTCAACATCATTATAACTAACTGCTTTTGGGGTATTTGAAAACAAGTATATTTGTTTATCACATTTAATGGCAAAATATCTAATAGACATTTATATGTTACACTTTATTTTAAGGTGTCCTTGTTACAGTGTAATTATACATTTAAGTAATATTAATTAACTACATGCACTTACTATATGGTTAGAGTTAGGATTCGGATTTGGCTTAGGGTTACTTGCATGTAATTATGCATAATTTATTGTTATTATAATAGTAAGTACTAAAGTACATATAATGTGTTACAAGGACACCTTAAAATAAAGTGTTACCCATTTATGATATAGATTTATGTTTACATGTATTTACTAACAGATAATTTTATCCAAAGCAACTTACATTTGAGGAGAAATACAAACAGATTATTAAATGTTTAAGATTTGATGGATTAATAATTGTAAAATTTGGATAAATAACTTTAGTTACTGTTGTTTTCAATATACTACTGTTTTTGTTGTATATTACACATTATTAAAAAGTATGCAATAACATATTGAGTGTAACTTATCATATTTATAAATATTATTAAATGGATGCCACTTTACTAGGACAAAGCCCTCCCTACACCTACCGGCTACCGCTAACCATACCCAATAACACTGTATTATTAATAAGGCGTTTTATTTTACACTTTTCAAATAGGATATTTCCTTTACTTTTATTGAAAATAAATGCCTTTTCAAAATGATATGTGATGGGGAAAGGAGAAGGGCTGCGTTCCACTCCACTTTTAGACATATACTCGTGAACTTCCCCAAGCACTTCCCCTCGGTGGAATCCCCGCTGTCATTTCGAAATACGTTTCACTTCATGAAGTGGACCAGGGAAGATTATATGGACAGACCCTCCACCCTTCGATTTTGACGGAGGGAGCAAGGCTGCTTCATATGCACACTTCAGGCCGCTCCATAGACCATAATGCAACACGATTATGATGTCATCGCAGATCGCGTTTAATTCATCCCCACCCCAAACAACTCTATAATATATCAGTTTTACATTTATAACAGCCCAAACATACCTATATGCTGTACATATAGAATGCTGCACCAAACAAATTCGTCAGGGAGAATTGTAAACGATAAACTAACTCCATAGCAGATTCTAAGTGATAAAGGGTTTAGGACGTTCCAATTGAGCCCATTGCAAGGGTTCCACCGGTAGTAGGCACTCATGCGACATAATCAATGACATACATCTGAGTAAATGAGACGGAGGGAAGTTTGCGAGTGAAGGGCATTACAAAAATGGACTGGAACTAGCCAAGAACGAGTTTGGTAAAAGGTGGATTCGAACTTGGGTCGATCGCATCAAAAGCAAACATTTTGCATCTTTTACTCACTGTGCCACTGATAGTACAGATAAACAAATGATGTTTTATTAAAGGGGTCATTGGATGCAAAATTCACTTTACAAGTTGTTTGAACATAAATGTGTGTACACATCCATCCTATAATGATAAAAATCCACCCTATTTTTTTTTTAAAAAAATCCCTGTTTTAAAATCCTCTTTCTCAGATCAGGCTGTTCTGAGGTTCTGAATGAGTAGTTCTGCACAGGCCGTGTCCATGATAGTTGATTGACAAGCCCGTTTTACCTTAGACCCGCCCTGAGTGAGCTGTCATCAGACTGCCATTGTGTGCAGGGGAAGACAAAAATAGCTATGTTTCCATCCAAAGATTCGAATTTAAATTATGCGCAAAACTGGAATATCGCATAAAACATATGCGAATAAAGCACCGTTTCCATCCAACGAGTCAAAGAGAACAAAATCGTCACTTCCTGGTAAACTGTGGCACTAAATATCACTAAGAATATAGGAGAAGCCATTGAATATAATAATTTTCATATATGATATAAATTACTTGTGCCTCTGAGAGAGCAGACATAACACAATAAATGCTGTCACTGCGTTCGGAGGATGCCAGCTGTTTGGGAACACAGTCGTGTAAGACAATTATACAGAAATACTTTGATGACAGACTTTGCTCAGGCTTTTCAGAGTGACTACAACAACTTATAGATGCTGTGAACGAGATCGGTCAGCTGGTTAGTCAAGTTATCCTGTCTCATAGCGCAAAGTCACATGACTTTTTTGATGCGCATGGAGGAATTTATTCGGTAAATGTGTTTCCATCGAAGTTTATGCGCATTTTTTCTTATCGGATAAAAAGTTTATCCTACTCAGTTGTGCGCATAATTTTCTTATGCGCATTTTCTGAATTTATGCGCATCTTGGCGTTTCCATCCAGCGAATTTTTTATGCGATAGTCCAAAATGCGCATTAAAATAGGTGGATGGAAACATAGCTACTGTCTCAGATTAAGTGATTGAGGTGTTCTGTTGTTGGATGTAATAATGAATATAGCAGTCGTCCCTTACTACCGACATCTGAGCCGCTAAAGACACAGAGGATTAACGTTACTTTCGTTTTGAAGGGAATGCGCCGATCCCGATCTGCCTAAATGCGTCTATGTTCGCGCAAATCATTTGTGATCCAGCTTCATCTACAGAAGAAGTGAGTATAAGGGTTTTTTATGAATCTTTGCAAATCGCCTTTCCTAATAATGTGCTACTTAGCCAGTTTCGCGGCTGAAGTTTACAGTCTGCTCTTCACTCCATGGAAGAGAGGGCCGGGGTCAGCAGAGCTCATTAGCATTTAAACCAACATGGACTAAAAAACAGCTTGCTGAAAACAGAGCTGATTTTGACAGGGTAAAAAAGGTGTTTTTTACACTACCATTGAGAAATTTTAATCAAAGTATGTTATAGACTTTTCATTAAGACCCTAAAGAATCATATCAACTTGTGGAAAATGGGCACCCGATGACCCCTTTAACAAGGTTCAGGAGGAGCACGTTCGGATAATCACCCAATCCAGCACAGGTGGAACTTGTTTAGTTAATCATATTAACTAGCACGATATGTATCTATATACTGCCAATTTCCCTCTGTCCCGCGACAGTTTTTCAGCATCCTTCCTCTGCCCCAACTCCTTACTCTTAAATTATTCTCATCCCATACTAGGGATAGGAGGAATTCTCAGGGTTCGGCTATATTCCGAGCTTGGAGCCCTCCCTCAAGACAGCACTGCAAATATGATTGGCCTACTATTTGCTCAATCCGATTATATGTAAGTGCGAACTCGTGAATTGTCTTTTGCAGTACTGTTTATCACCAGGCCAGGTGGGCTAACATAAATATAAAGGTAGGGTTAATATAAATAGCCTCTGCCAACAAATCGGGCTATTTATGCTTAGAGTGAATACACTGTTTCTTTTTAGAGCTGCTTTACAGCGGAATTCTGTTTGCATAACTGAAATATTATTTTTATCTATATATTATGTTATTAATATATTATTTGAAACAATCTATACTGTATAAAGCAAGATCAAAGTGACGTCATTTGACTTGATCGGAAACGTGCCGTAGTGATTAAGGTACAATTTATGCCCTACTAATGATATTGTTTTTATATACACTGCAATAGTTTGTAGTTTACAGCATGTTTATATATATATATATTTTATAGTTACTATTCCCTGCCTCCAGTTCACTCATATATTTTCAGATGAAACGTCACTTGGAGCTCGTGTTGTGGGAAACAGTATCCCAGATACAACAGTCTTCAGAGGCATATATCAGATTTCAGCAAATGTAGTAGGTAATCCAGGAATTCCATGCATGCAGAAAATTCACATATTATTCACAGCATATGTAAACAGTAATCCTCACTCCCATCTGGGTCACGGCACCAATGTAAGCCCCCTGGGTCCTACTCGCACCTGCTCCAAGTGGGTCTCAAACCCAGGTCGCCGGCATGGGAGGCGGTCGCACTAACAAGGAGGCTAAAGACTGCAGCCAATAGTGTCAGTCAGTGCACCTCTTGAGCTCAGGGGAGTGAGATTTGCACAGCACCTACCCGTTGCTCTCTGTTACATATACACATAGCATACTGCAATATAGTAGGAGTTGTATGGTAGTATGCCATTCCAAACAGCTTCTGTTCCGATTTCTGTGTACTTCAGTTATATTTAGCAGATTCTGGCAAATATAGTAGGTCATCCAAGTATTCCATGCATACAGAAAGTTTGCATACTATGCACAGTATACATACTGGATACTGCAGAAATAATAAGAGTAGTATGATAGGATGGCATTATGAACACAACAAAAGTCCAAGTGATGTGTGCGAGTGTGACAAAAACAAACAGGTTTGTATAACATTTTACTTTGGTTAACTGGTTCAGTTTCCCAGGTAACTTGTACCTCAGTGTTCAAATGAATTGCAGGGACACGTCACTGATCACATGATCATCCCGTGTACCCTTGACTAACCCTTCACGAAGGGATTCGAGGGCTGCATCCGAGAACTTAGGCAGCTGACTTGTTGACTCGCTGTCCTGTCAGGCAATGACTTCAAAGGCAGCATTTACACACAAAGGCACCTCCGGAAACAGTTTTAGACAAGCTTCTGAGGCAGTGTAACATACTTCGTTGTTAGGTTACCAGCTGCTCCTTACCACCACCTGGTGTATTTAGTTAGTGTATGATTTCTAATAAAAATGGGGGGAAAAAGCAGCTAATACAGTTATGTATTAACTCTGTGATGATTTTTGAAGACCTTGGTGAACTAGACCGCCAAAGGTCTGTGCGCCGGAGGAGAAGGTTGAGAATGGCAGCTACTTTTTACTTAAATAGAAGCACAGAGGTAAGTCTTAATTGAAGGTTAGGTAATTGTTCTCATTTTCTAAAATAAACTAATATTATAAACAGCAATACTGTTTATTTTATTTCATTATTACAGTATTACTGTTCATTATTGTATATATTTTCAATATCTCCTAGGCAATTATTATTAGAAAAATTACACAGTAGCAAGTGTTAAATTTAAAAAATATTTTATTAAACATAATTATTATACATATTATACATTCCCAAATGAGCAGTTTTTCAGTTTATTAACTATTCCCAACAGAGCTCGCCAGTTTATTCCATCTGCAACCAAACAGTCGCACTCCTACGCATCTTTTGGGTGAGGGTTTCAGGCAACTGGCAGGGCATCCAGCTTTTCAATGGTCAATGGGTGCCATTGACGGATGTCACATCCGGATCAAAGCACCTGGAGAACCCCATGCTCAGTGCTACAGAAACCGCAAACTGTTTCCCTCAATCCAGGTGCAGACTGTATGTGACCACAAAACCAGGTTTATTGATGTCTTTATTGGCTTTCCTGGCTTTGTGCACGACTCCAGAGTCCTCCGACACAGCCCCCTTTATCGCAGTGTGGCATATCCACCACCAGGACACTTCCTCCTGGGTGATGGAGGCTACCCCTATTTGGAGAGGCCTAACAGAGGTTTGGAAAAAGATAAAAAAATAAAATAAAATTAAGCCTCATTACATGCTTCTTATTTTTAAATTGTATTTAAATAATCACTTTTGGGGTTTTACAGGTTTAATGCTCATCATACCAAAGCCCGCTCAGTCATTGAGCGAGCATTTGGCATTATGAAGGCCAGGTGGAGGGCCATCTTCTTCCATGCCCTGGAGGTTGACACTTCATTCATCCCAGATGTTGTGCTGGCATGCACCATACTGCATAACATCTGTATTGGCAATGACGACATTATGGCAGTAGAAGAAGAGCGGTGTCTTCATCTCATGTGAATATACATAAGTTTTAACCATGAGACAACCTTTATCACCTAGAGATGACCTCTGCGGCCCTGAAAATTTATGTTTGTTGTTGTCCACACTCATTATTGACAAACTATTCTCTGTTTGTCACTGTAAAGCTGCTTTGACACAATCTGTATTGTATAAAGTGCTATACAAAATAAAGGTGACTTGACTTGACATGAGTAAGTATTGAATTAATTAGAACATATTTAAATTAAAATTAAGCCTATTGAGACTAGAACCTCAGAAAATAAAACCTTACCATCTCAATTTAAGTATATTTTTTTTCCCAAATTCTCTCAACTTACTTTCATACTTTTATACTAAACAAAACCACTGCAGTACTAACACAAGTAAACAAACTTATTTTAACATAACTTAAATGCATAACTTTAATACACAAAGAAATACAATTACAATTATACAATTTAGTTTTTCTTAACAAGAATATCAAGTAAATTGAGAAGTCTGTTCTCTCATCTGCAACCTTTTGTCTGGCTTCTTCCCTGGCTTCCTCTCTGGCCATTTCCTCCTTTGCCATTTCCTCCCTGAACATTTCAGTGAGGCTTCTCTTTTTACCCCTTCGTCTGCTTGGTTCAGGCTCTCGCCTTTCATTGAGGGGCAAGGGAGAGGCATTCGAAGGCCCCGGCTCACCACAGGTGGAAGAGGCCTGGGACATTGAGGCAAGCACCACTGGAGGAGTGACTGAATGCTTCTGACCCAAAGCCTCATCCATTAGGGTGAACCAGGGCCATGATGCAGCTGTATCCTCTCCCTTGTCCACCCCTGAACCAGTTGGTGGGTTTTTCAGCTCCCACAGAAAAAATAAAAATAAAAAAATAATATATATATATATATATATATATATTTTATAAACTGTAGAATGCATATAAAAATATTTACCTAGAATATGTTTAAAACACCTTATATTTCTTTTTTAAGTTGTCCCACTTCTTCTGGGCTTGTTGTGGTGTTACTTTTCCCTCCAGTCCAACTGTCTGAAGCACTTTTCTTGAGAAAATTCAGTGAGATTAAAGGTTTAAAAACATACGGATAACATATCCCTGTAAAGCATGCATTATTAACTCACAAAGGAATTATTAAATAAAATAAGCTTTGAGTTCCACATCTGTACAAGCTTAAGGATTTAGACTACCGATAATGCAACATTAACATTGGCATATAATAATTCTTAATTAAGAAGAAAAATTATATTCAACAACTTACTTTCACCCGTTCACAGCACTGTTTTTATGGCCAGTGAATGCCTCCTCATTTTCAGCCCGGGCCGTTATGACACATGACCCTTTTGAAATTATATTTGAACTATAAATAGAGAGCCCTTTGGCGATAACCAAGCAAATATTTAGCAACTACAACACAAATTTTTTGGTAGAAACGCAATCAAAAGCTGTTGAAAGTGAAAATAAAACTTACATTTGTACAAAAACTGCCCTCCAATCGCATTCTCCAATGTCGTTTTTTTTTCTGAGCTCTACCATAATCAACTAAAGCAAGCCACTTCCCCTCAGATAAACACGCACAGGATTGTGGGATATCAAAGGCAGCGAAGGATACATCTATGCTGCCTTCAAAAATTGATCAGATGAAGGCATCTCATGAGACAGGAAATGAAGCTAATTTTGGATTCGGACATGCCTTGATGCCTTTCTTCCTTGAAATGCGTCTTCCGAAGGCAGCATTTTTCAGTTTTTAGATCCAGCCTCGATGTCAAATTATGATGTTTCATGATTTCACATGACTGGTTAATTGTTGAATTTGAGAAAAAGGTTAAGAATTGGTCTTGCATTTACAGAGGCATTCACTGACCATCTCTGAAAAACACGTTTTGTGCTTATTTGCTTTTGAGTCCATGCATGATTGTTTTAAACATTTCACATGTTTGCCATCCTTTGCATGGCCATCACATACAGTACAGTCAAACCAAAAATTATTCAGACACCACATATCATTTTTGATATTTTTTTTACTAGTGGGTGCAGGACACTATAGTTCATTTATGTAAGTGAGGATATCAAAATAAAGTGAACTGTGACATATTATACCCAAACATTATTCAGACACTTTGACCTAACCATGTTTTGCTTAAGTGTTTTTTCTGTAATTGCTAATGTGACCTTTTTACACCACAGAGTGAACAAAATTAAGCATTGCTTGGTAATTGGTTGACCTAAATTGGTATTATCTAATTGTTTACTTAAATTTAACAGCTGACAGCTTTCAACCTAATTCATTACATGCAAAGTTCTCAGACATTATCAAGATGAATTTGTTCTTCTGACACAGTTTAATATATTTCAATCTATGTGACTTCTGTATGGGGTAGCAAGCATCAAATTTGAAATGAGCTCATTTAGTGGATAAAAGTGTAAAATTTCTCCGTTTAAACATTTGTTATGTTCTCTATGTTCTATTGTGAATAAAATATTGGCTTATGTGATTTGAAAGTCTTGTAGTTTTCATTTTATTCAAATTTAAAAAATGTCCCAACATTTCCGGAATTCGGGTTGTATGTATGTATGTATGTATGCATGTATGTACCAAGAGCTTCAGAAAAAAAAAAAAACCACAACAAATTCCTTTTGTTTGCACACACTTGGCGAATAAAGCACATTCTGATTCTGATTCTTGCCATTAAACTTTTGAAATTTTTTGACCTGATGAAAGTTAAAACTGAAGCTGAAATGTGTGCTTGATGCATGAAAACAACCCTCATTGGTTCTCACATATCAAAAGCTTTTGAGCTTCTGATGTCTAATGTACATAAGATCAAATAAAAATGTTATGAGTACATAAAATTGTAATGAGTAAACAGTACTGTGTTTTCTTCAGAAATGTAATCAAGTAAAAGTACAAGTAGTCCGTTTAAATTGTACTTGAATAAAGTACAAATACCTCAAAATAATCCTTAAGTAGTAAGTAAAATTACTCAAGTAATTTACACCCCTGCTATTTTTATTAAGTAGAACTGTATTTTTCTGTGTTCTGTTTATTAATAATATTATATTCTGGAGCTAAAACTAACCTTTAATGTATCACAATATAGTAGCTATTTTATGTAACATAATTTTGACTCCTTTAGTTACATGTGCACACATAGATGGGGTCAGGGTTTGACTGAAGAATAGCACAGGTGTTGGTCTTGGGTTAGCACGGCAGACAGAAAATTTTAAACTTGTTTTAATGTAGTCATCATTGTTATATATCATAATGATGTTATTTGAATAAACATTAACATTATTAACTTACTGATACATATTCTGTTCCTTATTGTAGCTATGTTGATGTATGTGGATGTTTCCTTAATCAGGACATTTGGATTGTTTGATCATTTATTTTTACTTACATTTGCATGTATTTAGTTGTTTATTTTTGGAATGCTTTCAGTCCATTTCAGTCTTTTGCTTCTTTTCAAAGTCATTTTATTTGTAATGCAATTCCTTCATTTTACCATTTTTGCTTTAGTTGACTTCTAAGGTCAGGTAATTATTTCGAAGCAGAGTCCCATCCAAAGCAGTAGAAGGCACTGTGGCACTCAGCGTGTATTCGTACCATCTCTGGACACGTCATGCTAGCGGAAGACTGAACTCATCTGCGCGTGCGTTCAGCTGTCCTCGTAATTTTGAAGCTCGAGCCAGCGGACGAAGGTAAAGTGGCTGTTAAATATTTTTATGTTTTTATACATAATATGGTGAGAAACATGTTTTTGTCTTTATTGTGTATAAGCAAGCAGTCGACGTTGTCTGTTTAATAAACTAAAACAAATGTGAAGTACATGTAATCCCAATTTATCTTAAATGATTATATTAGAATTTAGTTGTTCTCCTAAATGCAGTCTGGAATATAATCAGTTTTATTCTATTGTATTAAATAAAATTAGCCGCGTTCATTACAACTACGCTGAAGTTGGTTGTGTGACGAGTAATGTACACGTAAGCATACACAATGAACTGTTATTATGTTTTAAAAATATTACATGTCTATTTTGTCTGCCTTTAAGATGTGTAAAATTTAAAAACACATTTCTGTATTATAGAACTGATGATTTGTTTACAGCATATGCTTTGTATTTGGAAAATTCATTCATCCATCCATGCATAGCTGCACTGTCCCAAGTTATGCATTTTCATACAGCCTCTCATAGACTGCTCTCTATATTATGCCTGATCCGACTGTAAGACTGAATATAGATTTCTGTATTATTATCTTACTGACTTGTCTTTTCGCCCTGCTTGTGTTTTACCATATCACACAGTTGCAGTGTACTGCACTTGTGATATTATTTGTTGAAGTGTTTTTTTTTTTGTTTGTTTTTTTTAACCCAGTAATTATAAATGTTCATAATCTTCATGTACTGTTGGCGGCTGTTCTGTTAAACATGCCACTTTTTCCCCCACAGATGAGGCTGCTCTGTGTATTTGCTCTGGTTGCTGTGGTGGGTCTGGTGGCAGGAGAAGAAGGGGCTCGTCTGTTGGCTTCCAAGTCCCTGCTGAACCGATACGCTGTAGAGGGACGAGATCTTACCCTGCAGTACAACATCTACAACGTGGGCACCAGGTATTGTCCTCTCTCTGAATTTACCACATAAGTTTTCAATAGCTGTTAAGGAGCTTTGGGTTAGTTTAAACCATGTACACATTAGGTAGCTGGTGGAAACATTTCTAATCTAGTTCATTACTGTATTTAACTCCCACCCTTTCCCTCTCTTTCTAGTGCTGCCCTAGATGTTGAGCTGTCCGATGACTCGTTCCCCCCTGAAGATTTCGGCATTGTCTCCGGAATGCTGAATGTGAAATGGGATCGTATTGCTCCGTATCCTCATTCATTCATCAATAGCTGTAAATATAGTTGCCACTCATCTGGGTCTTTACATTGTTTAGGTGCATACTGAGTCCTGTGTGGACTCACATCCTTGTTTAAACAGTGTAATCGATCACTTTTGTCTTAACTGATAGCACCTAAGATCATCAGTACTGTATCAGAAAGTCAGGATGGCATGCTTTTGTTTTTGCTCTTCAGTAGATATTCCTTAACTCATCTTTTCCACAGTGCCAGTAATGTTTCTCACACAGTGGTTCTGCGGCCACTGAAAGCTGGATACTTCAACTTCACCTCTGCTTCTGTTAGTTACCTGGCCCAGGAGGGCGGACAGGTCATGGTGAGTGGAGTCCTATGATCATTTTCATGTACACAGTCAGCATAAGGATTTTTTTTTTTTTTTTTTAACTTTTCCTCGATTAACCATATGAAAATGGCCTGGATTGTGGCTTAATACAGTCTTTATTTCACATGCAAGTCAGTAAGACTTTTTAATATTACTATAAAAAATAAGTAATTAGTAAATTATAAAGTAATAATTATAAAAAAAAGTGTAATTATTACAGTCCATGTAAATGTAGTTACTAGCTAAGACTTTTCTCATTTTTTGCATCTCTCAGGTTGGTTACACAAGTGCTCCGGGTCAGGGAGGCATTCTTGCCCAGAGAGAGTTTGACAGACGCTTTTCTCCACATTACGTAAGCAACTTAGCAATGTTTTAATATGGAGTAAATTGGTCTTCAAAGTATGATAGCATATGTTATGATATTGAAGTGTATTTTTTCTCTTTTTAATAGCTGGACTGGGCAGCTTTTGGTGTCATGACTCTTCCCTCCATTGGCATTCCTCTGCTCCTGTGGTACTCCAGCAAGAGGAAGTACGACTCACCGAAGAGCAAAAAGAACTGAGTTATCTAATACAAGACTAAAACAGATCAGGGATCATTGTGGGAATGGAAGGAGAGAGGGGTGTTAAGTGAATTATCATGGGTGGGGTCGGTTAATAATGTCGTTTTTGAATGAATTAATTACCCATATTGAGGTAAATGGTCAATGATTTAATCTGTTTTTAAGTGAGGTTGGTCTTCATCAGAAAATTAGTTTGATGGGTAAGCATAAAGTAGGAGGATCACCAAATGCTTTTGACATTTAAGTGGCAATTCCAGGTGCACCATCTTGTTTTGGGTTGTTTTTTTTTTTTTTTGTTTTTTTTTGTTGTTTTTTTTTGTAATGATTCTCAAATGCTAGGTGCTCAAAAGCTGAACAGAACTGCACAGTCCTTCATGATCAATATGGGGCTTGTTTGTAGAAATAAAAGGGTTTTACAGAGATGCTCTCATTGTGTGTCTGGTCACTCACTGAAACATGCTTTCATCTGTGTGTCTGCTTTCTTGTTCTGTGATCTGTTCTCACGCAGGGATTAGTGCGTTCTCAGTCTTTTATGGTAATATCATCAGCTAAATAATTAAGTGAAAAAAATAGTTATATTATGGTTTATCCAATCTTTTGGTAATTAAAAATGACTAGGAAGGGCTGCAATTCACTTAAAAAAAACTAATCTGAATAATATATTTGATTAAAAATGATTATTTGTTTATGAAATTATTTGCTGTGCAATTACAACTTTGAATGAGTGACTGATTCTTTGGGGAAAAAAAGTATATCCAGATACAATTTAAATGAAATACACAGATAAACATGCCTACAACCTCTATGGGGAGGTCATTATTAACAAGGTTTATAAATGTATATACAGGTTATAAGCAATGTAATGTTTTGATACACATGTCATTCTGATATGTATTATGCTGTTTTTAAACTTGTTACACAGTGTGTTTGAGGTCAGTGTTTGTGATTTGGTGGGGGCAGGCATGCTCTGGAGCTGGTTGATCTTTCAGGAATTTGCTCATAAATGGAGCTGGAGGAAGCGTTCAGATTTGGCTGCTCTGAATGACGAAAACCAGACTGTTGAGGTTGAGTCATCAGTGGGGACACACCAAAACTCTGAGGGAAAGATCATAAAATTTAGCATTTTTATAACAGACTGAGCACTATGTGCTACACAGAATAAAATATTCTCATGGATATTTACCTGCTCGGTGAGCTCTGGTCGCAAAGGACCATGAGCAAATCTTGGAGGAGGTCTAAGAGGAAGACTAGGCCCAGGTCTTGGTATAGCATAGCTTTCTTGGGCACCCTTGATGTTCACCTCTGAATACAGATGATTCTTTGGAAGGTTCACTGAAGAAAAGGTCAAAACGTACCAAATAAATATTTTCATGTTTATATTATATGGATTATTTTAGTCGCTCTATTTAGTGCATGGTTCTTTTGAAACCATTTCAAGTCATTCTTATATTTGAACTCCAAGACAGGAAATAAGGAGTAAGTCCTGAGCAAGTTTTGATGCTTGTTTTCCTCATTTCTCACCTTCATCCCCTGTCGCCTGCCTCCTCCAACCCATGGCATAGCAGTCAATCTCTTCCGGACGACTGCGTGTGTGGGGGGTTTCTTCATAAGTGTGCATGGGCTCCAGTTTCCAGTATTTCGGGTCTGCTGCTGTTGTGTCAAAGTTTGGGATGGATGGAGGGGTAAAGGCTGCTGTTGCTCCCTGGAGGTCAGGTTGGCCACTGAAGTTGGGGGTATTTTCTGATACTGCTCTGGGGGGTTTGTTAACTCGAGCATACTGGACATCCACTGGAGAAACTTGATCTCCTGTTAGATTAAGATTTGAGGGTCTTTCAGCAACCTCAGAACTGCCATTCTAGAGGGAGAAAAAGGGTAAGGTATCCTTAGTGTAAAAGAAAGTCATAATTAAACTCTTCCTTTCTTTACCTTTAGGAAAATAAACCATGGTTTTATTATGGTAAAGGTGTAGTAACCATGTTTTCTTTTTTCTTTCTTTCTTCTTTCTTTTTTTTTGCCGTATTAGCATTTGTATAACCACAGTTTGACTACAAATAACATGAATAAACTATGGTTAGTGTTTGTTTGTTCGTGCAGTCTTGGCATTATGTCACCGTACACCGTCTTACTGCATCAAATATAATGTAAACAGATCAGGGCCTGTATTCACAAAACATCTTAAGGCTAAAAGTAGCTCCTAACTGGCCGATTTAGGAGAAAATCTTAAAAAATAGTGGGCGTGTCCATCCTAAATTTTTGCTCTAAGAGTATTTCACAAAGCGTTTTAGTGCTAAAACTAGCTCCTAAATCTATGAAACGTTAGGATTAGTGAAGAGGACTCCTAAATCACTAAGACCAACTCACAACTATCCTAAAATAGCTGTTGCTGGCAATCTGCCTCGGAATATCAACATTTTAGAAACATTTGACGATAATGAGCTTTTAAAAAGGTATCAACTTAGAGTTTGGAGGTTATCCCAACTCCAAAGTTTCCTTTATTATATCCTTTTCATTAACCAGTTGGGCAAGAAGTAACAGCTGTTCTTGCATCCAGTTTGGTTTTCTTTTACATTTGCATGTCTTACTGTCATTAAAAGGAGGTTTATATGCATATCCGCAACGAGAAGCATATATGTAAGAAGCTGACAATTAGCTGAACATATACTTAATTAGTGACACTTAGCCTGCATTTTAAAATCTTTATTTGAATGTGGCAATTAACATTATTTTTAAACCTTTATCTGGATATGGCAACATAATATCATGCTCTACAATATTCCTATGAATAAATCTCTGACAGAGACCCCTCCCCTCTCCTATCAGCCAATCACTGTGTGCATAGCTAGTAAGTATGCAATGAGGTCTACCCCACCCTTACTTCTCTCTATTCCTTAGAAAGTTTGTCTCAGCAGCTTTGTGGATATGTTTTAAGAGAAAACTCTTAGCTAAAAACTTTTACTGCTATTTAGGAGAACTCTTAGTGGTAAGATAAAATGTTTTGTGAATATGGGCCCTGGTTTATACGAAGGTCGCGAATAATCTGGAAAAATTCTATTGATGTTGTAAAATTGGTGCTGGAATATTCTTAGAGTTTGCTTACTGTTGTTAAGGTAAGAAGCGATTTTTAGCTTATAGCTATTCAGTCTCTACGATGTTCTTCGTGGTTGCTAGGGTGTGAGGGAGCTTAAAAAGAGGATGCTCAACCAAGAACCCACCTTGATGATTTTCTTGTCCACAGATATGACTTTGAAATAAGTCTATATAGAAACTATAGTATTTTTCATCTGTTTTATTATCCCTCAAAGTGTAATATAAGCAATGTGAGAGAAAAAAAAATGAGATTTTGCTTTTTGCTTTCAATGCCTGTAATCTACTCACCTCTAGCCCAGGAGGCACTGTTTCAGTTCCACACTTGCATTCTGGCAGCGAGTGGGTCTTCTTTAGTGGCTTTCTCACAGCTGCATACTGCACAGGCTCTTCTGTAGCAGAAGTGATCTTATTGGAGGGGTTTGTGGATAATGAATTCAGAACATCTGGACCGATGGCCATGGGCAGTTTTGTCTGCTCTTCTCGATCTATTGCTTTTACATTTCGCTCTTCTTCCTCGTTTTTCACCTTCCACCTATTAATATCTGCAAAACCCCCATCAGGCTATATAGCAAGAAAAAATGGCAGGATATGAAGAGTGGTGACAGGAAAATCATATGTAAAATCATATTTAAAGGGATAGTTCACCTAAAAATGAAAATTCTGTCATTAATTACTCACCCTCATGTCGTTCCAAACCTGTAAGACCTTCGTTCATATTTGGAACACAAATGAAGATATTTTTGATGCATTCTGAGAGCTCTCTGTCCCTCCCATAGACTGCAAAGATCCTTACACGATCAAGGCTCAGAAACAAGGAGATAACAAGGAGATTGTTAAAATAATCCATGTGACATCAGTGGTCCAACCGTAATTTTACGAAGCTACAAGAATACTTTTTGTGCGCAAAGAAAACAAAAATAACGACTTTATTCAACCATTCGTCTCCACCGCGTCACTCTATAGTGCCATTTTGGAGAGTATCACATACGTAAACAATGTATGCAACGTATGTACGCGGATACCTTGTTTACGCTTTGATCTAAACGTAAACAACGTATCCGCATACATACGTTGCATACATTGTTTACCTATGTGATACTCTCCAAAATGGTGCTATAGGGTGCAGACAAATTTTTGAATAAAGTTGTTATTTTTGTTTTCTTTGCACACAAAAAGTATTCTCGTAGCTTCGTAAAATTATGGTTGAACCACTGATGTCACATGGATTATTTTAATGATCTCCTTGCTACGTCTCTGAGCCTTGATCGTGTTAGGATCTTTGTGTTAGGATCCTTGCTTAATGGGAGCGTCAGAGAGCTCTCGGAATGCATCAAAAATATCTTAATTTGTGTTCCAAAGATGATTGAAGGTCTTACAGGTTTTGGGGAAGTCGTGGCCTAATGGTTAGAGAGTCGGACTTGTAACCTAAAAGGTTGCGGGTTCGAGTCTCGGGCTGGCAGGAATTGTAGGTGGGGGGAGTGAGTGTACAGCGCTCTCTCCACCCTCAATACCACGACTGAGGTGCCCTTGAGCAAGGCACTGAACCCCCAACTGCTCCCCGGGCACCGCAGCATAAAAATGGCTGCCCACTGCTCCGGGTGTGTGTTCACGGTGTGTGTGTGTGTGCACTTTGGATGGGTTAATTGCAGAGCACAAATTCCGAGTATGGGTGACCATACTTGGCCACATGTCACTTCACTTCACTTCTTCACTACAGGTATGGAACGACATGAGAGTGAGTAATTAATGACAGAATTTTCATTTTGGGTGAACTATCCCTTTAAAATCTTGCCTTCTGTAATAAAAATCATGAAGATTTGCTAGGGAAAACTGTCCATGTACCTGCATACAAGGTACAGTCAACATCTCATTAAAAGGCCCCACAGGATTATCGGTGTAGTAGCTGATTAGGTCGTCCAGGCTTCTATGACGGCTGTGTTCTCCAGTAATTAGATATACACTACCAGATGATCCATATTCCTCCTCTTCAATTATGAAATGACGACACCGGTCTTCTCCTCTGGGGTTTTAATGAATTTGTTATTTAGTGAGTGAGTGATATTAGAGATGTTGCAAATAAATACAATGACACCACAATGTAGTTGAACACACACCATAGCCTAAATGTTGCATTAGATTGCATCTGTAACTAAGATATTAAGTAAGATTGCATCTGTAAGTATAAGATTAGTATTAAGATAGTACTAGAATTTTACTGATATACTATTATTTTAAAATGAACAGTAGCACACTGTTCAAGCTAAATATTTTTTACGTTTAGGTTTTAAATAAAAATAGTTGGTGAAGTTTTGCGAAAAGTATTGCAATTGAAAAAATGGCTCATTAAAGGGAAGTTAGTTTTGATAAAAGGACAAACATCATTTGTGTGCAAATGACACTTGATTTGACATTTTGTTGTACACAACAATTTACAGGCTGTCAGTCGGTCACATTTTTTACCCTTCCTCTGTGCAATGAAGGTGATTCTTCCTACAGCTTACATTAGTATGCCAGTAGGTGGCAAGAGAATCTGTATGAGTGAGTTGTTTAAATCATTTACTCAACTGATTTGTTTAAACATTGACTCATTCAGGAACAAAAGAAATAGCTATTTTATTAGTGAGTCATTGAATCATTCACACAACCAGTTTGTTCAAACTCTGATATACTCAGGAACAAAACACCACTACTGTTTGTTGCACGATTGTTGATTTTGCTTATTAATTAATTGTATATTGAAAAAAAATTTTAATCCAACACAATCACATTTTTAAGGCCCATATACACCAAGGATGATAACTGTAACTATACAGTTTTATACCGTTTCTATACAGCTTTCTATATGTGCATAGATCCAGCAATAACAGCAATGTGGAACATTATCTTTGGAATCACTTGTAGAATGATTTTTTTCCAGCTGATTAGGGATAAGAAGATCGACAGCCAATCAAAAAAAAATAAAAATAAAAAGTTTAAAGCAGCCGGCAACAAAACTGTCTTATCTTGAATTGGTGTGGATGCTAATCGTTCTTTGTAGTTATGTACTATATTGTTAAGAATGACACTAGTGTTTTTTGTGTGTGTGTTCAAAATAAAGTACCTGTAAGACAGCACAAAACCAATCTTTGTCTCACTGAGCCTCAACAGGAAACAGCCTTGTGGCTTATCCTGCAGCAGCTGTTCCGCTTCCCTGAGAGAGTGAGGAAGACGGGTTGTGAAAATGTAAGCCAAATATATGTATTTGACACTGTTTCACATCTGTGTTTGTGCAACATTGCTTGTGCACCTGTTTTTCTGTTATGTTTTTGGAAGAATATTTAGATGTGGCTGTAACCTGCGTGTAGCAAAACCATGGAGCCAGCGGGGAAGAGGCTGTCCGGGCCTGTGCAGTCGAGGCAGCTGCGTTCTTTCAAACCACAGCAGAGTGTGAGCACGCAGAGATGGAACCAGAGCCTCCAGGGGCCTCACGGGACCCAAAACCAGAGCAGGATCTATACGCTTCACTGTCGTCTTTAACAGAGGCAATCCAAGTAGGATGTCATTTAGATGTAATTTAAACACAAAATATTAAAAAAGACGAAAAAGTATTTGATATGTGCCTTCGCAATGCATTACAATGTTAAATGATTTCATGGTTTTACTCAAAATTTTAACTACAAAAATCTAATGATGAACATAAACATGGAAGTAGACTTGTTTTCCAAAAAAAATAATAATTTGTAGATAATGTGAAGTGCTCTATAAAAATTCAAATCAGCTTGACGTGATTTTCAAAAGCCCCCGCAAGATGTGCAAATAATATTTACAGGGCAGATCACTCTGGTTAAATACCTGATCATGTCATGTTAAACATCTCATGAAATCTAACCAATTACTTTCTCATGGATTATTTGAGAATGCCTTAAAATATTGTACATACCGGTAATAAATTTTGCCTAAAATTGAAAAGCGGCATCAGTCTTGACCTTGTTGGTCGATTGACCAACCTGCTATTTCTTTGCTTCAAAAGGCTCTTTAGAGATAATGTAGAACAGCTGAACCACTGATAGAAGTGTTTTTGGTTTGAAGAAATTGTAGCATATGCACATTTTGCCTTTGAGGACATTAGAAGTTTTTTTTCAACCAATTATATAATTTGAAATATATAACATCTGTGGTACTAAGCTTTGCAGACATTTTTACGTCATGTCTACACATTTATTACTTGACAGATTCACCTCATTTTCCTTCTGCTGGCCCTGGTTTAATTGCTCTGTCTCTTGTTGTGCTGTGGGACGACACTTTATGCTCCGCCGAGGTTTTACGGGAGGTTTCTTGGTTGTGGGATGGTTCTCTGGAGCTACAGATGTACGGGGCTTTGGTCTTGGGTAATGGGCAGGAAGAGCGCTCAATTGCTCTTCTCTCTGCTGAGATTCAGAATCTGTACAGAAATAAAAGAAATTCTAAATTTGATCATTAAAGCAGACAGTATTAAACTCATCAACAGTAAATGAAAGATGGATGTGAACAAAATTTTTTTTGTTAAAATGATTCTCTTAATAGTGCCTCAACCTTCGATCTGACTGTTAACTGCCTTTTGAATGTATGTATCCTTAAATACATTCAGATATTTAATATTAACTTGTAGATGTTAGTATCTAGATATAAATATAGATGTCAGTGGGCAAAATTTAGAAGTTGAGATACAGTTAGAATCAAACTAGTGCAGTTAGGCTCAAAATAACCCTGAACGGAAATGTCACGTTCTCTACAAGCACGCCAGCAACACAGAACATTCTAGATATCAAACAATCAACAAAACAATAACGTTACAAATATTAAAGGCTCTGTGTAACATTAATGTTGTTGAAAGATTATGGTATAGCCATGCAGTCAGAATCAGTTCATGTGTCTAAGCATTATAGTATAGTAATACTGTAGTAGATTATCATGTAGATTTGTATTGTCATTTTATACTACACAAGGTCTAGCCAATTTCGGTTTTTTAAACTAACTCTCAATTCTATATTAATGCTAGATTGCCTATAATCTATTTTAACACATTATAACAAAATAAACTCAGTTTGAGCACCATATAGCTTCATTCTGACACTAAACCTAAAAAATATATTTACCTTCACAAAATGATTAATTAAATAAGTATAACTTGTGAAAATAACATCTATATCTGACATTCTAATAAATACGGACATTTTAAGATTTTAAAAGAAAGTATTTCCACTCGTCAGTGTACTGTCAGAAGAAACAAGTAAAAACAACTTCTTAAAACCATCAGGTTGTGTTTTCTTATTTTTTGTAATAAAACACTGCTGATTTCTAGCTAGACAAAAATGATTATATAAGTTCAAAAGGTGTTGAGAAATAGCTGACCTTTAATATTCTGGTAGTCAAAGTCCATTCTCAAGTGCAGGATGTAAAATGCTGCCTCTTCCTATCTGTTCTTGAGTGTTTCTGCCTCATCCTGTTTAAATGCATGTGTGAGTGCGAGAGAGAGAGAGCGGAAAAGGTCACAGGCAAAGAACTGATAGTGAACTGTTAGTGATTGTGTGCAGATTTCATTTTCAAACTTCTTGTGAAATATTCAACTGATGTACTAAAGCTCAAATAAACAACCTGACAAATTGCTTTTGAAAAGTTACCGTGCACTGGAAAAAAAATTAGTGTAGAAACCAAATTGCATCAGAAATTGCCAGTAAATTTGACAAAGAAACAGAAAGTAACACATTGAATTAAACACGAGATTTTGAAGTAGAAAAACTGAAATGTTGTTTTCTTTTAAAACATACTCCAGTAATTACTTTGAAAAGTACATTTTTACAGTGTGCCACAATTTATGTTTTTAATCAATTAAACTACGAGTATATAATTACAACCTTCTTTAAAACAAAAGCTTTGAAAAGATATGTATTAACATAGCTTGCAAAATTGATATGTAAAAGTGGAGGTCATCTTAAACTGATTGAATTTTTAATCATAATGTCATGTTACTGCAGTTTTATTGGGTTTCTGTAGATTTTTTAAAGGGTTTTGAATGTCTGCCTATAAAACAAAACTCATGTTGTTTAAAACTGTCTGTAGAATGTTTCCCTCTTCAACACAAATTGTGAACATGTAAATTTGTGTCTGTGTATTCTGTATATATGCATATCCTTTTTTATCTTTGTTTATGTTTGAGCACAGTGAGTGTGTTGTTAGGGTGAGACAGAGAGAGAGAGAGAGAGAAGAGGCAGTTGCACCACGTGACTTGCTCACCACACAGGATGAGAAAGAACAACCACAAGGTGAGGAAAAAAGAAAGAGATGACAAAAGAAGTGTTCAAACGGTAAACAGCATACTCTGCCTAATTCCCACAAGTGGTTCTTTAAATTTGACGGAAAAGCCACATTCCTTTACAGTGTTTTGGTATACATGATGAGATTTCTTCTTTGTCTTTTCTTTCTTTCTTTTTTCAGTTTTTCATTTAGGCCTATATTATTTTATTTTTTTATTTTAAGGCTATTTTTTTTATTATATATCTTCAGTTCAAAATAATTCTCAAAGTAATTCTTATTTAACAGCATTTTTACTTTTGTGTCCATTGTGCCAATTTTATTTTATTTTGTTTTATACTCTTTCCAAATATTGACTAGCTGACAGTTACAGGACACATCCACTAGATGGCGCAAGTACATTAACAGTGAGAATGAAATTCGGAATGAGACAGGAATGAAAATTACCTGTCATTCGTTGCACTCGACAATAGCCACTAACAATAGTCATGCAAAACTCATGCATACCAAATTATATATAACGGTTTTATTTAACGTGATTTTCATGCACATTATTACATCCTTACAATCTGATTCAAAACTTATGTTTCAAAAATGTGTTGGTTAAATAAGAACAGCTGTCCAGCCATTAGATCTGAGCTGAGTCCACTTTAATTCTTGCCTGCAATATTACAATCACCTTAACTAATTCTCTAATAATTGTTCGACTTGTTACTCTTGCATAAATGCACAACTAAATCTTTTTGTGTCGCAGAAATTGATCAATTTAACCTCAATCTCTCAACCGTGAATTCCACATGTTTATGGAGCTGCAGAGAGAGAGAGAGAGAGTTACCTATGATGCATCCACCCCCGTTTTTCATGAGGTGTGTTGCGGCAAGCAGTTTTTACATTTAGTTCTTAAAACTCACTGGTGTATGTTAGTACGAACATATTTTTAATTACCTCTAAGTAATCCAGTGGCAATCAATATGAATCTTACTATTAAACTGCTGGTTTGCTCTGGCCAGATAAATAATGGTGACTTTACTTGACTTGACTATTAACTATTCATTAGATGTTACAACTTGGTTGTAAATTAATTTTTTTTTTTTTTTTTTTTTCTGGGAGTAAATAGTTTTTGTTGTAAAAAACTGATTCACATTTCCAGTTTCACTTGTAGCCTATCTATTTGTTAGAAGCTGATCCTTATTCCTCTGCTAGCCACTATTTTAGAGGTGATAAGTAACTATTCCAGTTTTACTAGTAAATGCTATACTTTTTGTTTGTAAATTCCATGAGTGTCTGTGGCTCCAACCCAATCTCATGAAAGTGCGTATAAATAGTACGCCAAATAAAAATAAAAACTCGTGGTATTGAAATGCAAAAATGGACTTTGGGGTGTATAAGCTACGCGATGAGTAGGGTTAGGGTTGTGGGGTAGATGCGTATCATATGTACACAGGGGCGTCGCTAGTGGGGGGAAAAGGGTGACAGAGTGCATAGGGCCCAGAGGTCTGGAGGGCCCGCGATCGCCTACTGGCCATCGGGAGCACCGGGACATTCCATTCAATTAGTGGGCCTATCGCCGAAACGAAGGAGACGTCCCCGATATTACCTGCTGTTTTTCAATTACAGCGCATGCGAAACCACATAAAGCAAATACTCCAAATGCGCGAAGCAGCGCTACCCGATGCATCCGCCAGCCACGCAAAGCAGAGTGGGATCAGTCACCCACACAGTGCCGCGCTTCCGCCACAATTCATAAGAGATAAACAGCATGAGTCGCTTGATCCATTCAGATGTGACACAGAATTGTTATACAGCTGTGTGATATGAGAACATTAAAGGGTCTGTAGTGATGCTGGCTGAAAACAGCCACGACAATGAGGTATATTGGAAAACGCCAATAGGCTTGTCAATTTTAACCTTTTGAGCGGTACAGTCCCACATATGGGATTCTTATTTCCGTGCCCCTGGGAGTACGGTCCCACATATGCGATTTAGAACGTTCGATGACGTCACACAACTGCCAAATTCAAACTGTGGTTTCGCGCCTTTACTGGCGCTGAGCCAGAGAGAGACGTGCACTGCGATTGTCATATTATCACAACAATGCAGTGTTCTTAACCACATAATGTATATTTTAGGTTTCAGACATTTAAATACACGTAAGTACTGGTAAAACAATACATTTAGAGCTTGTAAAATACACACAGATGTCTATGGAAGCAACAATAACAATCCATTCAAATTTAATTTGCTGATGTGTTTTATTCATATCAGATACACATAGTGTAAGTAACTATAAAGGTCACTCTATTCTTCACCCAGTTCACCAGCCACTTACTTGCATGTATTTCGGGAGAAATTGATGAATTCACGTGCTGTAAATCCGACTGACAGGACTCTCTGAACTGCGGCGCGAACAAACATGGCGGCGCCCATCTCACGTTACAGATCAAGATCAAGATCATTTATAAAGGTTTTTTAATGACAAAACACACTCATTTGCATATATTTGTGAATCGGAATATCAGATTGTTCATGCCATGGTAAGCAAGTTTGTGAATATTTTAAATAATAAAGATAAAACGAAATAAAAACGATCCATCTGTCTTACATTGTTATTGTGGCCGCGGTGTGTCACGTGACAAGCATGACGCGTCGCCATGGAAACAGTAAGGGGCAACGTTCTAAAATAACGGTCACCTAAAAAAAACTCACTCTGGGGGGACCGCTAGAATATTTTAAACTCACCAGCGAAAGGGTTAACACTTAACTTTTAACACAATATTAACACTGTACTATGTGCCTATGTGTTGGCAGAAATGTATTTATTATAAATGTTACTGTTATTACATATTGGGGAATATTTTAATTTTATAGAAGTTGTTTTTCTTCATGTTTAGTTTTTTTTAACTACAAATTGTGTAGTTTATTATTACTTATTTATTTTTAAACCACATAACCATGGTAATGAGGAGAGGACCATGGTTTTACTTCTTGTGACCACCAACCTACTAGTCAACTAAACTCTGGATTCTAAGCAAGATCGTCTTTCTTTTTAGATGTTTAGTTCTAATGAATTTTAATTGAAGTAAAATGTTAATTCAGTAAGGGCCTGATTAAAGATAAATATCAGTGTCCTATAAAATAGGTGCTTATTATTTACAAATAATAAAGTTCTTAAGGTGAGATTCACCCAAAAATTAAAATTGTCATCATTTACACAACATCATGTCATTCCAAACCTGTATGAATTTCTTTCTTCTGTGGAACGTAATTTGAGAAATTCAAGAATTTTTGTCCATACAGTAGAAATCAAGGGTAACCAAAATGGTTTGGTAACATTCTACAAAATCTTCTTTTGTGTTCAACAGAAGAAAGTCATTTTGAATGACATGGGGGTGAGGAAATGATGACAGAATTTATTAGCAGTAACTTGCCAGCAGTCTCAGCAGTCTCATCTCAAAATCAAGTTCTCTTGTAACTAGTAAGTATTTCAATTTCTAATACCAATTCCAGTTTTCCTAATATTAATCACTACAGCTTATTATTTAGATATTTGTAACTCTTCAAATAGTTTCTATCATTTATTCAGGCTTTACTATTTACAGTAGCCTACTGGTAGCCTACCTATTTCTAGACACTTGTATCTTTCCCAACAGCACTATTAATAGGCCTATTTCGGGCAAATAATTAAAGAATAACTACTACCTAATATTTAGATACTACTAGTAAAACTAGAATAAATACATCCTGATGACATACATGTTATGTGAGTTCCACATATAAACTCACTACTGGAACAAGTAGGCTAGTTGTTTTAGTAGGATTAGTAGGATTGATTGCTTACTAGAAATTTTGAGAATTTAGTAAAGTGTAGAGGAGTAGTGTTAAAATGGCTTGCCACATGCGGGCACCGCACTGACATGGTCAACATGAGCGTTTCCTCATTTCAGTACTAGCGCGTCCGCAGTGGAGAAAATACCGTCCGTCAAACAGACACGACGCGGCTTCATGACGGATCTATGGCAGGTACGTCCCATAATTCAACCAATTCTTCAGGTTACAGGGCATTTGACATGGATTAGGCTCTTCTATATGAAATCAGGGGATAAGAGAAAAATAAAATGTGGACATATGTCGCAGTGCGTGATTGAAGTTACTAATACAAGGAAATGTACACTAATTTAATCGTTGCATCGTGATCGTGACACTTCAGGGCTTCCTATGTGCGGAGCTCAGAAACACTCGCAGTGGAATATTAAACAGACACGACGCGCGAGAACGAGACGCTAACAAGTTTCCACACGCAGGCTTCGGTCGTGTTCTGCACAGAGTCGACAGGAGACGTTCTATTTGGTTATACTGTATTTATTAAATTATTATAAGATTTCGTTTCATTTCATGTGAAATTTTCTGTTATTGTCAGACCAAAGCAAAACTCAACAAAAGCAAAAACTGACGGTTTAAACGTTCACTTTTATTAACATTTGCTTTTAAAATTTCTCAAAGACTGCTGCTGTGTAAAAACCTTGTGCGAGTTTCGAAACTGGCTGTTCACAGCCACAGACTTTATTAATGAAATAACCAAGAAACACAGATTTTTGCATAACTAGTTAGTGATATCCAGGTGGTTAGCACCTAGAACTAAGTAGCCTACCAGGGTTCTGGCTAACAAACCTTCCAGGCCCTGAGGGTAACCAATTAAACCCGATCTTTCATCTGGATTTAGGGTTTTTCAAAAAACAAGAAATGCAAGTTTCTTTGTCCATATTTGGTTTACAGCGCATAGATTTAGCTGAAAGCTGCATTGGAAAGTAGGCGTTACTGATTGCATGTGTAAGTTTTTCCTCACATTGTAAAACAAGTTGTCAGGTAACCTAACATGTGATTTATATGATAACATCTGATGAACTGGTTTTATTCAAGTCAAAGCTGTATTTTAACATTACTCACTCAGCCTTCAGGTTATATTGGGATTAAAAGTTAGATCAAGTAGAAATTTTGCACATTACCATTTTGCAATGTTAGGTAAGCAAAGTATAGGAATACTGTATGTCATTACATATTATATATTATACATTGTGTGTGTGTGTGTGTGTGTGTGTGTGTGACAGCGCTTAAAGTGAAGCTGAGTTTAAATAGTGGGTTATATGTGTTTGCTGTGGTATATAGGCCTATATATAAATATATATTTACACATTTAGTAGACACTTTTATCCAAAGCAACTTACAGTGCATTCAGGCTATACATTTATTTATTTTTTTTTATCAGTATGTATGTTTCCTGGGAATTGAACCCACAATCTTTTGCGCTGCTAACGCAATGCTCTACCACTGAGCCACAGGAACATTATATATTGGTCTTGTCCATTCTTAGACATTCTTTCCCCATGATTTTCTTACCATTTTTCTCCCTCATTGTTTTCCTCATTTATGTTGTTCTGAATCTGTAGCTCTGGGACTTTGATCTTAATCAAGGATGTGATCATTATTTTGGGTATTTTATGGCTGGAGATCTGATCCTAGATTCAGCAGGAAGTTTTCAGGATCTGGAATTGCTCTTCAAGTTCTTTCTTTGATTTTGTACAGAAGGGAATGAAAGCAAGCTCACGCTCAAATTTCAGAACTCGCTCACTTAAACCTGCAGGCGCAGTCACACATTTGACTCAGCTGAGTTTAAAAAATAAAGTAGCTAACATAAGGTGATGGAAGATATAGTTTTTAAGCTAAAATATTGCAAAATACAGTAATGATGCAAAAATGACACAAACCCAAGCTGAAACTTAATTGTTGAGCATAGTTTTACTGGATATGTGTAATTTGACACAGCCGAGTGAGTGTTGTTCCAATGAAGCAAAAGGTTTTTTTTGTTTTTGTTTTTGTTTTTGCAATGAAGGCTATTGTTCTGCTCTTTGGCTTTTTTCCTGGTATGTTACTGTAGGAAGCTGAAGTGAAATGGGTGGGGTGATAATTTGGAAAAGAACTGTTGATCGATGCAGGCTTTCCATCTCTGTTCCGTTCCCTCTAAATACAGTTGATGTACACTTTAAACAACGCAACCGTCATGCGCTCTAAACACTTTGAATGTCCAGTGTGCTCTGTCAACTTCAGTTTGGCACACAGAAGTATGTGCTGTTGTCTTTATCGTCACAGAGCAAAGCAGATGGATTCTGGAGCACGAGATGTGTGTTGTGATTGCATGTGTGTGTGGCGTGTCTTCTAGATACAAATGTTTGATTGTATCTATGTTATGTAAAATAACTTTTTTTTCAAAAAATATTCCCTGAGTCCCTTGATTGTTTTTTTTTTTCTCTTTCAGCTTCTAAGCACTGAGCTCTGATTGGCTGACTGGCTGTTCCAGACACTGTTAGACTATGATTAAAAACATTTGAAGTACTTTTTCTAAAGAAAATGTGTTTGGTTCATTTCTGCGCGAAACTAACAACCACAGTGTTATAGACAGCTGCATGCTAGGGTGTCGTTATATGGTTGCTAGGGTATTGCTAGGGTGTTCTTGGTTGTTGCCATTGCTATATGGTTGCTAGGGTGTTTTGGTTTGTTGCTCAGGCATTTCAGGGAGGTTGCAAGGGAAATGCTATGTGGTTGCTATGGTGTTTGGAGTGGTTGCTAGAGTGTTTTTTGTTGTTGCCAGGGCATGCAGTGTGGTTGCTAGGGCTATATTTTAGCTAAGGTGCTCTGGGTTGTAGCGAGGGCATTTCTATATGGTTGCTAGGGCATTGCTATATGGTTTCTAGGGTGTTCTCTGTGTTTGTTAGGGCATTGCTGGGTGGTTGCTAGAATGTTCTGTGTGGTTACTTAGGCATTGCTGGGTGGTTGCTAAGGTGTTCTGGTTGCTAGGGCATTGCTGGGTGGTTGCTAGGGTGTTCTAGTTTCTAGGGCATTGCTAGGTGGTTCCTAGGGTGTTCGGGTTGCTAGGGCATTGCTAGGTGGTTGCTAGGGTGATTTGATTTGTTGCTTGGGCATTGGTGGGTGGTTGCTAGGGTGTTTTTGTGGTTGCTAGGGCTATATTGAAGCTAGGGTGCTCTGCGCTTTTGTTGTTGCAAAGACATTACTAATTGACCTATTGGTAAGCCCCTCCCCTCGAACGCAGACTAGCCAATGGCAGTCGAGTATCAGTTGCACGTGGAGCGGAACTCTGACATTTTTAGGTTTCAGCGCCATAGAGAAACATTGGAAGATCCGGAGCTCGCATCGGTTTTATGGGGTTTATGCTTCAAAAATGGAAAAACGATGTGCCTGGGATACTTGTAACACTGATTCCAGGTATCCTGAGAGGATGGGCAATATAATTTATTTTATTACATTTCCTGAATCCAAACAAAACAGAGCAAAATGTCCCTAAGTATTTAACCCCAATACAAATGAAGACAAAAACTTTCATTTTCTGGCTGTCATACACTCATTAAGTTACCATTTTCATCTGCTCAAGCAGAACATTAATGTTATCTTGTGCTTTAGCAAGGTATCTCTGGCTAAAACTAGCTAACGTTAAAGTTAGTGAGTCCATGCTAAAGTACAAACCTAAATAGCATACTGTTCTCGCGTCTTGTACAGTGTAGGTTAAAAACACATAAACGAAGGTCTACATTTCAGTGCCTCTCCATATTAAACTGGTTAAATGTACATTGATTTAATCGTACCCTGCGATACATGAACAGTAATATGAGACTTCTCCCGCTTGCATTGTGATATGTAAACCCTCGCTTCGAGTTACCCACCGTATTTATTTTTAAATATTTTATAAATTCCTCCATGGAATATTTAATTTACATTTGGTGGCCTTCTGTGTCCAAAACTGTGCAAAAACATCGTGGGACAAGGTTTTCACACTGCAGCTGTCATTGTAAGACAGTAACTCCGTGTGTTTGTCCGAGGGAGCAACAGTAACTAAGGGGGGCGGGGCTTACCGATAGGTCAATTGGTGGCTATGTTTTTATTTATTGCCAGGGGATTAATTTATCGTCGCTATGGTCCTCTAAATGGTTGCTAGGGTCTTCTGGGTTGTTGATGTGGCATTGCAGGTGCATGTTAGGATACTCCGGATGGTTGCTAGGGAGCTCTTTGTTTTGTCAGGGCATTCCTATATGGTTGCAAGGATATTTTGGTTTGTTGCTAGGGCATTCTGGGTTGTTGCAAGAACATTGCTGGGTGGTTGCCAGGGTGTTCTGTGTGGTTGCTAGGGCATTGTTAGAGTGTTCTTGATTGTTGTTGACAAGGGCTTTGTTGTAGGGTTGTTAGGATGTTCAAGCAATGTTTCTAGGGCATTTCTAGGGTTGTTGCTAGTGTGATCAGAGTGGTTGTCAAGTGTGAAATTTGCTACTTCAGATCTAGAGTTTGTTTATTAAAATATAAGAAATAATAATAGCGATGCTTAGTCTGTGAGAGAGAGTCTACATTTTTTTGTTTTTAGTTTTGAATTAGTGTTTGCTCACCTGCAGACACAACAGATTTGTCCAGCTTGTATTCAAATCAGATAAACTGCCATTTGCAGTTGCTGTCACATTCCATATTTTCCACATTCACAGCACGTTTACATTATTTACATTGATTGCAATGCAATGTGAAATAACCCACCTTCAGTATCACACCATTTAGATTTATATCTCACATTTTCTCCTCTGAAATGGATAAATGATATTATATGGGGGGACAGGCAGACAGATATGCCAAAACAAGACCTTGTTTGTCTTGTCACTCCATAAATAATCTTTCTCCTCCCAACTCCTCCTCATTCATTTTCTCATTTCTTCCACCCATAGTGATAAACTATGAAAGCTATTGAAAACTAATTACACCACAACTCAGTGTGGGGAATGGACTCATTATTTAAGAATGCATTAATATAATCACGGAAGGGTAACTGAGGTCTGGGCAGTTTTCCACACTATATTCATGCTCTATGTTGCACATTGTGGTCTGATTTACATCTGTTTGAATTGCCAGAGAATTTGCAACATTCTTTCTCATGTATGTAGTTCTTGTGTATCAGATGGGTTTGGATTCCAGATGTTTACGCTTTGGGGACTCATACATGATTTCCAGATATCTCTCCTTTTCTGTTCCCAGCTAGTATTGTTGTGCTGTCCGAGCAGCCTTTAAAGACATGAAATACTTGTTTAATGTAAATGATTATGCAAGTTTAGTTAAATTCTGAAAGAAATGTTTTCCATTTGTTTGGAGAAATAGGCCACTTACTACCATCCTGTGTTTTATAGGTGTGGACCTAATGCTAACCCCAGTATGAGCACTATACAGTAGCCCATAGCTTTCCTTTGGACATTGACAGACAGAGGACACTGAAGAGACAAAGAGAGACAGCAGCATGGCTGTCTTCAAGCTGGATAATGTTGAAGACCTTTATGAGATTGGAAATGTTTTGGGAAGGTAAAGAGATGCACAGCTGTTTATTGTCTCTTTTATTCTCTTTACTGAAAAAAAAAGATGTATCAGATGACAGTATCATGGTATATACTATTGTCCAAAAGTTTGGATCATTGAGATTATTGTTTTTTTTTTAAGAAATGTATACTTTAATTCAGTATGGATCCATTAAATAGACAGTAAAACAGCAAAAACTTTTACGTTGTTACAAAATAATAATAATAATAATAATTAGAATAAATACTGTTCTTTTGAGCTTTCTATTCAGTGAAGAATCCTGAAAAAAGCATTTCATAATGAAATGTTTATTGAGAAAATCAGCATATTAGAATGATCTCTAAAGGATCATGTCACACTAAAGATTAGAGTAATGATGCTGAAAATTCAGCTTTGCCATTTTAGGAATAAATTACATTTTAAAATACTGAATTTTTTTAAAATTGTAATAATATTATACTCTGTTTTTACTGTATTTTTGCTCAGATTAAGTTAGCATAAGAAAGTTCTTTCAAAAACATTAAAAACTCTTACCGACCCCAGATTTTGAAAATATTAATCTTAAAAATAATATAATATAAAAACAATATGATCATTTGCATATACATTGGTATTTAAATAGGACTTTAAAGGCACTTCAAAGAATATTTTGGTATTAACATGGCAACATTAACAAAATATCCATTTTGTAAATGTTCAGACACAAAACAAATGAATTAAGGTTCTTTTTTTAATGTGGTTCTATTGCTTAATTTTTACATTAAAATGAAACTACATGAAAAACTGTAAATAAAAAATAATAAAGAAAATAAAGAATCTAAAATAAATTAACAAATAAAAAAATTTAAATTAAAATAATTTACAGTCCCATATATACGGTACTAAATAGTTTTTTAGGTTCACTATACATTCATTGTACTGTATATATGATCATCAGTTTTGACCCTTTTTAGGAACACAGTTGAATACCTAGTTCTTATCTTAAGACATATCTCCATTCATTCTGTTTATTGCTATCCTAGTGGTCACTTCGGGCAGGTGCGTGAGGTGCGGGAACGGGCCACTGGTGTTCTGTGGGCAGGGAAGTTCCTGAAGCTGAAGAAAGGTGCAGGAAGCAGGCTGGGCCTGGAGAGGAAAAGTGTGGAGAAGGAGGTGGAGATCCTACAGAGTCTTCAGCATCAAATCATTATGGCTCTCAAAGATGTTTTTGAGAGCAGGGCAGAGGTGGTTCTCATCATTGAGCTGTGAGTATGTGTTTGTTTGTTTGTTTTTGAAATACATAAAAAAAATATGAAGTAAACACCTGAATGAAGGTGTTGAGAGATTGTGTTCAATAAAGGAAGGATGATTCTATATTGAAAATAACAGAAAGTTATAAAATTAGTAATATCACCATGTGAAATGTCCATCGTATTTCACCTAAAAATAAAAAGTAAAAAATATAAAATATATTAAGCATGACCTCTTTTTAAATTATAATTTTTTCATGACAATTTAACATATTTTACTGCCAAATTCACATTGCAGCATTAATTCAATTTAATTACAGTTGCACTTTACGATTTAAATACTATATTTAATTGAAAAAAAAATTGCATTACATGAGAATAAGAGTTTTTCATTGTTCTTTGATCTATTGTTCATTCTTCTTTCTTGTCGATTTTATCTTTTTTGTATATAGCATAAAGGGTGGCGAGCTCTTCGATTTCATCGCTGAAAAAGAAAACCTCACAGAGACGGAAGCTATTGAGTTCATGAAGCAGATTCTGGAAGGTGTCAGCTACATGCACCAAAAAAACGTTGCCCATTTTGATCTGAAGGTAGGCAGGAAGCCCATTTTTATGTTAGCCTCCAAGTCAGAAAACCGAACCAATTAACCACATGCACAGTTTCAAATGACCTTCGAAAGTTAATTTTAACTCTGTGTAGCAAACATGTCACTTCCTATAAAGATTTCAAAATGGTAACGAGGAAGTAGATTGTATACCTTTCTCACCCAAGCTGTCACCTCTGACCAAAATGAATTTGACACTTCGAACACAACAATATTTATTCAGACAAATATTTTGATTGCGTTCACATTGTGAAAATCCCTTAAATCCAACACATTTATTATATATTCTTTCTTTCGGAAACATGCAACACAACTCCTTGTTCAAGCTCTTGAACTGTCCAGACTGGACTATTGCAATGCTCTCTTGGCAGGTCTTCCAGCCAATTCCATCAAACCTCTACAATTAATCCAAAATGCCGCTGCAAGATTAATCTTTAATGAACTGAAAAGAATGCACATCACACCTCTGTTCGTCAATTTGCACTGGCTACCAATAGCTGCTCGCATAAAATTCAAGGCATTAATGTTTGCCTACAAAACCACCTTTGGCTCTGCACCCCTTCACCTAAATTCAGTACTTCAGACCTATGTGCCCTCTAGAAGCTTGCGTTCTGCAAGTGAACGACGCATTATTGTGCCATCCCAAAAAGGCACAAAATCACTTTCAGGGACTTTTTCATTAACTGTTCCCACCTGGTGGAATGACCTGCCCAACTCAATCCGAGCAGCTGAATCCTTAGCCATCTTCAAGAAACGGCTAAAAACACATCTCTTCCATCTTTATTTGACCCTCTAACTCTAGCACTCTCTATTCTAATTCTATTTTATCTATCTGTCTTCTTTTTATTTAAAAAAACACACACACACACACCCTTGACCCTCTATCATTTGCATATTTATTCTCTTAACTGGTACTTTTTCTTTAAAACTAACACTAGCTTTCTTTTTTCTATTCTATCAACTTTTTTTCTCTTTAAAACAAACAAACAAACAAACAAACAAAAAAACACTAGGTTTCTTTTTTCTATATTCTATCTACTTGTTTTCTTAAAAAAAAAAAAAAAAAACCTTGCTATGTGTACTGCGTTAGGCTAACCGAGTCATATCGCTTGCATGTTGTTGATCTTTTGTTGGTTTTGATTGCTTCTATTGTCCTCTTTTGTAAGTCGCTTTGGATAAAAGCGTCTGCTAAATAACTAAATGTAAATGTAATGTAAATGTATATATTTAAATATCTGTAATATTTATTTACATCTGTGTCATCAAACCTTACTGAGCTTCTGAAAGAAACCTTACAAGCATTTTACTGACCTAAAAACCTGTGTAGAAAAATACCTTAGTTAGGGTAAGATGAATTTCAACATAGGTTTAAAAAATTTACAACCTAATAAACTAAACACATAATTTACAATAAAAATAAATAAACTTGTGTTGTGTATAAGGCAAAAGGCATGTTCTTATCTTCCTTCTTGATCTTCAGCCGGAAAATATCATGTTGTCGGACAAACATGCTCCCAATCCAGACATCAAGATCATTGATTTCGGCATGGCTCATCGCTTCATTCAAGGAGAAGAGTATAAGAGTTTAGGTGGAACCCCTCAGTATATTGGTGAGTGGTTCAGTCTGTGTGGTTTTGAGTTCAAGTGAATGTGTTCATTTAAAGGCCATAAACCTACGCAAATATGCAAATGCAGACCTGAATTCTTGTCCAATACCACAAGCATGAGATATACTCTACTATTGAGGTCGGAATTTAAGAAGATAAAAAGTTTTTTATGCTCAACCAAGGCTGCATTAATTTCATCCAAAATACAGTAAAAACTGTGTTATTGTGAAATATTTTTCCAATTTTAAGGAACCGTTTTCTATTTAAATCTATTTTAAAATGTATTTTATTCCTGTGATGCGAAGTTTTCAGCATCATAACTCCAGTCTTCAGTGTCACATGATCCTTCAGAAATTATTTTGATAAGTTTATTTGCTGCTCAAGAAACATTTCTTATTATTAACAATGTTATAAACAGTTATACTGAAAAATATTTTTGTGAAAACCATGATACATTTTTTTTCAGAATTCTTTGATGAATAAAAAGTTCAAAAGAATACAATGAATTTCAAATAGATTTGTGACAGTATGAAAGTCTTTACTGTCACTTTGATCAATTTAATGCATCCTTGCTGAATAAAAGTTATAAATTCTGTAAAAATATCAAATCTTATTGATGGTATTGTAAACTTAAAGGGAGAGTTCACACAGAAATTTAAATTTTGTTATTAATTATTCGTTCCAAACCTGTAAGACACAAATTAAGATATTTTTGATGAAATCTGAGAGCGCAAATAAAACAAAAATAAAATCTTTATTCAACAATTTTTTTCTCTTCCCTGTTAGTTTCCGCCGACATTCACGACAGTACCATGACACATGTGTGTGCATTCCTCTGCTCGTAAACAAAATATTTTAATTTGTGTTCTGAAGATGAACGAAGGTTATGGGTTTAGAATGACATGAGAGTAATTAATGACAGAATTTTCATTTTTTGGGTGAACTATCCCTTTAAAGGGGTCCTGTTATGCTTTTTCACTTTTTGAATTTTAGTCAGTGTGTAGTGTGTATGTTTGGGCATAAAAAGATCTACAAAGTTACAAATCTCAAAGTCCACTCCGAAAGGAGATATTTCATTTTTAAAAAATCCCTTTTCAAGAACTACAACAAACGGCACGTTTGGACTACAGCGTTGTTTTCTGGTGTTTGTGAAATCACAAAGCGGCCCATTAGAATATCATAAAAATAAATCCCGCGTATGGAAATTCGAATGGTTGGCGGGTGGGGAGAACGCTTGGTTGAGCACTGCACGTTTCAAAATCGAAACCCGGTGCTGGTGTTTTTATATCACTATATTTCTGAAGGAAACTGACTGTCTTCAATTTTGGATGTCATTTTCATTTCATCTTGCATGTAATGTCTGATAAAGCAGCATTTGTGAGAGGAGCGCTGCTTTGTGTACAGCGTTACCAGGGAAACCTCACTCTCTCCCGCTCCAACAGCGCCTCCTGCTGGCAGAGAATGAATTTGCATATATATAACGCCACAAATAGTGTAAGTCTGTGGGACTATGGTATAAATAAATTCAACTGCATAACAGTTTCACTGCAATTCATGTTATAATGTTAGAATTAAAGAACAATAAACATACTACATATTACCGTTGCACTTATCTGTACAAATGCAGTTATTTTTAAGCTGTTGTTGACATCCTATCTAAAACGTGATTTAGTCAAAAAAAAAAAAACAACAACAATATCATTACCACTTTAATATGTCTTGCAATATCCGTGCATGCAAAGGTTCTGCGTGATCCTCTTGTTCAATATTCTCGGGGTCTGAATTGATATGGCAATATTGACGAACTTGCTGTTTTGGCAAGGGGTGGGGCATTACTGAAACACCGTCTAAGCTGTTTACCAATCACAACGCACTGGGACAGCTAACCAATCATAACACATTTAGTTTTTCGGAAAGCGGGCCTTCTTCAAACCCGGAACTAATCTAGCCGTTTGTGCCAGGCTGGGAAGGAAGGTATTGTAATAATGTAAATTATGTTAAAAATAATGAGTTTTTCGAACCACCAAGCATGAGAGCATGTTCTAGTACACCCCCAAAACAAAATCAAGACTTTGTAAAAGAGCATAATTGGACCCCTTTAATGTTCATATGTGGTGGTAACAAACCTCCGTACTCAAGGGAGCGATAGAGTTACCTTCAAATTTCTATACTGTTAAACCAGTTTTGTTATCATTTAAACAGCTAATAATAAATGTGTCAACAGTTGAGTGTGTGCTATTATATTTACTGACTGATAATAATAGTGCCTGCATTTACATACCTGTGTACAGTATGTTTTGTGAAGTGTGTGTGCACATGTTGAGTTTGCATCTGCTCGAGTGTGTGTTTGACTCCACACTTGCTTCTGTCTCTGCATGCATTATGTTCCTGCCTTTGGCAATATGCACAATTTTTATTTCTAGCTGTCTCCATGGAGACTAACTTCAGATGAAATGGCAGAGCTGCATAAGTTCAGCTGAAAATTGAGTGGACAGGAACAGAAATAACTATTGTGTGATCACACATGTAATGTCACTGCTGATATACTGCAGAAATGTCCTTGAGTCATTTAACAGCTCATCAATTCCTTTTAACCTAAAGGAAACATAGTGAAATGTGACACACACACACACACACACACACTATCCAGCTACACTTATCAGTGTCCTTTTAAATACTGACCTTGACAGAATGCAGATGCACACATATTTTGTCTGTGTGGCCTGAAACTGTGTACGTCACTAGACTAGAGACCAATATTATTTTTTACAACCAATACCAATAGGGATAATTTTTAATGCAAAACAGAATTAGTATTAATTCTGATTTTGGACACAATAATAAATAGTTAAATCATTTGAACAGTAAAAGTATACATAAAATAAATATTGAATTATAAATTATAAATTATAACTATATATTAAATAAATAAAATAATGTAATTTTAAAATAATAATAATAATTGCAAAAATAATGTTTTTACTAGTTGTTGTGAGATATAAATAGTCTTTATCTATCTTTTTAAAAAATATATGCATAATATGAATATTAAATACTAGTGCTCGGCAACGATTAATTGCGATTAATTGCATCCAAAATAAAAGTTTTTGTTTGCATAATATATGTGTGTGTACTGTGTATATTTATATATATATATATATATATATATATATATATATATATATATATATATATATATATATACGCATACAGTATATATTTTGAAAATATTTACAAGTATATATTTATATTCATATAATTTATTTTATATATAAATATATTTAATATATAAACATAACATAGTTTTTCTTAAATATATACATGCATGTGTGTGTATTTATATATACATAATAAAAATACACAGTACACACACATATATTATGTACACAAAAGGTTTTATTTTGGATGTGATTAATCGCGATTAATCATTGCCCAGCACTATTAAATACTAAATTATAAATAATGTATTCAGTAAATAAGAATAAATACATTAAATAAATAGATTAATAATATGATAGTAAATGATAATGATATCAATATGAAATCATTTTACTAGCTGTTATGAGATATAAATATTTTCCATAAATTATTAAGATTTAAAAAGATTAATATATAAATTATTTCCTATAAATATAGTTGTATGTTGCTGAATAAATGTAAATGTGAATATTGAATATTGGTATTGGACAAACCAAGTATTATTTCTCCATGAGACTAGGCAGAAGTAATATGCTACTTGATATTAAGGAGACCCTCTTGTTCAAAGTGACTAGCACTTTACTTATCATGAGGACGTCCTTTGTGAACAACTAGAGCTTAAGTGTTTTTCTAAGCACATCTGGTGATTGGCTGAAGTGTGATTTCAGTAACACTCCAGTTTCTGAGTCAGCCCTACTTTTGGATGAACCTTTTTAGCTGCCAAAATCCTCAATAATTAAACTATCACCACCACTTTGTCATTTAAAACACATTTTCATTTGATAGACGAACGGGTTTGTCCACTTTAAAGGGATAGTTAGCCCAAAAAATAAAATGTCCTCATTTACTCTCAGGGCGAATTAGTTATGAAAGCTTTCTTTTTTTTTTTTTTTTGTTAAACTATTTCTTTGTGTGGATTTCAGTCAAATAAATGACTGGAGATTAACAGGAGATGCCTTCATGTCTAGATTGTTTGCTAGTCAGCTACTTTAAATCATCTCCTGCTGGGTTTGTATCAAATTAAACTGAAGCTTTGTTCATATGAAACTCAGTGGGGAACAGAGCACAGTCTACTGTGGTTCATGTGAGGACATGAACATGTGCTGCTGGTCTCAAAGAATGCATTTAATGGTGTAATTCTGTCAGTTTGACTTCTCAAATATGTCTGCCAAAGCTCTCTGAAATGTTTGATTAATGCAATAAAATGAGTTCAGTGCACTGTTGCTGCTGAAAAAATGCTGAAGAATTTAGGAGAGCCAACAGACTTACTTTTACTTTACTTAAGCCTTTGTTTCTCTCCATCTGTTTCAGCCCCTGAGATTATCAACTATGAGCCTCTCGGTACAGCAGCAGATATGTGGTAAGGCTTACCAAGTTAAATTAGCAACACAAACACTCATACATACAGGGCGTAAAACTAACTTTTTGCCACACCTGCCAATGGCCGGTGACGTGATAAACTTTACTGTCCAAAAAATTTTTTTACCGGCCATGAAACTCTTTTTGCAAAAACAGGCAGTTATTTTCTACTACAATGACTAAACATATTTAATATTTTTAATTTGTCCTGCTACTGGTATCTCTATTAAATGCATTTTCCCTCAATTTTACCTATTAATTATAGCCATTCAGCATTACAGTATAATTGAAAGCCATTATTTTTAACATTTAATAGGCTCTGAAATATATAACATTTCATTTAAGTGATTTTAAAACAGTCTTCACATAAACTATAAATTGTATATGCATAAACTACACAGATTAATCTTTATTCAAGCTACAAAAGTTAATCAGCCTCTATAACAGTCCAATGGTTTCTCTTATTCTTTTGTTCTTTGTTTACATCAATGACAGACTTCAGCAGGTGTCACTTTAAAATCAGCGCTGTCTCTTTAAAACCTGATGCACATGACACGGATCTGTCGCATCTGATTTTCTCTCAACTCTTTACAGTCATTTAAGATTTTATAATTCACTTAAGACTATGTTTTTCGGTTTATAAATTCTCGGGTTATAAAGAATAAAGAAGGGAAAAGTTAATCTTCCGAAATGAAGCAGCAATATCTTCTCAGGTAAAAGTTATTAGAACCTTGTCTATAGGCACAAGCTGGCCATCACACTGCTCTGACCTTATCAGTCCGTTTGTATCCTATTATTTGATTCGCTCTTGTCGCTTATGACAGAACAGCATCACCATGATCTTGTCTTCGGAAAAGATTGTTTGATTCGCTTATGTCAGAAACAGCGAATCTATTTAAAAACTGGCTGTTGTTTTCACTACATTGCATTGTTAAATTTCGTAAAATTTGTACCTGCCAACTGGCGACTGACACTGTTATATGTACTCGCCAACACAGATTTTCACTCGCATTTGGCGCTTGGCGAGTGTTAATTTTTGGCCCTGCATACATACATGGAAATATAGTGTTAAAGTGCATAAAGGAGTTTACAGGCATGTTCAGACTTGATTTGTCTTTCTCCGACATCTCCAGGTGCTCATTAAAGTGTGTGCATCTGTCTCAGCGTGTATATGTATTTTTACTTCATAATATGCAACTGAATATGGATGTCAAGTGCGAAACATTGTCAGAAGGCAAACTATTTTGGCTTTTGACAAAAAGCAGTAGCAATCATCTGCTGCACCAAAGACAGCAACTCATGTCTGGTTAGCATAATGTTAGCATAACACGTGTTCGGTTTACATCTCATTCGTTCCTGAAGCCCAGCTGGTGCAGCATGGCACAAACAAAGCAGAGGTCATTGGTTCGATTTCCAGAGAACACTGATAAAAATGTGAAAGAGTCACTTAGGATAAAATCATGTGTTAAATAAATAAATAAATGTGAATTTCTATATCAAAATGTAAACCTTACGAATTATATTTTGGAATTATATATTTTTAAATAATATATATGTATTTTTAATATAAAATATTGTATTTAAAATAGTTTAAAATAGATTACAATAGTTTGTAAAATATTTTTACTTTTTTTTTTTGCATGTTAAATTGCTTGGAATTCTATATACCAGTTTTAAGATTCAGTTAATGATGATTAATCATGTTCTTGTGATGTTTTTCAGGAGCATTGGTGTCATTACCTACATTCTGTAAGTAATCTTCCATTGTTATTAATCATATGATAGCACTCCTGACAGTCAAATCCTTTAAGAATCAGTCTGTAATCAGTAAGTGCTGCTCCAAATTTTCAGATTTTAACTGGGACATAAATTACTTCTGAAACAAAGCCTCCCTGTTAGACAAGCAATGTGCTTTTTCAAGTTTATAGGTCAGGTCCTGTGGGATGAGATCAGTCATGTCAGAAATGAAGTACACCAGATATGGAGTAGATAACCAACAGACAGACCAGTAATAGCTTTTATCTTCACACAGGGATAAAGCAGTTGATCTTAATGGTGGTGTGCATATTTTTTTAAAGGTTTACATACTTTTTAGTATCCTAGATTACTGTGAAGAGAGATTGCAGGAAAAATACCTGTAGAAACTCCTGTATTTTTATGGAAACTATGGAAGCTATGAAAGTAAAGACATTTCATATTCATGTATATTTATGCCATCAGTTTGAGCGGCCTGTCACCGTTCCAAGGTGAAACAGACGAAGAGACACTGAGGAACATCGTGGCAATGAACTATGAGTTTGAGCCTCACTGCTTCAGCCAAACTAGCAACATGGCTAAAGATTTCATCCAGAAACTACTAGTTAAAGACCAGAGGTAACAATAATCAGATTCATTATATTAGAATAATTGGGATTATAAATTGGTTTTGAGTAGGGAAAGTTTCCCAAATCATTTAAAAAGATGTTTTTTTATTTTATAGAATATTTATTCATTATTTTGTTTATACTGTACATTTTAATGTATTAATAACTGTTTTTAAAATATATATTTTATCAAAGATTGAAAGATTGCCTGCTTTGAGGGAATAATATAAACTGTATTTCAGATTCAAGCTGCTATTTTAATTTACTCTTTAACTGTCTAATCTAACTTTTGCCTAATGAATAATTTATAAGGGTTAAATATTTTTAAACTGCTTTTGTGCATTTGTATTTAGTGAAAGAATGACAGCAGAAGAGTGTCTCGTTCACCCCTGGATTAAGGTGAGATGCGTGAACTCGCCCTTTCCTCATATTACATTTTACGATGTAATTATTTTTAATTTTAGCTTGATCATTTCAGTAACTGTTTCCGCATCTATTTCTCTTTTAGCCTCTCAATAGAACTCAAATAGCCAAGAGGAACCGCTCCTCCATCAACATGAAGAACTTTAAGAAGTTCAACGCGAGGAGGAAATGGAAGGTTGGTATTCGTGACACTGCTGTGGGTTTTTTTTAACATGGTCAGAGAAACCTGCTATTGACTGGAGTGTGTAAACTCGTTACCCACAGACCAACTTTTTCTGTCACTACCTGTGTGTCTCACTGCATGCTTTGTCTCTCATGTTTTTTTGTCTCCCTCAGCCATTCTCTGTCCCTCCTGTAGTATTAATGAACATCTAGTTTTGCTATTTTTGACATATCAGCCTCTCATTTCTGCATTCAGTGCCTTTTTACATTTAATCGGCAGCTGCTTTTATATAATGTCACGATACATGCTCTTTTTATTCGCTGTGGTCTCACTGTCTCTTAAAGGGATAGTTCACCCAAAAATCTGTTATTTATTCCTTTGCAAGAATTTTAACATAGATTTTTTTCATGTTTCCAAATTGTGACACAGGACTCTAAAAAAAAAAAAAAAAAAGCAATGAAAATGACTAAACTGTTCCTTTAAGTGTCTGAACCGGTTGCTAACACTACTTTAGCTGACTCAAATGACTCTAAACTAACAGACCTGTGAGTAAAGAGAGACACCTGCTGTTCAGTAGAAACACTGAGTCATTATGTAACTCTGTCATGATGCCCTTTTTTTGCTCTTTTTCTGTCTGGATTGTGATGAATATTTTGTACAGATAGGCTGTAATATTTCTTGACTATTAACTAACTAGTTGTTTTGCTCACCAAACAGATGTCCTTTAACATGGTTTCGGCTTGTAATCGGTTTTGTCGACTGCAGTTACTGTGTAAGGCCCGTGGTCCGGAGCAACAAGAACTGGTATGAATAAGATTCTTTCTCATTGCTGTAAAGAGAAGTACATGGTAATGTGCTTAACTGTTAAAAATAATGCAATGCTTCTTTACTTTCCCTTTTTTTCCCCTAATCAGAGAGACTGTGAGAGCGATCAGGAGGACACCAGCACAAAACCTGCCTCTCTCTTACGCAGACGTCTTAGTAGCAGTTCATAAATCTCATCGGCTGAGGGAGTCACAAACCACAAGCATCTCCCTGTAACGAGGCGGCAGCGCTCATTCAACCTACAGTACATTTACTGTCAAGAGAGGGAGAAACAGGCCGCAATCCACAGGATGTATTTCCCTATCCAAAGGCTTTGAATCTCAGTGCATGCAATTGTCCAACCACCAGCTGCGTATCCAGTTCCAGTGGATGACGACATCTGAAAGAAGGATGGGGTCATGAGATCATTGTGGTTTTCTATGCTAATATGCAAGTGTGTTCATAGAGTTCTACCTCTGATAGAATGAGTGTGATGCTTCTACCTGAAGTGCTGTTGACAGGAGGGTCAGGTGTCTTGAAGGATGTTCCGACAACGTTAAGTTTTCCTTAAACTAATAGTTTTTTATTTTTTTCAGATTTTTATTTCAGTGGGATATATACATGCTATATACACTACTGTTCAAAGGTTTGGGCAGGTTTTTTCTTTTAAAGAAATTAACACTTGCATTCAGCAAGGATGCATTAGATTGAGCAAAAGTGATAGTTACAAAAAATCTATTTTAAATAAATGCTATTTTTTTTCTACAAAAATCGTACACAACTGTTTTCAATACTGATGTTTAATGAGCAGCAAATCAGCATATTAGAATGATTTCTGAAGGATCATGTGACACTGAAGACTGGAGTAATGGATGCTGAAAGATTAGAGATTAAAACATTTTACCAACCCCAAAGTTTTTGAATGGTAGTGTTTAAATATTTTATTTGAATATATTAAAGCCCCATTTATACTCGGTACTAACATCTAGCTCAAATACATTTTAGCAGCTTGTAATAGGAGTTCAAAAGAAGGTCTCTGACAATATACGTCACTTTGTCAGTTAAAAATGTTCAAATTTAAAATAATTTTTTAAAAATGCAGATTATGTAGAAGTAAACTGAGTAGGCAGTCTTTTTACATTACACTACAAATGCAACACGGTCACATGCATTTCTGACTACCTCTGAATGTGGTTTGAGTGAAGCGATCATGAAACATTTTGAACCCCATTTAGGACTGACAACGTGATTAAAACAGCCAAAACTGATCTTAAAACCAGGTGTAAACGGGGTTATAGTTAAATGTACCTCAACAAAAACAAGCAAACCAAATTATAAGGGAGGACTTTTGGGCTGAGTGCCTTAAAATACATATTTTCTCAAAAACAGGATCTAGATCAGTGCTTCCCAAACCTGTCCTGGAGGCCCCCCCTGCCCTGCACCTTTTGTATGTCTCCCTCATCTAACACACCTGATTCCACTCATCAGCTCGTTAGTAGAGACTGCAAGAACTAAATTGGGTGTGTGATTAGGGAGACATACAAAATGTGCAGGGCAGGGGGTCCTCCAGGACAGGTTTGGGAAGCACTGATCTAGACCAATACATGTTCTGTCCTGAATTAGACTACCAGAGGCCAAACCTTATTCCCTTTGAACCAGTTGCCTTTTTCTCTGTATCGCTGAATAGTAGTTGAAGTATTAAAAGAGTGCGAGTTTAATATCTAGTAGGCATCTTCATTATGGTCATCTCTGAACAACAATGGTATTCATTTATGACAGATATATACGGCTGTTATAAATCATGTTTGACATGTAAAGCAGTTAACAGTTTTACAACTTATTGGCTTTCCTCATCGAATCAACAGAGATTTCATGTGAAAAGCCACTTTAAATGTACTTGAATGGTGTCATGCAGCGTTGAGCTTTATGAAATGCTGCTTGAATTATTCTGGACACTAATTGTTGCCTTTACTTTCAGAGTCTCAAGAAACTGTATTGTTAAACTAGTCTTTTTTCAAAGGATACTGGTCTTCCTTGTAGATTTAAAATCACTGTTTAGTTTGAGAAGTCTTCCATTATCCAGACATTACAACATTTTACTCTCTTACACTCTTGCCTATAGAACTTGTAATGTGAATATCGCACAAATTAATATTATATATTGTTGTCATGATATATTTTGTATACCATACCTGCCTTGCAAGAATGTTACTGTGTCTTCTGTTATGTAATAATTGCCTGAGGGTTGTAATTCCTGTCATATTATGTAGGCCTAACATCACAATTTAATGTATCAAATATTTCGACAGACCACTGCTTGTATCAGTACTATTTTTTTGTTTTTTATTATGTTTATTTATGTTTTTAAATGCAGCATGTCAGATTACTGAGTGAGATTTCTTCTGAACGAGTCTTTGTGTCAAGTTTTCTTATGCAGTATTTGTGTCTGTGTATTTGTGAACAATGATTTTGTTTTTTTTTGTTTTTGTTTTTTTTTTATAATTTGATACTATTGTCTTAGTTATGAAAAAATAAATAAATAAGCAATGTGGTGCATGCGGTTTTTCCTATACAGTTTGTTAGTTTAATGTGTGTCCATGGTTTGTTTGATACTGCTTGGTGTAAATTAAAAGCAGTTTGTCCTTCAATATGTCTGATCAATTTTGTTTTAACACATCAACATTTTGGTTTACAATCATCATGGAAAGCCTGGAAATATCAGGGAATTTCAAAAGTGTGATGTCCAGAGCAGGAAAATCAATTAATAAACTGACAACACAACAACATTAATAATAAACTTATGTAGCTCTTCACAAATGTTTGAAAAAGTCATGAAAATTCATTGGTCAAACAGTAGTGTAGGAACCCTGACATAAGCTCGGTTACTGACCAATTATTAGATAGATATTCTTTATTAATCCCATTAGCGCGAACTTATTTTCCTTCACTGTCTTAAAGACACACGTGGAGTGTGTTGTCTAAATCATATGGCCATAAATGCCCACAGAAGTACACCTGGGCCTGTGGTGTCGTCACCAATGTGGGCGTGGCGACGGCACTGGTCAGAGGCCGCGAGAGCGCGCGCGAGCGCGAGCGCAGTAACTCCCGGTGAACGAGCGCGTGATGATGTACTTTACCGGAGTTTGTACGGTAATGTCATGAGTGAAAACGTCTCAGAAGCCACCAAGAGGATTTTTTAATGTTTTTGAATACAAAGTAAGCCTCGAGGAGCGTCTGTCTGGATGAAATTGACAGAAAGACGTTAGGATATAATATAAACAGAACATTACAGCTGATAGGTAAGTTACTAAAAGTTATTACACACTGTTTTTATTAAGTGGGAACACGCATTGAGACTGTATGGGATATGAAAAAAATGAAAAGAAAAAGAAATATGTTATCTAACACCGGTTAAGTCTTTTAACAAGTACCATTACTTGTTCAACGACTTTATAAGGTCAATAAACGGACACGAAAATGTACATTTCCTGCATTATACAGTGTTTTTATTTTTTTCAAATAGTCTTTCAAAAATTCAAAATGTTAAAATGTTTAATCATCCCTTATGTTGTTGTTGTTAAATACTTAATTGTGCGTGTTCGTGTGTGCGCGTTACCGTTTCTGTATTCATTCAGAAAACAATGACAGCAGTTAAGAGTAAAGAAAAGGATTAGGAGCAGAAAATGCTATTTGGATGTTGAGAATGTGTAATTGAGTGTGCGAGAGAAAGCTCTTTGTGTCTGGCCCTATATCTGTAATCTCCAGGGGCCCCTGTGCTACCTGAGATCTTTGTGTGAGGGCCTGCTGGTTTTCTTGCCTATGGAGTTCTGTTTAAAAACATGACTTCATGGAGAGAGAAAAGAGGGAGAGAATGAGCAAAGAGGATTGAACCAGGGAAAGCAGAGGTTAGGGGTGAAACTGACACTGAAAAGATCATAGTAAGTAGGATCTTTTTGCGGTGGAGATGGGGAAAGTGACAGATGAATGTATAACATCAAAGAGACAAACATTGGTCCGTTTATATAGCATTAAATAATACATAGGCATCTTAAATGAGTGTTCATATATAGCCTAAAAAATACCAAATTATTTTTAGATAAATGTTATTTATATTGTGATAATTTAAATATTTGTATTTATTAAAATTATTTATTTTTGCAGTTTACTATTATTATTATTATTATTATTATTTTTTATTTTTTTTTTTTAATAAATTAAAAACAATTGCAAAAAAAATTGCAATGAAATGGCATATATGGCAATAACAAAATAGGAAAACTTTAAACAGAGGTCAGCGAACCCAGTGAATGTGTGTGGCCTGAGTCTGAAGTGTGTTAACGGCACAGTTGTTGTTGTTGTTGTTAACTGTGTCATTACGTGGGGGGAAGTACCATAGAAGTCAATATGTCGTAAACAAGGAATCTCTGATTATTTCATGCTGCAAATATTGATGGGAATGCTTTCTTAGAACTCTGTAACTTTAAAACAGTTCCGTTTCATTTTGCTGACCTAAAGATCACACCTGAGATTCTCAGGAACAGTTGATCTGATTGCAAATGCATTGATTTCTTACCAAGGAGCTTTTGAAGCGAGGTCATTCCCTGCATTCAAGTGTCATTTCTTTTGATCTTTTGACCTTTTAGAGCTTCTTGGGCTAATGATTTTACAATGATTCTTCAGATTATTTAAATATGATCAACTGTATATATTTGAGAACTTGAAGTGCTTTTCATCAGTTAATCTTGAGTTGATCAAAGTCTGCCGTAACAGGAAACCTCTTAACCTCAGCAAACAGAGATCTAGTCATTAGTAAGAGCTATTCAGCATGCTAAAGAGTTCTGTGTTCGTCAGAACCCCCCTCTGAGAATACATGCAGCCTTCTTCACAGCGAATAAGAAAAGGAAGAGGGATAAATAGAATTGGGGTGACAAACTGGAGGGGGTGGAGGGCTATGCTTATAGTCACTTGGTGACTGACAGCACACAAGGTGGCGAGGGGGGTAGACATCTTGGAAGTGAGAGGGCACAAGGAAAATGAAAGAAACAAGGTTCTTCTAAACTATTTTGCCCCCTTTTTTATATTAAAGATAAAATGTGGATTTAAAATGATAGTCCAGCCAAAAATGAAAATTCTGTTATTTACTCAACCTCATGTCTTTCCAAAATTGTATGACTTTCTTTTTTCTGTGGAACACGCAAGAAGATATTTTAAAGAATGTTGGTGACCAAACAGCTTCGGATCCCATTGACTTTCATATGAACGAAACTAAACAAAACCTGAAACTGCTTGATTACCAACATTCCTCAACATATCTTTTGTGTTCCACGGAAGAAAGTAAGTCATACAGGTTTGAAATGACATGAGGGTTAGAATTTTTATTTTTGGCTGGACTATCCCTTGAAATAATACTTTATAAACAGTTGAGATTTGCAATGACATGAGGGTGAATAAATGATGAGAGAAATGTAATTTTTGAGTGGACTATCCCTTTAAAATTGAGCAGTGTGAACATTCTTAAAAACATATTTCTTTCAGAAGAAAGAAAGCCATACAGGTTTGAAACGACATGAGAGTGAGTAAATTACAATTTGAATTTTCCTGGTGAACTGTCACTTTAAAATGTAAGGTGCATTGGCTTCTTTGATGGCCCTGCAGATCACAAAATGAGTTCTGCAGTACAATTCAGAGGCTCCACTGAAATGTCAAAAGTGCATTTGCCTCAGTTTTGGATGCTATTCCAGTTGACAGCTTTCGGGTGAGTCATGAACTGAATGCAGTTTGCCAATAATGCTCCTGCAATCACCACACACACTAACACATGCATATGTATACACACTCGCACGCAGCTGCTGACCTATAGTTCACCCTGACTCATTGCACACTGTACTTCCTCCTATTGTCCAGCATGTTTGCTCTTTGGGAGAGGGACCCAGTGTGAACATGACATCAGTGGATTATGAAAGAAGGGAGGGAAATATAAAAACATAGGCTGTAAGAAAATCACAGGACACTTAAAAGAAAGCTTGGAAAGAAAGTTGTTGCCTTTCAGCCATCACAACAAAATGTTGCGTGATTCTTAGAGAGTAATGAACAATACATGCTTTGTTTTACTAGATGCAGGTTTTACTTTGCATGTAAGTTTCTTACTTTTGGTAACTTAAGGTCATTTGTCAATAATACTACTAAGATGAAATAATGCATGTTCTTCTTCTTCGTCTAATAATAATAATAATAATTTATTTTTGTGATGGCAAAGCTGAATTTTCAGCAGCCATTACTCCAGTTTTCAGTGTCACATGATCCTTCAGAAATCATTCTGTGATAATTTAGTTTAGGATAATTTTAGTGTTTTTTGATCAAATTAAAGCTTCCTTTCTGAATAAGTTAATTTCTTACAAAAAAAATCTTACAATAAAAAAAATTGTATAATATAGCCAAAAGTTTTTGACATCAAATCCCCACAACCCTAATTACATCTAAATTTATAATGGTTAGCAATATAAGCTAAAAGCATTCAACCAACATGCTACGTTGCATAACCAGTGGTATTTGAGGCAAAATATTTGTTTAGTTGACCAAAGGCAGATGGACTGAAGTGTTCAGGAAACCTGACTGAAAACAGTCATTATTCTTTCAGCCATGCTATTGCAGTGCTAGCAGTGCAGAAATCACACACTTCACCTTTAAAGACATCAGATATGTTCAATAAAAATCCATGGTCCACTTCCACGCCTCTGTTGAGCAATGAATCAGGAGGTAATTTGATCTATCCATTGTTTGGGGCTAGACTCTAAAGTTAGGGTGGAGATAGAGAGAGTAAGTGGAAGAAGGGCGAATGTACGCAAGAAAGAGTAAATGTATCAGGGAGGGGACTGGAAAAGAGGGCCAGGAGCGGTGGAGGAGTGAAAGACTAAGGAGGGGTCGGAGGGTATATAAAAGACAGAAAGTTGCTGTTCTCATGTGTCTGGAGGAAAAAAGCACTGGCTGCCTTTATGGTGACATAATATAATTATGGTATTATCAGTAATCTTGTGATGATCTTGTGGAATTTTAAAAGCTACGACATCTGAGTCGAGCAGATGTACACGGAGTCCAAAATAATGCCACACCTGCCAAAGGTGAAAATTTAGCAGCCAAAATATCAAAACTGTATTTTCCATTATTTTTATTAATAAATATGTATTTGTTCCTATGGCAAATGTAATTATTAGTGATTTTGTCCTTGCATATTTGTGACTCGTGTTCTGGAGGAAAAAAATCCTGGATAAACCAGATTTTCCACTAACATTTTCTTCTGTTGTCTTGAATCAGATCTTTTGAATCAGATCACATGTTTATTCAATGCATCAGTCGATCCATTTAACAAAATACAAATGATTCGTTCATGAATCGACTTGATTTGGTTCATGAGTTGAACTTATTGACTCAGTGTTCCAGTTTCAGTGGAACTGGCCAGAAGATAGTCTGTAAATTATGACTTTAATATAGTCCACAAGTTGTATGGACCACTTTTAAGATCCTTTTATGGTGCTTTTATTTCCTTTTTGAAGTTTGGCACATAAAGTTCTGTGATTTAGAACAACATGAGTTTAAATATATGACAGGATGTCTTTTTAAAAAATGGCATAAGACAGTAGAAACATACTGTGTTTTAGAACAAAGATTCATGTTTGATAAGCATTATATACAGGTGCATCTCAATAAGTTAGAATGTTGTGGAAAAATTCATTTATTTCAGTAATTCAGCTCATATTGTGAAACTCGTGTATTAAATAAATTCAGTGCACACAGACTGAAGTAGTTTAAGTCTTTGGTTCTTTTAATTGTGATTTAACAAAAACCCACCAATTCACTATCTCAACAAATTAGAATACTTCATAAGACCAATAAAAAAAACATTTTTAGTCAATTGTTGGCCTTCTGGAAAGTATGTTCATTTACTGTATATGTACTCAGTACTTGGTAGGGGCTCCTTTTGCTTTAATTACTGCCTCAATTCGGCGTGGCATGGAGGTGATCAGTTTGTGGCACTGCTGAGGTGGTATGGAAGCCCAGGTTTCTTTGACAGTGGCCTTCAGCTTATCTGCATTTTTTTGGTCTCTTGTTTCTCATTTTCCTCTTGACAATACCCCATAGATTCTCTATGGGGTTCAGGTCTGGTGAGTTTGCTGGCCAATGAAATCAGCATCTTTAAAAAGCTGGTCAGCAGAAAGAAGCATAAGTGGTCCAAAATTTCTTGGTAAACAGGTGCAGTGACTTTGGTTTTCAAAAAACACAATGAACCAACACCAGCAGATGACATTGCACCCCAAATCATCACAGACTGTGGAAACTTTACACTGGACTTCAAGCAACTTGGGCTATGAGCTTCTCCACCCTTCCTCCAGACTCTAGGATCTTGGTTTCCAAATGAAATACAAAACTTGCTCTCATCTGAAAAGAGGACTTTGGACCACTGGGAAACAGTCCAGTTCTTCTTCTCCTTAGCCCAGGTAAGACGCCTCTGACGTTGTCTGTGGTTCAGGAGTGGCTTAACAAGAGGAATATGACAACTGTAGCCAAATTCCTTGACCCGTCTTGATGCCTTGACCCCAGCCTCAGTCCATTCCTTGTGAAGTTCACCCAAATTCTTGAATCGATTTTGCTTGACAATCCTCATAAGGCTGCGGTTCTCTCGGTTGGTTGTGCATCTTTTTCTTCCACACTTTTTCCTTCTACTCAACTTTCTGTTAACATGCTTGGATACAGCACTCTGTGAACAGCCAGCTTCTTTGGCAATGAATGTTTATGGCTTACCCTCCTTGTGAAGGGTGTCAGTGATTGTCTTCTGGACAACTGTCAGATCAGCAGTCTTCCCCATGATTGTGTAGCCTAGTGAACCAAACTGAGAGACCATTTTGAAGGCTCAGGAAACCTTTGCAGGTGTTTTGAGTTGATTAGCTGATTGGCATGTCGCCATATTCTAATTTGTTGAGATAGTGAATTGGTGGGATTTTGTTAAATGTGAGCCAAAATCATCACAATTAAAAGAACCAAAGACTTAAACTACTTCAGTCTGTGTGCATTGAATTTATTTAATACACGAGTTTAACAATTTGAGTTGAATTACTGAAATAAATGAACTTTTCCACGACATTCTAATTTATTGAGATGCACCTGTACAGTGCAATGAAACAAAACAATGAACTCTGATCTCTTCGATCGCTACAGTCCCAACCTCTACATTCTCCTTTCTACAGTCTGTTCACTTTCTCTCATTGTACAGGCTTGCACACAAAGATGTGGAACAGGTGGTAATGGCCTTATCTCAGCCTGTTGGCAGACTGTGTCTTTGTGACGTGTGCATTCATGGACAAATTATTTGCAGAGCATTACTCACTTTTAGTATTTGCTGCAAACAGGAATACTAGAGAGAGACAGAAGCCATTTTACTTGAGAGGAAATGGTTTTATATGTGTGATTCACAATGCATTCCTATTACAATAGGAATAAAGAAAAGGATGGAAGCGGAACCACTCCAGACGATTTCAAAACAGTGTTATGTAATAAGCGATAACTATAGAGACCGAGGGGAAGAAAGGAAGAGGGAGGTAAAATGACAGATAAACAGACTCTTGGAGTGAAAACGTTCCCAGCCCATCACTCACTTTCCATAAACTCCCTGTAACACTGTGAGGTTGCGACACATTTTTTAATGATTTTTGAAATGGCCTAGCTTTTATGACGGGATGAATTCTCTCATGTGCTGGACTTTTATTGCAGTTGTAAACTGAACTGTGATATGATATCAGATAACAGGCTTATTTACACTGCAAAAAAAGTTGTTACATTTGCTAGAAATACTGGTAACATCTAATTAACTGGTTTTATGAAAGTCAAAAATATTTTATATGACTGAATAACCTGACTATGTTAGGTTACACCAATAATAGTCATTTTTAAGAGTCACATCAGGTTAAAAAAGTACCTTACGGCAAGAACGGACTTTCATCTGGCAGATGATAAACACACCAGTTATTACACTGTTGGAGAGTCCTTAGTAATATCTAGTGACTTAAGAGTGGGCTCTTTTGACTTTTTGCTTGAAAGCAGCCACCTAGCATCCAGCACACCTTAGAAATCACATAACAATGTGGTAAAAACTAATCAGCAAACCTTAGCAACCATATAATGCCCTGGTAACCATTCATAGCATTGTGCAAGCACTAATGCACTACTCACATTTACTGCACATCACAGGTGGTTTATACTGTATCAGTGTTGGAGCAGCTACTTTGAAACTGAAAAGTTATTCATAATTTGAAGTAGTCATGCTACAGTTTTGAAAACATTAAGTATACTATAAACTACAAACAAAAAAGTAGTACATTAAAGTATATAGAGCAATATACATTTTAGAAGTAAAAAATATATTATCCAATAGCATAAACAACCAACCTGTGTTTTTGGATAGAGCACCATTCCTTGGGCATTTACGATGTGTGTATAAAATCAGATAATTAGTTTATCCAACTTTATACAAATACTTACAGTATGCTTGCGTAAAGTGATATATGCTATTTAGAAAATCTCAGCTGTAAACTACATTATCACCCAGCTTAAAACTGCTAGATGTGGCTAAGGCATTAAAGGGATTCACCCAAAAATTTGTTTCTTTCTTCCGTTGAACACAAAAGAAGATATTTTGAACAATGTGGGTAACCGAAAAGTTGAAGGTAGCCAATGACTTACATAGCCTAGTATTTTTTTTTTTTTAATGGCTACTATCATCTGTTTGGTTATCTACATTGTTTAAATATCATCTTTTGTTTATACACTCGGCAGAAGAAAGAAACTTAACAGGTTTGGAACGATCATGTGAAGTAAATGATGACAGAATTTTCATTTTTGGATGAGTTATCCCTTATGATAATATAAATATTAACATGATTTTTTGTAAAGCTGCTTTGAAACAATTTGTATTGTGAAAAGTGCTATACACATAATTTTTACTTTAGTTATGCTTTAGTGGTGGTTTGGATATGTAACAGATGTAATGGATATAACTTCTATTATGATTTTATTTTTTGAACCATTTACCCAAGCACATTTTTCAAGAAATAGTAATGTCATATTTTGATCTGTAGGGGGAGCAGTGAAGCTATAATCTGAGTATGGGCCCTGAGGAGCTGCCTGACCTTATGGACACGGTATGAATTTGTGCATATGTGTGTCTGTCTGAGGAAAGAACCATGTGTGTGCCAATTATGTGCCAATAATTTAGCATTAATTGTTTGTTTTCTCACTCATTTCACCCAGATGTCGAGCACTCCTCCTCCCTCTCCTCGTCCTGTTTGTTCCTCATTCTCACCTCCTCACTGCTCTCCGCCAGTCGTGACCTTACGCTCCCCTGCCACTCGTCACCTGACTCAGCTCGACCCCTGGAGGAGACACAGCTGGGAACCTGGAGCTGTGGCACAGGGATATCCACCCAATGACACACGCAGGTAAAAAAAAAAAAACACATTTACCTCTGTGACACAATGGTTTAGAATGGTCCAAGTGTGCTCTACCTTAATTTAAAAAAAAAAAAAAAATATATATATATATATATATATATATATATATATATATATATATATATATATATATATATATATATTGGAAATTATGACTGATTTGGCTTTATTTTATACTGACATGTATTATCATGATGGCTAAACTTTATTATAATTTGTGTGTAGATATATATATATATATATATATATATATATATATATATATATATATATATATATATATATATATATATATATATATATATATATATAATATTTATAATTAATATAATAATAATATAATATTTATAATTTGATATTTATTACATTTTAATAATAATTTGTACTATATTTCATTATTAACTCTTCTATTTTAATATATTTCAAAGTAACTTATTTTTTCCTGTGATGGCAGAGCTGAATTAATATCTAATATACTGATTTGGTGCTCAAGTAACATTTCACGTTATTATCAATGTTGAAAACAGTTGTGCTGCTTGATATTTTTGTGGAAAACAAAATGCAATTTTAGGATTTTTTAATGAATAGAAAGAACAGCATTTATTTGAAATGCAAATCTTTTGTAAAATAATCTTTACTACTTTTTTGACAGTTCAATACATCCTTGCTGAATTAAAGTATTAATTTCTTCAAAAACAAAATCTTATTGAGCCCGAACTTTAAAATTGTGTAATATAATTGTTTTTGTCAGCAAACGCACACAATCTAAATTATGTACTCACTGAAATTAATAGTTAACCCTGCAGAATATGATTTTTACTACACATTTTGTTATACATTAAAATTTTTCTTACCCCTATTGTATTTAAATGATTTACCGTTTTATTTTAGTTTTTATTTTGTCATGTATTTTTTGTTGCAGTAGTTTTTTGGGATGCACTAGTTGCATCAGAAATGCGCTACATAAAAAAATATTGAACCATTTTATATATATATATATATATATAACTGACTGAAGTGACATGTGGCCAAGTATGGTGAACCATACTCGGAATTTGTGCTCTGCATTTAACCCTTCCAAGTGCACACACACAGCAGTGAACACACACACACCCAGAGCAGTGGGCAGCCACATTGCTGCGGCGTCAAGAAGCAGTTGGGGGTTCAGTGCCTTGCTCATGGGTCTCACCTCAGTCGTGGTATTGTGGGTGGAAGAGAGCGCTGGTTATTCACTCCCCCCACCTACAATCCCTGAGACTTGCACCCGCAACGTTTGGGTAACAAGTCCGACTCTCTAACCATTTGGCCACAACTGCCACAATTTTATATATATAATATAATATAATATAATATAATATAATATAATATAATATAATATAATATAATATAATATAATATAATAAATATATAGGCTTCCTAGTATTTATTTTTATTCTTATTAAACGTTGTGCCATATAACTCTATATTCGTCCATGGCTGTCCTGATATAGGGCCTCTACTGTGTCACTCTGTGGACTATTATTGTGAGATCACCACCAGCCAGTGCCAATGTACTCAGTGAGGAGACAGAGACACACACACACGCATAGATAAGAACACACACAGACATACATAGGTCTCTCCAGTAAGGATCTTACGTTACAGCTCATTTTCAAGTTAACGTTAAAGAAGTCGACTTAAAATCATCCGAAGGAAGAGGAAAGAGTAAGATTGAAGTTTTTAAATCTATAATGTTATGGGTTTGTATATATTTGGGTTTACATATGTGTAGATTTGTTTGTTATTGCAGATGTCCTGTGGAACTTATAATTTGTGGTACTTTGTAATGATAGTCATCAGACAACAGGACAAAAAACAAGTCTGACCTTCAATTACTCACCTTGTTGTATCATGTTATGCAATAACAATGTATGTGAATTTAATGTTCATTCTCTCTCTTCTTAGTGTGAGTCTTGAAGATCTGGACTTGGATGAGATGTCCTTAGTGCTAAACGGTGCATTGAGGTCAAAAAGAGCTCGAGAAGCCCGCAGGTCTGTCACTCAAGCTTCCCTGACGTCACTTACTGAGGAGGAAGTTGGAGCAGAGCATCAGGAACATCATCGATCAGCACTGGAGGTTAGAACACACACACAGAGCTTCTGTGAGCTGCATTACGATGTACTGTATACTTACAGTTAGTAGCCACCTTCTGAGCCTCCTGAGATCAAGATGGAGCAGCAAGTTAATTCACTGATCATGGATTGGAAAAGTGGAAAACAAAAAAATGGAGAGTTTCAGCTTCTATTTTTGTACTTTATTCAATGGAAATATGAAATGCACTTTGTTCAGCAAAATAACTGTACGTATGCAAACCACACAATATTGAACGTTCACTTACAGTGGATTCCAATAAATTTAGACAAAATTTTATACTTAAATTCTACAATGGTGCATTAAATTGATCAAAAGTTTTTTTGTAACAATGTAACATCCTTTTCAAATAATTTCAAATAAATTTCAAATAAATGGTTTTCACGGCCACAAAAAAGTATCATCATTTTAAAACTAACAAGTAAAAATATTTTATTAAAACTATTATACAAAAATATTAAGCAGAAACAACTGTTTTCAACATTGAGAATAAGGTGAAATTGTTCTTGAACACCAAATCAGCATATTAGAATGATTTCTGAAGGATCGTGTGACACTGAAGACCGGAGTAATGGCTGATGAAAATTCAGCTTCACAGCGGTCACAGAAATAAATGACTAATTATTGCTAATAATAGTTATTAAAATATATTAAAATAGAAAAGTTAAATTGTAATAATATTTCATAATACAGCTGTTTTTAACTGTTTTTCTGTACTTCTTTCAAAAATATAAAAAAACATACTGACTCCAAACTTTTGAACAGTAGTGTATATGAAATATTTTAGTTTTAGTTAGATAACTGCTTTGTAAATCTCTCCCCCAGGAGCAGTCCAATCAGATGCATGGCTGCAGTGTCTCCGCCCCCAGCCTGTGTATGATGCAGCAGATGCCTAAAAGCTCCGCCCCTCGCCCACGCTCCTACTGCCATGGTCAGTTAAGTGTGTTTGGGGTTTCCAGCTTCTTCGCAAATTAATTCAAATGAAACTATTCATTTATATTTCCTTATATTAGGTGGCCTTAACTACTATGTACTTACTTAAAAAAAAATAAGTAATTATTGTAATGGCCCTGGGAACTAGGGGTTCTGCAGCACCCCCCGCCGCAGGGCCGGGTCTAAGATTTTCCTTGTGCACCTCGATCATCCCCAAGATACTTAATTTTTGTGATAGTTTTGTGATTAATTATATATTAAACTGACCAGAAATATAGTGCAGTTGTATTTTTCTTGCGTCCCAACAGTTCCCCCTCACTGACAGAATTTCATGTGAAATGTTCACGCAATATTACCGTAATTTTAGATTCTGACTTATAAAAACCATTCACGTCCTCATCCTTTTTATGAGCCGTTTTCCAAACATTTACATTATCAAAGAATATCACTGAATTTAGTCTAGCGTGAGTGTAAGCACTCTAAAAAAAAACTCCAGTTGTAATAAATGAAGCTGTCTGCAGTGTATGATGAATGAAACTCTTATTTACATCGCATGTATCTGCACTTTGTTTTTTCTGATGAGAGAATTCGCCAAAGTGCATTGATTGACCAAAACTTTGCCATATCAGCGATGTTAATATTTAGTAAAATCCCCTTAAATAATAGAAATATTAAAGAAAAAATTCTTGAAATCACAAAAACACAAATATATATTGGTTCGCATATATCTCTGTCTTCATTAATTTGTTCATCTATAAGAGTTTGGGCTGTTTAATATTAGAATTTTGTCTAAAATCCCCAACTTTGACCCCGCCCCACAACATCAAGCCCCGCCCCCAGCACCCCCAGATAAAATATGTTCCCACGCCTATGCTTATTGTAGTCATATTGTATTGCAAAACACTTTTGCTGCCTGCTATTGTGGTGGGATACGGGTAAGGTTAGGGACAGGTTTGGTGGTATGGGTAGGTTTAAGGGTGGGTTAAGCTGTAAGGGATGGGTCAACAGTGTAATTATACATGTAATTACAGAAATTAACTACAGATGTAACTACATGTAGGTATTTTTAAAAATATAAGTACAATGTAAAAACATGTATGTACACAATAAGTGCATTGTATCAAATGATTAATTTAAATGTAAGTACATAGTAGTTAAGGCCATCTAATATAAAGTGGGACCGTTATTTTTATTATACAGTTTTCTCCCTAAAAATAAGTGTATTCAGATATTAATGTCTCTGACTCTTTATGACAGTGAAACTGAAACTGATATTAAGAAGACAGCATAACGTCATGTGCAATCCAAGTTCTATTTCCTCAAATCAATGAGAACATTTTTCTTGTCTTGTTCGGTGTGATCTAGAGAGTGTTTCGTACCACCAGATTGGAGGATCATCTCACAGGTGTGTCTCAGTCCTGGCTTGTTTTAATCATAAATATCCTAACATATTCAATTGCAAATATCCATACTTTTAATTTCTGATACAGTATAGACAGTGAGTTTGCGGCTCCAGGCTGGGACATAGATAGAGGGCAAATAAAGGCTGACGGGCACAAAAACAAAGAGGATGCCTCAGGAAATCGTCTGGAACGAACACTGAGCTTCCTGCGCAAGATGACTGCTAAAAGCAAGGTAGGGGCCCAACTTCCTGTTCACTCATGTGCTTACTGTTTCAAACGGCAAACCCACGTTGATGACCAGTATCATTTCTGGTTGGTTGTTATTTTAATCTGTCATCAGAAGTGAAGTGTTACCAGTTGCATGTGGCATATTGCTCGTTTTAGTTCAGGAGAGAGGAGGCAGTGAAGTTAAACTGGACAATAGTCCCATTCCAGTCCAACAGAGGGCAGAGTGAGACAATCCTGCTGAACAGGCAACTGAATAATTATGAAAAAACCCTGTGTCTACCTCCTCCACTTGTTCTGTGTAAAATTTAAGTTTCTGCTATTATTAGTTCTCAAGCTAATAATACTTGCTCTATACTTTCATTAAGCTCCCAGCTGAAATTCCACAGCTTGGTTTGCGCCTAGACTCCAGCTTGTCATGAATCATAAGAGCCTGGCAAACACTGACTTACTTGGTAACCAGCTAAAATTTCTCAAAGTGCCACAAAGTCTGCAGGTTTGACATCTTATCAAAGCCATAATCATTTATTTGATTAAATTCAGAAAGGTTCCAGTAGTTTCATGCTTTTTTGTGTTTGAGTGACAGCCTTTCTGCTCTAGAAGACAAAAGATATTTTGAAGAATGTTGTTAACAGTTTTGGTTAAAATTGACTTCCATTATATGGACAAAAAAAGCAGAGACATTTTTCAAAATATCATCTTTTATGTTCCACAAAAGAAAGAAAGTCTTGCAGGTTTGGAATGACATGAGGGTTAGTAAATCATGAGAGAATTTTTGGGTGACCTGTCCCTTCAGGTTTCAATTAATTGACGTGATCTATGGGCTGGTTTAAGAAACACTCATTGAACTCATTGAATCAGAAAGTACTGTACAACATTAGTTAACATGATCTTGGGAGAGTGATATGCAATATTATTGTGAAACCCATATGACAGAATGAATAAAGCACCTTTTGTAGTTGTTTTAAGGATGGATGGCAATCAAAATACTGTCTTTGACCCAGTTCACTACTATGACACATGAGGAAGCAGGATTTTATGGTCGAGTGATGACAGGTCTGAAGATGACATTGTTTTTGAGTCAATATCGCAGTGCTTGTGAAACAAAGTCCTCGTTTACTCACATTAGTGTTAGTCATGTTCATGGACTGTCAAATATTTAGAAGTCTGTTTCAAAGTAAAAAATAAAAAGTAATTATGAGAATTTTAACTGAGAATTTCTAAAGAGACTATATTACCATTCAAACTATTTCCATTCAAAAGTAAGGGTTTTTTTTTTTCATTTATTTGAACAAAAATATAGTTATAACACATGACCCTTCAAAAATCATTGTAATATACTGATTTGCTGCTCAAGAAACATTTTTTATTATCAAAGTTGAAAACCGTTGCGCTGCTTAATAATGTATGTGTTTATTTTTGTCATGATTCTATAATGGATAGAAGTTCAAAAGAACGGTATTTATTTATAAGATTTTTTTGGTAGTGTTTACTGTCACATTTGTTACATACACTATATACTGTCATTGTTCACTTATGTTACATTTTATTTTTATATATATATATATATATATATATATATATATATATATATATATATATATAAAATAAAATGTGTTCAATTTCCCATTGCAGACATATATAAAATATTAGCATTTTTATTATTTGCAGTTAGAGGAAATGAAGTCACAACTGTGGATGAAAGATGCAATTACCTTTATTTTATTATTTTATTTATTTTTGCCCTGACAAGGAAATAGGCTTTAATGTAAACTTTCCCATGTGTCAGTTCAAACCAATATAAACTTATAAGGTCAAGACTCGTCACATTTACTGAGTTATCATTTAAACTCTTATCATCACAGGTCTGTTTGAAGGTCTGTTTGAATTGCGGGTCTTTCCATGACATCATGCTACTAAAAATCACACACACGCTTTCTGTGTTGATCTTAAGGGAGCGTCGACAGAATTGGCACTCGTGATTAGTTGTCCACTTTAGGGAATAAGATTTTTCATGCCAGGCCCGCAGGCTCCAACACAAACAGTCCAGCAAAAGATGGGAGGAGTTTTATGAGACAGCCTCTTTCTTTATAAAGCAAGCTGGACCGTTTGCTTAAATAGCAACGTCTTGTTTTTAAATAGTTTTTTAAACCACATTACCAGATTTATAGTACAGTCTACAGTTTTCTCTAAATACATGTTATTAGTATCTGAGGCTTTGTTTTAAAACATTCTTCTGCATTATATGGTTATGCATTTTATAGATCACAACCATATGATCAGCTGGGAAGCACAGGCCGACATTCATGTGACTAGACTTCCTTGGAAGCGCTTTCTGCTTTTTTCTCTCTCTCTCTCTCTCTCTCTCTCTCTAATGTAAGTTCCAGATGCTTACATGTGCGTACCCACTCACAAACAATCACACACGGGTCCAGTCAGCTGTTTGAAGCCTGATCTGACCCCATACACACACAAGGAAGGAGCTTGTGAAAGAACAGACCATAGGCACAAACTCAAAGCAGCATGACCGGGTTTGTTTTTAACTCTGTCAGCCTTTAGGTATTAATTCTTTACCGTTGAGAGGGAACTTTTTGATTGTATTGTACCACATTTTTAGATTTTAAAAGTGATTTTAAACTTTCAGATAAGGCGTCATCTTATTATTAAATTTATTTGTAGCGAAAGCTGTGCAGCAAATATAAATATGGTAATCATGTATAGTAAAGCTCTTTCTTATTGAGTGGTACCACCACTGTGTGTGTGTGTGTGTGTGTGTGTGGTTTGGTTTATATATTCTGGTGGGGACTTAAACCTGAATACACACAGACTCATGGGGACTCGTGTCACGGTGGGGACCTAAATTGAAGTCCCCAGGGGTACAAAAGCTTATAAATCATACAGAATGAGTTTTTTTGAGAAAGTAAAAATGCAGAAAGTCTCCTGTGAGGGCTAAGTTTAGGTGTAGGGTTGGTGTAGGGCAATAGAATATACGGTCTGTACAGTAGAAAAACCATTATGCCTATGGAAATCCCCACAAGGATAGCGAAACGTGTGTGTGTGTCTGGCAGAGTCATCTCATCATCTGGCCTGTTTTCTCCTCCCATTATCTTTAACTGTCAGCCGTCCCCTCTGTTTTCCTTGTATCGTTCAGTTGCTCTTTCTGTCCCGCCACTTATAAACTCACATACTTTCTCTTTTCTGAACCCTTTACATTTATGTCTTAACAGATGAACGTTAAGCATTACACATTACAAACTTAGTTTTTTACCACAGTGCCATAAAATGCATTTCATAAAGTGAGAAATACCCAGCGAGTGCAGATGGACACCCTGTTCTTGAAATATTACTGTCAGGATTTTTTACTGGAAGTTATTTTTCAACAACTGTCTCCCCTCACTGTTGACCAATTGCTGCACTGCTTACTCCAAGCTGTTGGGAGACTCATAAAGCCACAGAGGGGCCCGTAGGGTGGAGCACAGGGCCTTTTTTGAGGTTATAAAGCCTTTGCACTGGTTTGGCACTCCCACTACAGGAGCAAACATCTGTGAAACATGTCAGCTTGAGCCCCTCCCACACCCTCGCTGACAGACTGGGATCTGGACTGTTTTGAAATGGAAAGGTGAGATTTTAAAATAAGGGTGCGAATATTAGGTAAAGTTGCCTTCATTTATTGATGCAATTTTTTTACAAATAAAAATGTTTTAAAATGGTGTGTATGTGTGTGTATATATATATATATATATATATATATATATATATATATATATATATATATATATATATATATATATATATATATATATATATATATATATATTAGTAATATATAATATGTGTAACATTAATGACTTTTTTTATTGACAGTGCAACAAGAACAAAATATAACTTCTTAACTTCTATGATTGATGCAGCATCTCACTTAGCCAAAATTAGAAATACACTCATGAATACAAATGTGCACACAGACACACACATTCTCCTTGAGGCATCACGTTGTGTTGTGTGACACAATCTGTGCTGAATGACAGGCCTCGTGGGCTTCAGCCTCCAGAACCTGGTCATTATCTCTGCAAAAACACACAGACACACACAGTCCTCACTATAACTCCTACTGTCATAAACACGCACAGAAAAACACATTTTCCCATCTGCCGCAGAAAGCAGCTCTGAAGAGAGCCTCCTCTATAGAGTGGTAACCCACAGCAACGCTCCCTCTCTCTTTCTCTTTCATTCTCTCTCTTTTTATCCATCTATTTCAGTGTAGAGTCATGGCCACATCTAACACCCACTATCATTGTAACTACCAGCTTCAGTGTAATGCAAATTAATGCAAAATGCATACAACACATAAATGAGCTCTATTTCTTAGATCATTTAATCTATATGTAAAATCACAAAGGAACCTATTTGCTCTTAGATCAGGAGACTTGGAGATCCAGCTATGTTTCGTTTTAATTATCAATGATAGATGTTTCTCTTAAAATAGGATGAAATTCTTAAATTACATTGAAAAAATGTTATGTATAAATGTATATTTGAGTTCATATTGAAATTTCTGGCACAATTTAAGACCTTGACATTTTACTCTGGAGCAAAAGCTGATAAGCAGAAGTTGTTTTCAATTTGTTCTCCATTTAAATCTAATTCCGGAAATGTATTGTTTATTAAAAAAAATGAATTTTGTTCTGTTCTATTGAATAAACAGTTTAACCCTAATATTTGTCTTTCATAAAAATTGCTTTCAATGTATCTGAGCTTATTATTATTATTATTATTATTATTATTATTATTATTATTATTATTATTTATTTTTTATATATTTTTTTTCCAAAAACATTTGAAAATAATTATGAAAAGGAAAAATATCAAAAGTTGCAGATTATTAAAAAGAAAATATCAACTGTGTGAATTTAAAATAGGAATTTATTTATTTACTTTTCAAATACATTGAAAGTCATTGTGAAAAGGCAAAAATAGCTAAATTTGAAACAAAGTAACTAAGAAAAAGCAAAAAATAGCAAGTTAGAGAAAATGTAAAAAAGTGAAAAAAGAAAAAAAGTGGGATATAATTTTAAAACGTGAAATTTTATGTATGTATGTATGTATGTATTTTCTGAGATCAAATGAATGATGAATAACAAGATCAGCCTATTAGATCAGTCAGTGTAGTCAGTGTACTTGTTGAACTGGCACTGATTATGAAGTGGCATCTCGCTTATTAGCATTTGTTAGCATAGCTTGCAGCAGACCGCTCCAGTAACATCAGCATTAGTACAGACAGCCCTCCAATACTCACGGAAGACAGAGTATTCATCATTATTGATCTGGTCAGGAGTGCTGCAGGGGCTTAAATCTGAGTGCTAATAAACAACGTAACTGGTCCCATGCCACACATTTGTTATTACCAACACAAGGAAGAAAGCTTGTGTGCATGAAATTAAAGAAATGGTGAGTAAGAGGGAGAGGGAGAACAAGTGTTGAAACACTTGTGTGGAAGTCCGCCCACGGTGCAATCTGTCCTTCCTCAGAGACAGTGAACGAAAGAGCGAGCAAGAGAGAAAGACTCAGAGAGAAAGAGAGAATGGTGCTTCACTATTTAAAGTTGAAGAGCTAGTGGATTTCACAGAAAGAGACATCTTATACTCATTTTCTACCAGAATAGTGATAGTGATGGGTGGAAGGATGGCTTTTTGAGAGCCGAATGGTGATGTAACTCGCTCTTTTACTAAATGTCCACAAGCATAGTACATTAAGGTTTTTGTTTGAGCCTTACTATTTATTTTGAGAATTTATTTTAACTTACATAATCAAGTAATTTAATGAAACCCTCTTTATTCCAACACAAGCTGGCTTTGGTGTAACAGTCAAAACATTTTTATTTTTAACAAATAAAAATCATAGTATTCAATTATAAGCAATGCTAATGAAAGTACTTTTATTTATAGATATAGTTTTGAGTATATTTATATATGTAAAATCATAGAAAATAGTGTATTTATAAAATTTGTAATGTGTATTATAAATATTTTATATAATATAAAATTTGTATAGAATTTATATCCATTTTTTGTTATATAATATGTGATCTATATACACAGAGAATTTGTGTGTGTGTGTATATAGATAGATAGATAGATAGATAGATAGATAGATAGATAGATAGATAGATGTGTGTTTGAATATACATATATACATAAATATACACACAAATATGTAATTATGTAAACAAACTTATTTTGGATGCGATTAATCGTTAGACAGCACTAACGTGTGTGTGTGTGTGTATATATATATATATATATATATATATATATATATATATACACATACTGTATATATTCAACTCTTGTCCTCTGCTCATCTAACTCTCTTATCTGTTCAACCAGATTATGTCGTCTGAGCTACAGTCAGTATTGTTTGATGAATCCAAAATGACTAGATGGGACAGTACATCTGTTGCAAGATTTGACCTGCTTTAATCTTGCTTTAATCTGCTGAGAGATTTATCTAGCTTTAAACCATGCAACTTATTTAAAAAAGAAAAAAGAAAAAGCATTCACCCAGTCTTTTGCATGCTTTTGTGAGTGTGCCCGTATGGAATAAAAACCCCAAACCTTGCCGCCCACTGTAAACTTTCCAGGCTCCCCTCATAACCCAGCCAAAGTCTAAGTACACTGTTGGCATGGCGACAGATGTGGCCAAGGCGGGAAAGAATCTCCCCTCCTCTCCCTTCGGCTCTCTTCCCAAAAGAAAACATCCACCATTTTCTGGTACACAGAGGTAATCTGCAGAGGTGCGTGCAGAGCCACTCCAGTACTGCAGCATTTAGAAACATTGGATACAGACTTCCCAGTGTCATATGTTGTAACTAAATGTCTTTATTATTAAATGCTAATTTGCATAATAAATTAACTATCCATCGTTTCATTTTCATTTAAAGTAATAACTGGTCTGATTTCACTCAAGGGTGCTTTTTGCTTGCTTATGCAGACCACAAGCTGTCTAGTTCCTTCTAGCGGTACAGTCCTCTCTGAGAAATGCTGAGTAGGTGTTGGTGCTGAAGTTGATGTCATTGTTTGCTTGAAGGAGTTTAGCGACTGGGTTTGAGACCATGCTTTAGGACCATGATTACATCATGACAAACGGTAGCATCTATTGTACTTAAACCACACAGATGTTTCCATCATATTAACTTGTGACAAGCCTAATATTAATATGCAGATTTTTGGGGATTTTGCAAAGACTAAAACTGACTGGTATAGCCATAGATATTAATACTAATTCTAACACACACAAAAATGATCATGATAATTCTATATTTAGAAATGTACGTAATATTAAATATATATATTTTTAAATTATTTTACAAATCATAGCTGATAAAGCATTCTCAAGCTAAAATGATTTATAAATATAGTGATATAATTATGCCTTCAGAAAGGTAACTTTGAAAGCTAGAAAGTTGACATTACAACACTTGTGCGCAAGGTGGTTTACTATTTAATGCCTTAAATAGTAAAAAAAAAAAAAGAAAAGAAAGAAAATACGTTTACTCATGTAAATGAAAAGTAATTTTTCCTTGATTGATTTAGAAATATTTACAATATGGCATTAAGATAAGAGACAAAATACCACTCATTTTAATTGAACCATATAAAATGATTATATATCGTTATAGCGGTGTGGGGTACAGTCATCTTGAGCTTCCTGAATGAGGCAACACCGCTTCACTGAAGGGGAGGAGAGAAAGAGAGAGAGAGAGAGTGTGAGAGAGAGACGCTTATTTCCCTCAAAGTTACCGCACCGCGCTGTTCTGTGAATGTCTCCTGCCTTTTAAAAACGCTGCTATTAGACATACACGGGGCCAGAGGGAACTTTTATCTTAATTAATGGGATATACATATGGTTTTGCCGTAAGAAGATTCGATTTTCGTTGCACTAAAGACGATTAGAATATCACCATGTCTCGAGTAGCGGATTTGTCGAAACTTCGCCAGGAGAGGATGAGAGAAATCAGTCAGCGGGTAAGACAAGACCTCGACTATTCGTGTTTTAACTTCTGTTTGAATGTTTCACTTTAATATTTGTTCGTCATGGTTCATAAGGGATTTTAGCGCTTATAGGGACTATAATATTGATTATTAAAAATATTAGGTTTTGAGAAATATGTTGTTAGTCAATTCAGTTCTTGTCAATCCAACTTTTTGTATTTTCATAAAACATATTGTTTTAATACATAAATTGTTTTAATACAAAAGCAGTGAAACACTACTTCAGAAAAGCACTGAGTGTGTTTTGTGACTATAAAAATACATCAGCTGTTATCATAGAGGTTGTATATAAATGTCGGCAAGGAAATATGGTGTCATCTTTGGTTTGTTGCAAAGGCAGCACAGAAAGTTTAAGGCTGCTCAGATGCTGCATTTGTATTTGCACAGAAGCCAAGTAGCATCAGATCTACTTCTGAGAAGTTAAGGTGGGTTAGAGCTGGGTTAGACTATAATACAGCTTTTATGTTTACACACAATTTGAAGTCAGCACAGAGCAGCCTTAACTCTGGTGTATAGAGACACCTTGAGTAAGTGGTTGCATGTTTGCTTTTGGCACTGAATGTGCACCTTTTTTTTGTCCAGTTATTAGCTTCAGTTCGAGTTTGAGTTGTGTAGGTGTTACTGAGTGGGAATGTTGAACAACAGACTGTGTGTGTGCGCGCATAGAGAAAAATTCAAGAGAAGGAGAGCCAAAAGAGAGGTTGCCATAGAAATAGCACTCAGTTAAAAGCATCAATTCCAGGGTCAGGTCCGAAGGCAACGTTTTTTAAACAGTGAGATGTGTTATTGCTCACACGTATGCACACACACCATCTCACTACCTCTTCTTCTATTAAATGGTGATGTCATAGGTCAAACTGATGTCTAACATCAGTTTAAGCATTTTAAATGGAACCAAGAGCAATGGCCAAGGCCTATTTTGCTTGTCCTAGTATTTATAAATTGATGTAATCCACCAGTCTTTGTCAATTTTTGGCCATTAACAGTGCCCACTTGGCAAATTAATAAGCACTGGTGTTATTTGCGAAATCCAGTCCACCAGCAACCCAAGAGCAGAGTCATGTTGTCGCACTATGAACCTGCTATTAAACAGCTTAAAAATTAGAAAAAATTAATGAAATTGTAAAAATACAAAAATGTACATTGTGTCTCTCTAATTGAACAAAACCTTACACTTGACATACACTCTCTGACAACTAGCCCCAGTGTCCCGAGTATTTATGTCGACATTGGCTTTCGAAAGAATCGATATCAGTTGACTGCTACTGTCCTGTATTGTAATTTGCTTTTGTGTAAAAGTGTTTGCGAAGAATGTCAATGTCAACTAATCAGTCATGGTTCCCCATAGGCCAACTGTATCCAGGCCATTGGCACAGCAGGCTGAACTAAATCTGGAGCTGAGACTATTCGAACTAGAGCACCGATGTTAAATCCTGCCAATCTCTGCCCATTTCCTTGATGGGAGATGACACCAAACTTTAGACAAGCTCGCTGAACTCAGACAACAATGTGCTCAGGGCACATAGCGCTCATGCTTTTGTACAGAAAGTTTGATTCAATGTCAACTTTCAAGTGAACTACACTCTTAAGAAAAATGGTTCTAAACAGTACCAGAAAAGGGTTCTTTGGCTTGAACCATTTTTAGTGCTAAATAGAACCTTTTTTATAGGGTTCCATACAGATGGAAATACATCTGAAAAAAATGAAGTCGTCTTATATTCAGGGTCTAGACTTTTACATGTCAATAATACACCCACAACAATAGGTGGCACCAAATACGCATAAAACGAGTGTGCCATGAAATACGTAATGTACGGTGCGTTCCAAACGGGATATATCGCCCTCCGAAGGGCACTTCGGAGTGAAAACAATCATGGCTGCCATATTGAAGGGTCGTTTCAAACCGAAGTGCTCAAAACTAGCCACTTCAAAGGGCCCTTCGGAATGAAGGATTTCGAAGGGTACAACTGATGGACACTTCGGGCTCCCATGATCCTTTGCACAGATTCTTTGCATGATGACGGCGCTTCCGTGTGGGCACGGGATGATGACGCAGAAGGGCACTTCAAGAAACAGTTGTTTGGTCCCCTACACCCTTCAACCCTTCGACGCTCTCACTCCGGAGGGTAAACCCTTTGAAGGGATTAGGGCATAGGGATGAGCCCTTCTGAATGGAACGCAGGGGTAATGTGTGTTGTAAAGATTGCGAGTGAAAACAAAAGAAAAAGAAAAGCTTACAGGGGCACGAGTCGTGACTTTCATGTTAGCCTGATGGGTCCTGATGGATCTCTGTATGTGATTTTAAAACGTAAGACAGTACGATTTGATAAACTACAATAATATTTCACTTCTACTGTTAATAAAATTTTGGTAGGCTATTATGAGATGGATAGCCTAATTGTTATATAATTCAGATGGGCTACCTGTTATTTTTATGGTTTATCAGAAAGTGTATATTTTTAAATGTGATTGTTGGTTCATTTTACCAGTATTTACCATACTTTCAAAACAAAAATTAAAATAGGGGAAATATGCAATATGAAAATTAATTTAAGAAAGAAATATTTTTTTCTCAGTAAAACACAAGATTTGGTTTTCAAAAAGACTTTTTCCAAAAGGTACATCTGGAAAAAGGGGGGTCGTCTTATAATCAGGGTCATCTTATATTCGGGTCGATACGGTAATATTGTTTTTTTACCTCTCTATCTGCCTGGTCTTATAATCTATCTTACCTATCTTATTTCTTATAATATACTTGTAATATTTTATAATAAGTGTCTATTAGGGTTTTACATAAAATCAACAACAACAACGTGTCTTTTTTTTTTTTTTTTTTTTTAATGACGTGAAATTGTAGCGCAAATTAGTGTTCTAACAATAGTTATTAATACATTAATGAATGACAATGGACATTGAACATAAATAAATGCTTAAAGTAAAACAAAATAGAACATAAAATAGTGTATTGAAGACCAAGCTCCAGTAAAATATCTTCACAATCCTCTATGATGCCTTTAAGTTAATCATTATCTGTAATTTGGCATGATTGAATGGCATTTTCTCTCTGCAGATGATTAGGTTGTAGCATCTGAAATGCACAATTGAGTTTAGATATACAATGTGTCTCCTTTCATTTGTTTATGTGAAAACAATTGTTTATGAAGGCCAAAAGTAGTATGTGAGCACTTCACAAAGATAAAAGGAAAAAGTAATATAAAGTCATGGGATAGCTGGGTATGTTTATGCATAAACCCTAGTAATAAAAATATCTAACAAGATGGATCATAAATTCAATATCTTTGTTACTTACTTAGTGAAGAAGAGGAGAATATCCTTAACTGAATAGAGCTGGTCACACGTACGTTCTCTGAAACTAAAAAGAGAAAAGACATAGAATAACCAATTAGCATTGGAAAGTTATAATTTATAGACATTTTAAGAAAGAAATTATTTACCTGTTGAGAGTGTTGACAGACTGTGTAGCTGGATGGCTGAGCTCCAAAAAATCAGTAATTATGCATCTTAGAGTGTAGCCTCGGTTAGGGTTTTACATTACAACAACAACAATAACCACAACAGCAGCATGTTGTGTGAATTATGTTTTTATTGACATGCAAAATTGGCAGTGCTCATGACAACAGTTATTAGCTGAATACATTAATGAATGACAATTGACAATGAACATGAATAAATACATAAAGAAGTAAAACACAAAATAAGAACAAAAAATAGATGTGATGAAAACCAAGTTTCAGTGAAACAATCACATTCCAATCAATATGAGTCCATTATTTTGGTGTGATTAAGTGGTGATTTTTCTCTGCAGATGATGAGGTTGTAGGATGTGATACATCTGAAGTACACAGTTGAGTTTAGAGTTACAGTGTGTCCATGTGTTTATGTAAAAATAATTGTTTATGAAGGCCAAAAGCAAAAATGGACAGTATTTGAGCCCTTCACAATCTTAAAAGAAAAAAAGTGATAAAAAGTCATGGGATAGTTTTAATTTTTTTTTTTTTTTTTTTTTGAAAAAAAAAAAAAAAGAAAAAAAAGATAACATGTTTGTTTGGAAACCGGCTACAATTTTAAAGTTAAATTTGTATTTAAATTTAAGAATGAAATCATTTACCTGTTGAGAGTGTGCTGAAAGTCTGTGTAGTTGGATCACTGAACTCCAGAAAATCAGTAATGAAGTGCTTTGACAGTTACAGATTTGAAAAATAAAAGGCCGGGAACAAAGAACCCTAAACTCTAACAAAGAACCATTTTGGCATAAAAGGGTTCTTCAGAATGCTGTGGTTCTAAATAAAACCATTACTGCATGTAAAGAACCTTTAAAGAACCATATTTTTTTTTAGAGTGTATGACCACAGAGGTTGTTTTCGTTTTGCACGCTCAAATTTCAGTAGCCTGACATTATTTTTATTAACGCAGACTTGGAAATGTTAGCTGCTCCTAGTTTGTGCCTCTGTGGTTTGTAATATATAGAGTCATACTTAAGTTTAGTTACAAAAAAAGTGTCAGTTTACCACATGGTTTGTTTTCCAACTTAACATGAACTATTGCGACTTCCCAAATCTTCAGAGATAATCACACATACATGTACCAAACAATGCAGAAACGTCCTGGAAGGGCTGGTTTTGAACAAACTAGGTCAATTTAGATTTGGTGATTTGGTAATTTGATAGCAATACCCTGCAGATTGTGGACTGCTACAGACGCACACATTAACACACTAACCGGTTTTTAATACATTTTCTGTTGCTTACTTCCAACACATGTCTGTGTTCCTATGGCAACCTTTACTCATGCATCGTGCAGATTAGAAAGAGGAAGTGCTCTCTCGTTATTTCCTGCTTTGCATGTCAACAGAGAGGCCGATTTTCAGAATAAGCGATCCCAAAACAGGGTCAGGTGTCCTCAGAGATGGAAAAAACATGAGACATCTTAATAATTTTAAAAATTCATTTTTAGAATTGCTTGTCTAGACATTTAGCTTTCTCTTTCCTTCATTTTAGCAAATTAACCCATCATAAAACATATGTAAAAGAGGAAGATGGTCAGCCTGGGCTGAGTAGAACTTCTGTAATAATGCTGACTAGAATATTAACCAACAAGATCAGGAACATTGCAGAAGTATACAGCTCAGAACGTTTGATGGGTTAAACTGAGTTTACGGAGTTGCACTGTTAATTGAGCAAAATGAATGCCTGGACTTATTCAATTTACCTAATTTAAAGCTGCAGTGTGTTTTTTGAGCTGTAAATGCTATATAATTACTTTGGAGCCACTGGAAATTTCATGACAACACAGATTGACCGATGGCACCACAAGAACTTACACAGTCTTAAACTAAACTCTAGCAAATATCCTGTAGGCATATGAGCTGTGACATCAAAGGCAGCAGACAGGAACATATAAACGGGGAATATTTCATTATATTATGGAGGATGTCTTGCTAGTGGCTGCTCAAAATGTAAAATGGCTCAGATGGTTTGCTAAAAAAAATCTTTTCTATGCTGTACCAATGAGCAAAAATGGCAGGGTGCAAACTAATACTGAAACTATTAAAACTCATTTTCGGTAATGGAAATAATGCTGATATAAAATATAAATATTAGATGGACAAACGGAATTTACAAATGTTGCTTTGGTAACTGAAAACAAAATTACTAAAACTAAAATAAAAATAAACTAAAGCTAAATAGAAATATTTAAAAATAATAATAATAAAAAATAAAACAACAAAAAAATATTGAAACCTAAACTAAAACTGAAATAAACTGTAAAAATAAAAAAAATAATTCTAAATATTTATAAATACCTGCCTCCACTAATTGCCACATCAATTGCCCTATTAGATTGTGTCCAAAAAGACCCTCAGAGGGGTGAAAGAGAGGACAAATACAGAAAAAAATAGAAACAAACTTATCAAACTAGGCATGTACGCAACAAAGACACACAAATAGATTAAATAAATCTCAGAAATGAGAGCCATTGTTTGCTTAAACCACATGACTGACTTTTTATAGTGGCTGATAGGGTTCATTTGTCTTTCCCTTAAACGCTGATTAGCAAAGATTAGCTTTTCCAATGAAACCCAGTTCACAGGCATGAATGTGCTGTATGTTTTCATGATGAAATCTTTTACCAGTGAATACAGGCCTTCTAGATGTTCAATATGGCCTTTGTTGGAAGAATGTGTTCTTCCGAAACGGTATTGCAAGTTCTCTTTTGAGTTGGTTGTTTCCCTGTTTGTGAACTCAGCCAGTACCAGTTCGGCAGATGAATCGGTTAAACAATAGAAACCGAGCTGCAATAGTGTCATCATTGTCTGTCTGTTTGTGTGAGTGTTGATTGTTCTTTGACCAGCTCAAAGTTTGTTTGTTTGTTTGTTTTTTTGTTTTTTTTTCGTACAATGATACTATGCTAATTTTACTCTGGTGGAGATGTTTTAAAGGGGTACTCCACCCCAAAATGAAAATTTTGTCATTAATCACTTACCTCCATGTTGTTCCAAACCCATAAAAGCTTCGTTCGTCTTCAGAACACAATTTAAGAAATTTTGGGTGAAAACCGAGAGGCTTGTGACTGTCCCATTGACCAAGTAAATAACACTGTCAAGGCCCAGAAAAGTATGAAAGACATCGTCAAAAACGATGTTACGTCAAAATTACATCACCGGAATTTTACGAAGCTACGAGAATACTTTGTGTACACAAAGAAAACAAAAATAACGACTTTATTCAACAATTCGTCTCCTCCACGTCACAGTAGCGCGATTTTGGAGAATATCCACTGGACGCAAATAATGTATGCTGTTCTGTGTCAGCCGCACCACACGGATGTGCTGTTTTCGTTCAAATCAAAGCATAAATAAATTTTGAAAACATATCCGTGTGGCACAGCTGACATTTTGGGGTGGAGTAATCCTTTAAATGTATACATATGTAATGATGCCAATCGTGATTGATTTATTCTGAGTTTTTATGGTTCGATTAGAATAAAGAGAAGGAGCGCATGAGGGAGCGGGAAAGAGAAGCCAGAGAGCGAGAGGCGCGCTACAGTAATGGCCACCTCTTCAACTCTCTCACCGTGTCTGGAACCACACTCTGCTCGGCCTGCAACAAGAGCATCACCGCTAAGGAGGCCCTCAGCTGCCCGAGTGAGTCACACACACACACACACATATACATCACACTCAAAACCCATAAAGTGCACCAGTAATCCTGTCTGCCTAGTTTAAGCAAATAAAGAATTGCAGTTGAGTAGTTGCTAGGCTTTTGCCAGTCTAGGGGCATTTACACGACACCATTTTCAACTAAAAATGGAAAATGTTTTATACATTTTGGCTGTTTGTATACACGACTATTGGGGGTCTGAAAACACAAGCTGTTGAAAACAGTTTCAAAGTCCCAGATTTTGGGTGGGCGCCAATAGTCTTGTGGGCAGCGTGCTGACATATAGCGCCATTGCGCTACGGGTGTCCCGAGTTCGATTCCTGGCTAGTGGACCTTTCCCGATCCCCCCCCCCCCAATATCATCTCTGCGTAAACTACAAAAACATGAATTTGTGAAATTGGTGATGTCATACACATGCACATTATAATGTGTAAGTGCGCATGTAGTGTTTCTTTACAAAGTGACGTTGCCAACTACTGGTCTGACATGCATAATACAGCATGCATGGTTTTTGCATTTTCCTATGCCGTTGCTTAGGTGTTGAGAGGCCTGGTAGTCTAAAAAGCCAATTCCCGAGTCTATAGGATATTCTACGTTCACACTGCAGGTGAATGTGGCACAAATCCGATTTTTTTTGCTCACATGTGACTCAGATCTGTTTTTCTCATGACACTTCTGTATGTGGTACTAAATCCAGTAGAGGTAAGATGTTTTGCAAAGTGACCGCAGTGTGAACAGGAATTCATGCGACTTTCACGTCACTCTAGATCAACATTCGTCACGATTCTGCGCTCATGGGAGTCACTTCAAAGATTTTACATACCCAAAGTTACCAAGACAGTGGTGAAATGTAATCAGTGGGTGTGATGTGTCAGAAGTGTGAAATGTCAGAACTCAAAAGTATTACAATGACAACTCTATATACAAGCAAACATGGGGGCAAAAGTGCATGCGGGCTTGTATCATAAAAGTTTCAAAACTCTGCTCTTTTGTCACATCCCTGTCTTTATTTTTCACATTGCCTCCCATAATTTCTGGCTTCTACAGCAGAACACACAATAAATAAATTCATAATCGCTTACTTTGTCCTCAGTGTTTGTTTACTTCTGTATGACAGCATGCTGTGCAAGTGTTGCCAAGTTCACAGTTTTCCCGCGGAAATGGACTACTTTTTCCACTGTTGCCGTGGGTTATTTTTTGACTTTGTGGGTTGAAGCAACCCCACTAATGCGATATTTAACCCCCAGAACATGATTGGGTTAGTTTTGGATTAGTTTTAAGAAGCAAATGGGGCAGATTTTTTGTGAAAACCTGGAAACCCTGTTCGTATTCGTAGAACCATGATCTGTTCACGCTAGAAATCTGATATTGGCTACATTTAAAACAACAGTGTGAACAGCTATACAAAAAAATCGGATCTGAGCAAAAATGAGAATTAAACACTAAGACTCACAGTGTGAACGTAGCCCTAGTTTCCTTCCCTCATCTGATTTTTTTTTTTTTTTTCCACGATTTTCATAGGCTACATTCACACTGCAGGAAATTGTGGTCCAAATATGATTTTTTTTTTGCTCATATGTGATTAAAATCGTTTAGTTTCATGACTGTGTGAACAGCACAAGCCACATGGAATCTGGTCATTTCGATTCTGATTTGGGCCACTTCCATATGTAGTACTACGTCTGATTCAGGTCAGATGTTTTGCAACACGACCACAGTCTGAACAGCCAAAACGGAATTCATGCGACTTTCACGTCACTCTAGATCGACATTTGTCATGATTCCGCTCTGTTGGGATTCACTTCAAATATTTTACATACCGGTATTTCTTAAGCCTCGTTCAGACTGTCAGCCCAAATCCGATTTTTGTGCAAATCTGATTGAAATCCGATCATATTTAGATATTTACATGAAATCCGATTTGTCCAAGTCCATTTCGAGCTACATTCGTATGTGGTTTGTAATCCTATTCAAATCGCATTTCTGGAAATCCGTTTCAGTCTGACTGCTCAGATCAGATTTAGCGTAGTTTTTTCACGTTCTCACGCCACGTAAAACGTAAACCTGTCAGATGTTTTTGTAGAAAACATGCTGATTGTGTTTGCAGAAACAAGCTTGTGTCATTGCGAAGTGCAAGTCAAGCGGAAAAACACAATATACTGCTAGTATACGCACCTCTTTGAGTTTTGAAAGTAGCGGAGACTGCAGCACAAAATAAAACCGCACATTCCAGATGCTGATGCTGCCTCACAAGACGAAATATAATAATACAGCGCAACCGCGACAGCAAGATGTTGTCATGTCATAAGACAACATTTGTATTGCAAACTGTATTGCTGTTACTGTTGTTTTTAGCATAAGCATAACAATGCAACGGCATTACCATTAAAAACCAATGCATATTCCGTAAAAACGAAAGAGCGCTTATGGACACACAAATCGGATATGAACAGTTGCAATATGCTGTGTGGACAGTCAGTTATTCAAATCAGATTCCATCCGTATATGCACAAAATTGGATTTGGGCTGACAGTCTGAATGAGGCTTTAGATCACCTGTGAAGTTGCGGAGGAAGTCAGTGAAGAGACAAGAGGTGTTGTTTTGTGGTGTATTACAGAGACCGCTCTATACAAGATAAAATTACTGGGTTATTTTGTAAATAATAAAAAACTTGCTCTTTTTCCCCTCATTTTCGTCCTCCTTATGACCTGCTCACGAATTCACTGGCTTCCACAACATATTAGCTTATGAATGAATGCGTAAACGCTTATTTCAGTGGCCTCCATGTTTACTTCCGTATGACAGCGCGGTTCATGCTATCTTATCATACTTTTGCACATGCGGGCCATACAAAAAAATTGGATCTGAGCAATAAATCAGAATTGAGCACTAATGCTTGCAGTGTGAACATAGCCATAGTCTGCCAAATAAAAAGGTGACTGCATACGTCTCCCAAACAAGCCAACTGATTGGAAATATCATTCATGTAGGACAATCTCATGAATAAGTATTTAGCTTTGTGCTGATGTTTAATACTTACAGTTATGTATTTGAACACACCCTTAATGAGAAGTATGAGCGGTAGTAATTGTGATTAGACACTAACGATTATAAGTAAGGTATAATAGCATTACCATTCTTGATTAATGTTTGCTTACATCCTCTGTTGATGAAAACCCTGAGAATAAATGCTCCTGACGAAACCCTAGGAGGAGCTTGTTTGCGATCCTGCCAATTACAACGCAGAGGCTATGAAAACAGCTGCTTACCTCACTCCTTCCGATGATTTTTTTTTTTTTTTTTTCCGGCTTTCTTCCCCCATCCCAACTCCTCCACTTTCTTTCCATGATTGTCTCCAGGACTTCAGGCTTGAGACGAACATAAGCCTCTTTATTACTTACAAGCCACACTTGTCTGCCCATACCCTCTTTCACGTTACATCTATGTGTTGCAGCACTGAACTACTGTCTTGAGTCTTATGTGGTGGAGAGTATGTGGAATATTTTTATTGGCTGGTCTACCACAGCATGCCAAGATAACACACACACACATACACGCACACACATCTTTTATTTTGGTCTGGATAGTTTCTTCATGGCAGGCATTTTCACAAATTTCACTCACACACTGTTAGATGCTTTAGCTGTAAAGTTTTTTTTTTTTTTTTTTTTTGAGCTTCAATTCAAGGTGGATGAACTCGTGGTTAGTTGTCACATACTTCCAGTGTTTAAATTTTCTCCTTTTCTTGCTTGTATCATGTAAGAGGGACAGGGTTTCTTGACTTTTTGTTGTCATGGAAGAGTTGAAGTATTGAATCAAACTTTGCGCAGACAGGGATAGTAGGGATTTATCACACTAGTCTCATCTTAATATGTATAATGTTTAAGTCTTGTTGTTATACTATCCAAGAACTGTGAATTTTACCATTTAATTCTGTTGTGTTTTACTGTAACTATAATTTTAGCTGTTTTTTAAAGCTTGTGGAATGAGATAAAATCATTATGCTACAAATGCTGTCAATACAACTTAACATGCATTAAACCTGAACGATTATTTTCAGCACATTTACATATAAATGCTGGTGCACTCTCACACCCTTTCCTGTTTTGCTGTGCTCATATTTCATTTCTTGTTCTCTGTTTTACTATTGTTTTTAGCTTCTTCCTTATTTTGTCATTGTGATAAGATTTCAAGACCAGACAGTATGAGCTGCTCACTGATGAGCTGCTCTGTGCTCGGCTGCTCTGGTCTGGGTATCGATTGCACTGAGAGCTTGTGTGGGTGTTGGAACATGTAGTTTGTGCCTCTGTACACAGCAAGAGAGAGCAAAGGCCATTTGAACTGAACACCTTTGAGTAGGATCAGATTTACACTGTCTTAAAGTGAATTAGATAAATGTATATGCATAAAGATGCTGTTTTCTTTCATATTTCATAGATGAAAAGGTAAAGGGAATAAGGATGTGAAAACTACATATTTTTAAAATTAGATTGGTGGGTTGCCTGAATGTCTTGCAGAATAATCATTTTAAGGAAGCACTGGATAAAGGGCTGGTTTCACGTCGATCAGATGCACATGTTAGGGGCGTTTACATCAGAAATGTTATTGCGATCAAAAACAGCTGGACAAAGCGCAGCGGAATGGAACAGAACACAGGAGTCGCTGTGTGTTTTAATATATTTTTAGCTCAGTACGCCCTCTTAAAAACAAAACTCTGCTAAAGTGAGTCAGTGCAACTGCAAAAGACATCTGTGTGCATACATAAGACTGTAGCAGTGGAGCTTAAAGGGCATGAATTTTATATTATGAACAGTCTGTCAGCTGAAGTGTGTGTGTGTGTGTGTGTGTGTGAGAATATAAAATATATGCATATATTCATATACTGTATACACACACACCAACATATAGACTATCGTTCGAAGATTTGGGGTCAATAAAATTTTAATGAAATTGATACTTTTATTCAGCAAGGATTCATTCAATCAAGCCAAAGTGACAGACCTTTAGAATGTGACAAATATTTTTTTTAAGTAAATGCTGTTCTTTCTATACATCAAAAATCCTGAAACAAATGTATAACTGTTTCCACTAAAATATTAAGCTGCACATCTTTTTTCAACATTGATGATAATAATAGGAATTGTTACTTTAGCACCAGATCAGCATATTAGAATGATTTCTGAAGGATCATGTGCCATTGAAGACTGGATTAATGGCTGCTAAAAATTAATTGTTGTATCACAGGCATAAATTACATTTTAAAATATATTCAAATAGAAAACACTTATTACTGTTTTTACTGTATTTTTAATAAAATAATTGCAGCCTTGATGAGATTTTTTTGTAAAAACATCTAAAAATCTTACCGACCCCCAAATTTTGAATGACAAATATACCAAAATGAACTATCTTTAATTCTCCTTGAGAGCAATGGGATTTAATAAAGAGCGAACTGAGAGCTGCTTCTTAGATCTCGATTCTGTCTGTTTGGCTTTGACAAGACACCACATTTGCAATCAGCTATTTTTAAAATGGACTTCTTAAAATGGACATTCTACTGTAATTTATGTCTATTTTTTAAATAAAATGTTCCTCTTCAGAGCTTCATGTCTGAGATGCTCTGCTGCTCCTTGGGTGATTATTGTGACTCATGTAGGTGTGTGTTGTGGGGCATTCGGGCCAGGGAAACCCCGCCGGAGCCCCCGTCCCTCTTCCTTCCCAGCCACCCTCAAAACAGGAAGCAAAGCCGTTCTGAAACAATAGACAAAACATAGGACATAGACATAGGTTCAGAGACAAAAGCAATACACTGTAACCAGAGAAAATGTTCAGTGACTAGTAGCATGCTGTAAAGAAGATCTAGAACAAGCATTTTAACGCAGACATGGACAGAGGTCAAGAGGGAGAGAAAGAGAGGCAAAAACTGGGTATGGTGCATCTGAGATTTCCTTGATTATTTGCTGTAATATTGAAGAGGAGGTTAGAGTACGGATTAGAGGGATTTATTTTGTATTTCCTTGCTGGAAAATCCATTGTAAGCCACTAGCTTTGTTTGGAAACTCTGTGGTTGGTTTCTAGCTGGTTTAAGATCATCTTAGACCAACAATAAAACAGCTACTTATCAGTCTAACATAGTCAATATTGTTTTTGGAACATAGTGGTAGGACAACCAGCTAATGACTAACTTAGACCAACCAGAAATCAAATTGAGATTTATGTTACCATGGAAAGATCACAGTCATCATTTATTACATTTGTGTGTACATGTGATTGTATGACGCTTATACTGTCTGATGACGAGATAAAATAACAGTGGTTTTCCTGCCTGCTCTTTTTTTTCAGCCTGTAACGTCACCATCCACAACCGCTGCAGGGATACGCTACCAAACTGTGTCAAAATGAAACAAAAGGTGGGATATTAGTGCACACACTTGTCACATGGGTTATTTGGACCATAGACATGCAGATACTGGCTTTGATTCATGGTATGATGCAGAAGAATTGTATCTAAATTGGGTCAGTTTTCTTATGAAAAAGATTTAATGCAAATATGTCCTAAATTTGATCTGTCCGTATGTGTCACAATAGCAACAGAAAATGGCACTGATGAGGAACAATTCGGCCTATCAGAATGTGACGCTGAGGAATAAAGGTGAGGATGTGATGGAAACAAGTGCATTGTTTACATCCGGTTAGTAACATATTTCAAGTGATGCGTCTCCTGTGACTAGTTGTGATTAGAGAGTCGTGTAAATATGATTGACTGAAATTGAGTACTGCCACATATAAACATGACATTGCTCTCTTTGTTCTGCCTCTCTGAAGCCCATTTAAAAGATCGGCCAAGCTCTGCAATTTACCCATCAGATAGTCTGCGCCAGTCACTACTTGGGTCTCGTCGCGGGCGGTCTTCTCTCTTACTTTCCAAGAGCGTTTCCACCAATAACATTGCAGGGTGAGTGACAGAATTGACAGACAGATACATAAAATGGTAAAAACTAACAGATCACTAAATGAACAAGTCCCTAGTTTATAAATACTGTAAAAAATAAAAAAAGCTATTTAAATCACATTAATCGTGAAATATCTACAGTATATATATAGAGACAGTTCTCATCACTGTGTATTTTTTATCTTTCTCTTTTTGTATGTGTGTGTTTGTGGCTGTTTTAGTTTAATGTAAGCAGTTTTGTTTGAATGTAATATATTAGTCATTATGTTCACTTTTATTTATTTATTTATTTATTTATTTATTTTTGTTGCTTTTTTTCCCCAAAAATAATAACAACAAACAACAAACACAAAGGAGAAATAATAAATAAATATAAATAAATCAATAAGATACCAAAAAAAAAAAAAAAAAAAAACAAGGAGAGAGATACAGTATAAATATCACAAGTGTAACATATTTAACAAATAAAATATGACAGTTTAACAATCAGCACTTATCAAATCAAATGATGTGGTACTGTTTTTATATAATTCAAAAAGGGGTTCCAGATTTTATAAAATAATTGACTCCTGCCCCTCATAGAATATGTAATCTTTTCTAACGGTACACAGCTGCACACCTCCGACAGCCACAGTCCAATCGGCACCTCAATGTCTGCTTTCCATTTTAGTGCAATACATTTCTTAGTTATTATTAACAACATTTCAGTCAGCTTAATCGCTTGACTATGTCGGAGGTTGGAGTTGGTAAAATTACCTAGTAAACACACCTCTGGGTCCACTGGAAAATTACTTCCATGAATTTGTAATATAATGTTACATACTTGCACCCAAAACACCATCAATTGTTCACTTTGTTTTTGAATTCATTTAATATATTTTTATTTTAAATTTGTTATGTGTATTTTTGTTTCTGTGGTGATTAAGATGCCTGCCTCTCATTTTGTTGTTTTTTTTTGTTTTGTTTTGTTTTGCTTTTTTGTCTTTTGCATGTGATTGCATGCATATGTATACATCTGTTTGTATGCATGCACATGGTCCATGTGTGTGTGCATGTGTGTGTGTAGGACTCTGAATGATGACTCTCCTCTGGGGCTGCGCAGGATCTTGTCTCAATCCACAGACTCGCTCAACTTCAGGAGCAGAACCATGTCCATGGAGTCACTCAATGATGAGGGTAAGCAGCACAACTGTTGCCAACATTAATAAGAAGAAATGTTATCAAATACGCATATTATAATAGTTTCCGAAGGATCATGTGACACTGAAGACTGAGTAATAGCTGCTGAAATTTCAGGAATAAATGACATATTGTATTGTAATAAATGTAAATGTTTTCTATATTAAAATAGAAAATTGTTATTTTAAAATGGTAATAACAGTTCACAATATTCACAATTTTTACTATATTTTTGATCCAAATAAATGCAGCCTTGGTGAGCATAAGAGACATTGTTGAAAAATTTTAACATTAAATCTTACTGGCCACAAACTTTTGAATGGTGATGTGTCTTATAAAGAATCAAAAAAAAAAAATTTCCTATTTCCTTGGGACAATTAGAGCCACGTTTTTGATTGGTGTGGTTGGCTGCTGTTCAGTTCCCAAAGTTCATGTCTGACCAATCTGTTTGCCTTCAAACTGAAGTTATAATACAGAATGGTTATTATTATTATTATTCTTTCTCTTGCTTTTAGGAGAGGGCTACTTCACCTCTCTGCTGGATGATCTAGAGTTTGAAGGCCGGGAATTTGAAGCAGACTCCTGGAGCATGGCTGTAGATTCCACCTACTTGCAGACCCACCGTAAAGATGTTATCAAGAGACAGGACGTCATCTATGGTTAGAAAAAACACAGATCTAAGTCTAGAATCAAAGCATATTTATGACTGTAAATGGGCCGTTGACTCTGAAACCTGATAAAAATGCAATTAATTGCTCTTATATAGACACTGTTTTTTAAGAATGAAAACGAGGCATTGAAGGATAGATGTCTGCTCAAGTATGCTTTTAATGGCCTATATTAAAATTCTATACTCATTTGTTGAAAAAAAATAAAGCACAAAACAACATTAAATGCTATAAGTGAGTTTATGCCTCACAACATTATAATGTTGAGATTTGCTTAAGATCACATTTAACTGTGATATTAAAGTATTAATATTTTTAAACATTAACTTTAAGAGTTTTAAATGACTGAAAAGATAATCTAAATATAAAAATGAAAGAAATTAGCATGCACACACGTTTTGTTGGCTGAAAAATCAACACCAAGGTACACAGATGGTAGTATATCAGATGGAATGAGCTGTACTTCTCTGCCTCACTACCTTGTTTTCCTTCACATTAAATTTAATATGTTATCTACCCTCAAGAAAAGGACATTCATTTGGGCTAAGTGTCCAACAAAGGCCCATTAAATGTTGTATTTTACATCTTAAGAACTTCTCCGATGTAATTTCAGAGCTGATCCAGACAGAGCTCCATCATGTTCGGACGCTGCGGATCATGGATGGTGTGTTCAGGCGGGGTATGCTGGAAGAGGTGCAGCTAGAGCCGGGGGTCGTGCATGCGCTATTCCCCTGCCTGGAGCGCCTGTTGACGCTTCACACGCACTTCCTCACACAGCTCCTCACACGGCGCGCTCAAAGCCTGCAACCTGAAAGCACAAACAATTTCACCATCACTCAGATCAGCGATTTGCTAATACAACAGGTAGGAGTGCGATTGTTAGTTTAGGTGGGCGGAACAGGGAATAAATGCATTTGGTTACATTTGGCCTGCTTTAAGTAATTTTGGATGAATGTGTCTGTTTTAATTGCCAGTTTAAAATGTCTCGTATAAATTAGAGCTGTCAATGTAATGCATTAATATAAAAAATAAACAGCTAATTATGCAATAGTGCAACAAAATGGAATGGGTCTGTTTTAAAAGTGTTTTTGAAATTACTTTTAACAAAGCGCCTTAAAAATATAAATTAATTTCATTGCAAATACATGGTTTTGAATGAAAAAAGCTTGATGTCATGATGTAAAGGCAGTGAAAAGTCAAAAAGAAAGAAAAGGTGACAAATGGAAATTGAAACGTCATTCTCTCCGAGTGTATGAGAGTGGGAGGCTGAAAGCTTTCAGGTTTCAAGGAGCAAAATGTTCACAGTGCACTGTCTTTGTGTGTCTGTCAGTTCTCAGGTCAGTGCGCTGACGAGATGCTGAAGGCGTATTCTGAGTTCTGCAGTCGTCATATGAAGGCCGTCAAACTCTACAAAGAGCTGCTGGCCAGAGACAAGAGACTGCAGCTCTTTATACGGGTAAGAACAACCCCAAGAGGGACCAACGAGGGTGTTTGCCGTCCGGGTGCGTTTTGTGTTTGCATAACCGGGTCAGGTGTTGTCTCATGTGTTGCTAGTGGGAGGACAGAGTGGTACTGAGTGATGAATGATGGTGGGCGGGTGCATTAATGGATTAAATGCCTGCAAACTCTCATAGATGTGTGAATCATCAGATTTCCAGGTATCTTGATCGTGTTTGGCTCTTGTGCATTATTTTAGTTGTAATAGCTTAGTATGGGGCTGTCACGATAACAAAACCAGTGACAAAGGAAAACACATATGCTATTGAATGCACTCCTTTTATTTAAAAAGTTATAAATTGTCAGAGCAGTGGTGTGGAAGGTGACCCAGGGTTGTGTGTGCACTTTCTTGACAAAATCTTGGCTTTCCTGTTTAATAAAGACAAAGGCAAGTTTTAAATATTAATATAAATATTAATAATTTAGGGATACATCACCAGTAAATTTCTGTCCAATATTGGTCAGTGCCTGATATGATTAACTTCTCTCGGATACCGGTAAATGATTTCAGCATAAAAGGCTATTTTCATGGCAAAACGAAATTACTTGAAAAGATTCTGACCAAAATTAAAATGTATATTATATATTGCTTTATTATATAAATATATTATATTATTTATATATTTATTAAATATTGCTATATTATTTATATATTTATTATATATTACTAAAAAAAATTAGTAAAATTTGGTCTGATACTATTAAATAATTTTATAAATTAATAAAATTATTCATTTTAATAGTATTTATTTATTTATTTATTTTATTTATTTATTTATTTTAATAAATAAATATCACCATCAAAGGCTATTTTCATGGCAAGATCAAAGTATTTTAAAACGAAAAATACTGGCTAAAATAAAAATGTGTACAATATCATATATTGTCTAAATATAAAACAATCACAAATAACTGTAAATTTGTTTTAAAAACTACAAGTGAATTTAGGCATCACAACATTAGAATGTACAGCATAAAAGGATGATCACTTAAAGTTTTCGGTTACACTTTATTTTAAGGTGTCCTTGTTACAGTGTAATTATACATTTAAGTACTGAGTAATATTAATTAACTACATGTACTTACTATATGGTTAGGGTTAGGATTAGGGTTTGGTTTAGGGTTACTTGCATGTAATTATGCATAATTTGTTATTATAATAGTAAGTACATGTAACGTGTAACAAGGACACCGTAAAATAAAGTGTTTCCAAGCTTTCAAGTATTTTTACAAAATCTTTGTTACAGATTTACAGAATTCTACTTAGAAATTAATATTTTAGTCATTAAATATTTGCTTGGTTAGCTTTAAGCTCACATAAATTAGTTCTAGCTCATTAGACATGACGTTATGGTATCTTTCTAAAATCAGTTTCCTGAGCAGGTGCCTTCATACACAAATCTGGCTGACCGGGCATGACAGCTGCTATAGATTTTGGACACAACTTTAGACTGTCTGTGTAGAAATATAGCACACAGAGGCAGAAACCATTAACAGTCCATTTATCATTGTCTTTGTTGCTCTCAGAGGGTGAGTCGGGGTCCTCTACTCCGTCGTCATGGGTTCCAGGAGTGCATCCTATTGGTCACTCAGCGCATCACGAAATACCCCGTCCTGTTGCAACGTATCTGCGATAACACCAAAGGTAAGACACAAGCATATAAATGTCACCAATGTTAATATTGACTGTAGTTAAACAGCTGCTCACCTCCGCCCTTCCTCCCATGGTCTATAACTTTTCAATTAGAGCCCTGCACAGGCCTCAAATTTAGGCCCTATCCGGGCCCTGGCCCGAGACGCTCAGGCCCTAGCCTGGCCCGTGTCCGACAGCTTATCAGAGTTCTCGGCCCGAGTCTGACCCGCGCCCGTCTTTTTTTCCCCTTCCCCCAAAACAGCTTATACTACTGTTTCAGCCATTAAAATAGTTCAGTTTTGTATGTAATGGCAAAGTTATTATATTTTGTTTCGGTTTTTTATTAAGTTAATTTAGAAAAATGTTTGGAGCATTTTTTGTTCGTTATGAGTTTTTGTTTTTTAAAGTAACGATTAAGTGGCCAGCGGCATACAGTAAGCTGATCATAGTCTTTGTTTGATCAATTTAGCCTTCTCAAATCATCGCGACTTGCCTAAAATAAAATCTATATATATAAAACAGTTCAAGCATATAACAATGTTTAAACGTTAAACCTAGATAAATGTGCGCTGTGGCTGTATCCAATAGTTTTTGTGGAGAGTGGACGCTAAAGCGCCTTTGCAGGACGCCAGCGTGATCACTTGCATATTTTTTCAGTGGATCCGCCGTCATTTTTCCTCATAAAGGTAAGAGTAATACATCATTCGGAACTGTAAAGGGTCTACTTTTATTTGTGTGCACTCATAATATCAACAAAACGTTGTGCTTTTATAAAATAAAGAAAACAAACATGATGCTTTTTCTGCCGTCTTGAACAGGAGAGCTTCACAAAAATGAACCAAAACTCAGTGAATACATGCCTCACAGACATGATAAATATATCTATAGAAAGCTTTAAAGGGGTCCTATTATGCTTTTTCACTTTTTGAATTTTAGTCAGTGTGTAGTGTAGTATGTTTGGGCATAAAAAGATCTACAAAGTTACAAATCTCAAAGTCCACTCCAAAGGTTCATTTGGACTACAAATTTGATTTCCGGTGTTTGTGACATCACAAAGCGGTCCATTAGAGTATCATTAAAAATAATTCCCGCCTACGGAAATTCGAATGGTTGGGGGGTGGGTAGGGGCGAGGTCGTGGTTAGAACGCATCAGACAAAACGACGATGAAGAAGAAGTGCTACTGTAGCGTCAAGTTTTCGCAAGTTATTACACATGCACCTGAATAATTAGGTATGTAAATATGTATGTTACAATTATGAAAACGTTTTTATAAATTGCTGACAGTACAATACTGGACAATGATGTAGTCTGCAGAATTTACACTTCAATTATGAGACTTAGACAGTGTTTCCCATACATAGATTTATTTGTGGCACCCTCCACATTATCAAAACTGACCGCCGCAAATAGATTTTCCAAAAGGCTTTGACTTCGTTGAATAAACATGAGCACTACATGTTTCAAAATTGAAACACAGTGCAAGTGTTTTTATATCACTGTATTTCTGAAGGAAACCGACTGTCTGAAACCGAGCGTTTGTGAGCTGAGCCCTGCTTTGTGTACAGCGTTACCGGGGAAACCTCGATCTCTACCACGCCAACAGCGCCTCCTGATGGCAAAGAATGATTTTGCATATATATATGTCGCCACAAATACAGTGTCTGTGGGAAACACTGGACTATATGGTATAAATACATTCAACTGTATAACAGTTTCACTGCAATTCATGTCATAATGTTAGAATTAAAGAACAATAAACATAATACATATTACCGTTGCACTTATCTGTACATAGTAAATGCAGTTATTTTAAGTGGTTGTTGACATCGTATCTAAAATGTGATTTAGCCAAAAAAAAAACAAAAAAAAAACAAAACAATAACATTACCACTCTAATATGTCTTGCAATATCCATGCGTGCAAAGTTTCTGCGCGATCCTCTTGTTCAATATTCTTGGGGTCTGAATCCAGATCAAATTGATATGGCAATATTGACGCCATCCGGAACTTGCTGCTTTGGCAAGGGGCGGGGCATTACTGAAACGCCGTTTAAGCTGTTCGCCAATCACAACGCACTGGGACAGCTAACCAATCACAACACATTTAGTTTTTCAGAAGGTGGGCCTTCATCAAACCCGGAACTAATCGAGCCGTTTGTGTCAGGCTGGGGAGAAAGGTATTCTAATTATGTAAATTATGTGAAAAATATTGCTTTTTTTCGAACCACAAATCATGAGAGCATGTTCTAGTACACCCCCAAAACAAAATCAAGACTTTGTAAAAGAGCATAATCGGACCCCTTTAAATTACTACTTAACGAAATAAAACAAATCGAAAACAAAAATCTTTCATTATAATCATAATCATAATCCATAAAGATGCATTTCTCTCTAAAGGCGCGTCTAATGAGGAGATGGCGAGTCAGGATTGGCAACTTCATCCTTGCGAAACGCACTCAGAAAACACTAGTTTTTTAGTAAATAATTCAAAAATCTCCTTACTATTTCCCCCCAACACATTCATGGTAATTACTTTTGCTAGGGCTTTGCAGCAAGTTTTAGCCTATTGCATGCATTTGAACGCAGAACTCTTCAGCTGCGCTGACAGCATGCATGCTGCTGCGGGACACTAAACACCGGCGAGCCGCTCTTGACTGTCACGGTAGCACGGTCTTGTGTTGTTTCCACCAGCGCGGCAATTTTTTTTCATCACTAATTGATGGATGTCTAAAATATAAAAATAAGGAGAAGCTTAAAACAGGCCCGAGGCCTGTTTTAACCGTCTGAACTATGACGTGAATATTGGCCCGAAGCCCAGCCCTAGAGGCGTAAAAAAGTTGGGGCCCATCGGGCCCGGGCTGAAATGCAGGGCTCTATTTTCAGTGTCCCTTTTAAATATATATATATATATATATATATTAGTTTTTTTAAATGAAAAAAAATTATTATATACATATGTGTCATAAAATGCCCCTGGTTATGGAGTTTTTAGACTGACTTGTGTGTAACAATGCAGACAATCCAGAGGAAGCTGCAGGTCTGTCTCAGGCGCTGTCTTGTATACGGGAGCTGCTCTGTTCGGTGGACCTGCAGGTGTTGGAGCTTGAAAGGACACAGCGGCTGCAGGAGATCCGGTCCAGGGTTGACCCACGGGCTGAGGCCAAACTCCGCTCCGGAGCTCTGTTCAGACCGGCCGAACTGCTCCGCAGGCAGCTGATACACGAAGGCACGCTGCTCTGGAAAACGCCCAGCTCTCGCCTCAAAGGTAGTGAAGACTGTGGCTGTTTATGAGGAAGTGTGATATGATTCGTGTCTGTGTGAGAGGGAGAGAGACACATGCTATTGTATTAGCTGACATGTAATGTGCTTTGGGTGTTTGAATGTACAGAATTTCCTGTTTTCTTTGTGTTCTAGATGTTCAGGTTATGCTGATGACTGATATTTTAGTATTCTTGCAAGAGAAAGATCAACGGTTCATCTTTGCCAGTTTGGTAAGTTACTTTGCGATTAAGTATTTAACTTTTCCATGTAGCTGTGATACTGTGAATCGAATCGTTTGTGAAAATCTGTACAACAATATTTTTTTTCTTCTCATTCTCTCTGTAGGATAAATCTGCTGTGGTCTCACTGCAGAGTCTCTTGGTCCGAGACATAGCCAATCAGGAGCGAGGCTTGTTTCTGATCAGCAGTGAGTCCAGCCCACCTGAGATGTACGAGCTCTATGCGGCATCTAAAGATGACAGAAACACCTGGATACGGCTCATACAGCAAACCATCAGCAGGTACATGCATGCAAATACATCAGTCCACACAACACTCAAAGCTGCCATTTGACTTTTTCTCCATCTCTCTCTTTGCAATTGAATGGAAAATCCCATGAAAGCACTTTTCTGTATTGTTCCTTTGTATTTTCTTTTGAATCAGGACATTTCGAAGGGATATGTCAGTTCTGTGGGAAGCTTGACTTGCCAATAGCCTTTGTTTACATTACAGCTCAGCAAAAACAAACTTGACAGCTTGTAAGGGACTCCTTCCCAAAAATATAAAGACATCTTAGAAAAGATACCATTTATACTATGTGGAAAAAAAATAGTAAGAGTGATATTACAGAGGCAATAATGTCAAATTCAGTCATTATTTATTGATTTATTAGTAAGTACTAGTATTATTATTAATAATATTTATAATTATAATGAATAATTTAATAATAGTTATTAATAGTAGTAATTGTAATTATAATTATATATATATATATATATATATATATATATATATATATATATATATATACACATATATATTAATAGTTATTATTACTTATTAATAATAATCATTAATAAATATTTATATTTGTTATTTTTTTTTTATCCTTTTGATTTTTTTTTTTTTTTTTTTACTCAACTTTTTTTTTTTTTGCTAATACCCTCTTGCTGCCCTCTGGGAGTCCCCTGACTGCAGTTTTAAAAACCCCTGGTATACAGTGAGACTTTCAAAATGAATAAATTCTAACCACTTCCTTTAGAAAAAAATAAATAAATTAGCAAAGAAAGTACAAGCATTGGCAATATTTTCAGTTTCAATCAAAAACTGTATTGTGACTTATATTAGTGGCTATTTTCCCAGAAAACATGTTACTTGTTAAAAGCAGGGACACTAGTGTATAGATGACTGCAGTGTTAATTGACATCCACTAAAAGGCACTAAACTACTTTTTCTAGTGGTCATTCTCATTTACCTTCATTGTTTTGTCACACAGCTGTCCATCAAGAGAAGAATTCCCTCTGATAGAAACAGAGGACAAGGCCCTTCTGCGAAGACTCAAAGGTTTGCTTTAAACACTAACGCACACACTTTCACACTCCCAACACTGGGACAAACACATTTTCATTCAGATTTTTTTTTCAAAAGATGAATCACTACAGTGGGTTAAGCATTGAAGGATTGAAAGAAGCATTTTAAAAAGCTCAAAAGAGCTCTTTCACCCATCTGTCAGATCAGTTGGTTACCTATCACAAGACATTTTCTCAAAATGAACGAGCTACTAAAAAACAAGTCGTCTTGACATATACAGATTTTTATGTTTTGACATCTTTACACAGAATTTGAAGAAGGAACAAAGCCACTATCTTGAGTGTAAAGAAGCTGACGGTGGTGTTTTATTCAAACAAGCACTTTGTTCCTCCTGCTCTGTGTTTCAGCTGATATCCAGCAGAAGGACAGGGAGGTGTTAGAGCTGCTTCAGGAGCGGGTCACCCTGTTCTCTGACTTGGCGGAGGTCATGGGAGGTTATGAGGTCATGCTACCGTCCTGTTCCAGAAACCTGTTCAGAGCCGAGTCTCCTCAGGCGCCTCGTGGGGAACAGCTGCTCACACAGGCCATAACTGAGGGTAAGACAGACAGGATGTTACATTCAGGGCTAAAGCAGGGCGTTCCACCTGTATGAGGCTGGTTTCACCCTCTAGTGTGTATTTATTTCACCACCCATGTTAATAGGTTAAAGTATTCACACTATGAGTAAGCCGTGCATGGCCACAGAAAAGAAGGTTAGAGTCCAAGACTGCTTTTGCCATGTGAGGCGATAAAGGGATTTTTGTATTATGTTTTATTTTATTCTTTTTTTTTTTTTTCCAAAAAGCACAACCATAAAAAATCTTCTGTTTTATGTTTAATGTAAAAATTTTCAAATATCCAAAATAAAAGCATAGCAATTAATAAATCGGCATGGCATCTGAATAAATAAATGACCGATTACATTATTGAAAACAGAAGCATGTTCAAATATGTTTCAGACAGTATTTTTAGTTATATATGTTTAGTTCATAGGGATTAAACATCTTAAATATCTTGGAAATATTAAAATATATATTTATAACATTTAAATTAATAATTAATTTGTCTGAAAAATGTTCAAAGGTTTTGACATTGTAGCAATTAAAAATGTTTTAAATATATGAAATATTGACCCATCCTCTGAATAAAGTTGTTTATGTTTGTTTTTAGTTTGTGTAGATTAAATATCTTTAAATATATTTAAAATAAATAAATAAAGTAATAACAAAAATTAAAGATGTTAAAAGTAGTGCTGTCAAAGTTAAACGCAAATTCATTTTAACGGCACTTATTTTATTAACGTGCGATTAACGCAGCGTGCATTTTCTGTTTGACCTGTGGCCTAGCCCATAGTTGGAGAAAGGGAGATGCACAGTGGCTACGTTTACATGCAACCAAATAATCCGTTTGTAATCGGATTGATGGCTCAATCGGACTGAAAAGGCTTCATGTAAACACCTTAATCGATCTGATTGAGCTCGATCGGAATGAAATTTCGATCGGATTGAAGGGGGTGGTTTATTCCTTTTCTAATCCGATTGAGAGTGCATGTAAACACTCAATCGGATTGAAAACCGAAACTGAAAGGACTGCGCATGTGCAATAACGCAGAAATAGCGTAATGACGTATGACGCACGGAACGAGCGGGTCATTCTTTTGAATAAAATGTTGTATAAATGCGTGTCCTGTCATTATAAAACTCTCCTTTCACTCAGCAACTGTGAAGTGGAGCAGGACAAACTCCCACCAGTCCTTGTTTCGGACTCTCATCCACAGGCAACCTGTTTTGTGCACGGGGAGGGGCATTTTTCTGCATGATAAATATGAGCAGCACGGCACTGCGGTTTATATGTATATTTGTCCAGAAATAGAAAAATATTAATTCTGCTGTTAAAAACAAATAAAGAAACAGAGAGTAGTTATTATGTGCAAACAGTGTGAGAAACTCTATATTTGTGCAGTGTGCGCATATCCAAAAAAAAAACAATTACGATTTGAAGCTTGTGACATATAAACGCGCACATCAACCCGATCACTTTATTTCAATCGGAATGAATTCAGTCAGATTGAACCAAAAATTGTGCATGTAAACGTAGTCAGTGTTGCCAACTTAGCGAATTTGCAGACCCCTTTAGCGACTTCTTTCCCCTCCTCTTCAAAAAAAGTGCCTAGCGACAAATCTTTAGGGTTTGCCCAACCCTTATTTAGGCTAGTTACTGAGACTCGCCGGTACTGCCTCGCGAGCGTGAGGTCTTGCTGTCCCAGCGCGCACACACACCTCTATCTCTCTCTCTCTCTCTCTCTCTCTCTGTGCATCTGCTCTGTTCAGGATTTTTAATTAACAGGATTTCTGTGCAGATTAACATCTTGGAAGGGAAAGCTGGTTATGTCTTAATGTGTCGCATTTCAATCACTATTTCATATTCATTCCGTTGTCTGACAACAGAAACAGTAAAATATACCAATGAAAACAATTTTATTGAGAATTTAGCTGCATCAAAATACAGTATGTGGGCACAGAGAGGCAAACAAATCTAATAATAAATAATAAATGTACATTAAACATTTTCAGAAGAAGTGAGCTGGCCTGTTGTGCAAAAATGTAAGCAGGTTTGTGTAAGTAAATTGCTCAGTGAAAAGAAAGAGAAGTAATGGGAAGCTGGAATTTCTTTTCTCATGTCTAAAATAGACATGAACAAGTTCTTTGAAAAACATCTATGACCTTTGAAACATGTCTACTCTTCATGCTCTATGTTGACTATGGTTTCAATAACAATAAACATACATTTGCATAAAGCATCCATATTTGTCCATGCCCATGTTGATTAGAGTATTAAAAACTTGAAAAGTATTAATTTAAGGTACATTTAGAACAAATAAAAATGTGCGATTAAGTTGCGATTAATCACGAGTTAACTCATGGCAATCGTGCGATTAATCGCTATTTAAAAAAAAAATAAAAAATTAATCGATTGACAGCCCTAGTTAAAATATAATAAAATTCATACTTGCTGCCAGTAGATCTCTCTCTTTTTATTAAAACAAAAAAAGAATTTAATATCCTTTTTTTCCTATTTTGGAAAGATCACAGACCAGTTTGTTTTTAATTTGTGTAGATTAAATATCTTTAAATATCTTAATTTATTTAAAATAAATAAATAAAATAATAAAAAAAAATCTTTATTAAAATATATAATAAAATTCATACTTGCTGCCAGTAGATCTCTGTCTCTTTTTAGTTAAACAAAAAAAAAAAAGTTTAATATTCTTTTTTTCATATTTTGGAAGGTTCACAGACCATTTTAGCTAAATCTTCTGAGCTCATGCTCAGATCTTCAATAATAATTTGTAAAATGTCATGATGTACTTTTTCTCGCTCTCTGCAGTGGACAGATTGACAGAGCTGTTATTGGGATTCAATTTTGAGGTTCCTCTGCCCTGCAGTTCCAACGGCCATCACAACCACACTGGAGCACTAGTAATCAGTAGGTGTCAAATACACAACACGCAGTATGTAAATGAATGTGCTTTTAGTGTGTCTGATTGGCTAAATATACCTTTTAATCTGACCATTGTGCTTCCTGCATTCTTCTAGATGGACAAGAGTTATTAGTCAATGGCTCTCAGGAGAATCAAGCTGCTCAGGTACACAAAACTAACGTTGTTTTGTAAGAAAATATGCTTATATATCTATGTTAGTGAGTTGCTTATCACACTTCTCTGACATCCTGCATTGCCTGCTTCATAAAATGTAATAATTATGCACATAGTAAGATGGTTCGATGCTATTGCTGAGTTTTTATGTAATGCTGAAAAAAAAATTAGTCATTTTCCGAGCCCATCTGAAACTCGCAGGTTTCCATAGCAACCTGAATCTACCAAAAACTCTCCATCACGACTCACCACTGGTGCTTGAAAGCTGCGCTTCATCTCCCTTTTCATCGACACATAGCAAGACAGTGCTTTTCAATGTGTGCTGACGAATGAAAGCTTTTTGAATTAATTTGCTGGTTTGGAATTTTGATTGTGTGAATAATGAATAACTTCCCTATTCTCTACAGGATGGTAATGGGAATCAAATGGAGGACAAGACACCAAGTGAGGTACTGACATTTAGGCTTAATGTGTGCTGTGTAGGGATGTGCTGAGTGTATCAGCGCATACATATGGGCTGATAATGATAATTGATTATTTAACAATTCTTTAAACTGACTAGAGTGACTAGCAAATTAATAAAAACAAAGCACACTTACACACACAATAGCTTGAGATTAAAAGCTTAGAATATTGATTTTGCAATACATAAATACAATGTGAAAAACTCGTTAACTTTTGCTTTTAATTTACTGACAAATTAGAAGTTCAAAAGTTTGGGATCAGTAACTTTATTATTATCAAATGATTACTTTCATTCAGCAAGGATGCATTAAGTAGATCAAAGTGACAGTAAAGACGTTTGTAATGTTACAAAAGCTTTTTATTTCAAATAAATGCTGTTCTTTTGAACTCTATTCATCAATGAATCCTGAATCCTTTCTATTCATGAATATCCTTTTTTACAAAAAATATTAAACAGCACAACTGTTTTCAACATTGTTAATAATAAATGTTTCTTGAGCAACAAATCAGCATATTAGAATGATTTCTGAAGGATCATGTGACACTCAAGACTGGAGTAACAGCTGCTAAAAAAAATCATCTTTGCCATCACAGAAATAAATTATATTTTAAAATTCAGTTATTTTAAATTATAAACCAATGCAAACCATGGTCCATAGCACATGATTAGGTGAAATGATCAACTATAATTCCATTATTGGTATGAATTGGTTTTTAAATTTTACCAATTATAAGCAAAAAAAAAAAATGTTATAAATATTACAAGGACACCCAAATTTCCTGGCTTATATGGACTAGAATCAGAATCAGACTTAGCTTTATTGCCAGGTATGTTTACACATACGAGGAATTTGTTTTGGTGACAGAAGCTCCACAGTGCGACAGAATGACAGTGACAAGACAAGACACAAATAATAAAGATAATAATATACAAATATACAAAATAGACAATGTGCAAAATAGCACAAACACATTATACAAAATAGACAATTTAGTATGTACAGGTATGTTAGGTGCAAATTTGAAATGTAATAAGTATGTGTGTTAAATAATTAAATGTATGATAGTGTTGTGTGTTTCATGTTTATTGTTAAGTGACTAGTGTGACGAGTGTGTGTATTTATAGTGTATTTATTGACTAGTGTGTGTATTTATATATTTACATTATTATTATTTTTTTTATTAAAATGCATCTGAATGTCTTTTGTGTTTTAGGAGGTGTCACAGAGGCTGGTGAATCTCAGTGCTCAGTTACACGCTCTGCAGGTATGTGTGCATTGCAAAACACATTTATCAGATATTCCTCTAAGCACTGACGTCCAAACGGGATCCAAAATGAATTGTCAGTGAGGCCAAAAACTCATCCTCTCTTAGGGTGTGGTGATACGCCAGGACTCCATCTTAGAGCTCTGCCTACGAGACAGCTCCGTCTCCCCGGCCACCGCAGGGGTTCGTACGGTGCGCTCCCTGTCCCGGGATGGAGCGAGTGACGTTGGCTCTCTGGGAGAGCTGGCCCTGCTTCAACGGCAGCACAGTCTGCTGCAAGAGGAACTGGGACGCCTCAGGGGAGCCGAGGGCAAACTCAGGGACAGCGAGAGAGCCAGAGCCCAGCTGGAAAAACAGCTCAGGGATCTTAAGACTAATATCGCCGCTCTAGGGGGTGGAGCTGGAAGTGCAGGCTCACAAGTGAGTTCATTTTACAGTATTTAGTAAGTTTTTAGTCAAAATCAGAATTTACATTCATTTTTGCACTCTGAAGCAAAGTTTGTCAAACACCACATGATGCATACTAAAGTATGCAAGAGCTACAATGTTGTAGCTCCCAAATCTCATTCGCTTCTCATTTCCTCTTTTCAAGGCCCCATCAACTCGCAGAGAGAGCGATACCGACCCCAATACTGACACCCCATTGGCTAGCCAGGAATCGATGGACCAATCAGACGGCCTGCAGGAATGCAGTGATGTAGAAGTGGATGTGATATCTGATGACGATGATGACGACGAGGTTGATTCGAGGGTGTCTCCCCGTTCAGAAAGTCCCAGAGGTCTGTAGAATGACACAGAATGACATTATTAGAACCAATATAATTACACATACACAGATGTAAATATAATATACAGTGGGGAAAATAATTATTTGATCCCCTGCTGATTTTGTAAGTTTGCCCACTTAAAAAAAAAGAAGGGTTTATTATTTTTATGGTAGGTTTATTTTAACTGATAGAGACAGAATATCAAACAAAAAATCCAGAAAAAAGCAGCATACAAATGTTAAAAAAGATTTACATTTTAGTAAGACAAATAAGTATTTGATCCCCTACCAACCAGCAGGAATTTACATTTACATTGTCATTTAGCAGACGCTTTTATCCAAAGCGACTTACAAAAGAGGACAATAGAAGCAATCAAAACCAACAAAAGAGCAACAACATGCAAGTGACATGACAAGTCTCGGTTAGCCTGACGCAGTACACATAGCAAGGTTTTTTAGTATTTTATTTATTTTTTTAAATAAAACAAGTAGATAGAATATAGAAAAGAAAGCTAGTGTTAGTTTTTCAAGAAAAGCTAGCAGTTAGAGAATAAATATGCAATTGATAGAGGGTCAAGTGTGTGTGTGTTTTTTTGTTTTTGTTTTTTTAAATAGAAAGAAGGCAAATAGATAAAATGGAATTAGAAAAGAGAATGCTAGAGTTAGAGGGTCAAATAAAGATGGAAGAGATGTGTTTTTAGCCGTTTCTTGAAGATGGCTAAGGATTCAGCTGCTCGGATTGAGTTGTGCAGGTCATTCCACCAGATGGGAACAGTTAATGAAAAAGTCTGTGAAAGTGATTTTGTGCCTCTTTGGGATGGCACAATAATGCGGCGTTCACTTGCAGAACGCAAATTTCTAGAGGGCACATAGGTCTGAAGTACTGAATTTAGGTAAAGGGGTGCATAGCCAAAGGTGGTTTTGTAGGCAAACATTAATGTCTTGAAATTTTGGTGCAAAACATTGGTAACACACTACGCCACAATGGATTGAAATCCTGCAGTGCCCGCAAAGTCCCTCTGCTCAAGAATTCACATGTACAGGCCCGTCTAAAGTTTGCCAATGAACATCTAAATGATTCAGAGAAGGCTTGGGAGAATGTGCTATGGTCAGATGAGACCAAACTTGAGCTCTTTGGCATCAACTTGACTCGTCGTGTTTGGAGGAAGAGAAATGCTGACTATCACCCCAAGAACACCATCCCTTACAGTCAAGCACGGAGGTGGAAACATCATTCTTTGGGGCTGTTTTTCTTCTAAGGGTGCAGGACGACTTTACCACATCGAGGGGCAAATGGACGGGGCCACGTACTGTAAAATCTTGGACGAGAACCTCAGCCAGAACACTGAAGATGGGTTATGGATGGGTCTTCCAGCATGACAGTGACCCGAAACATACCGCCAAGGCAACAAAGGAGTGGCTCAAGAAGAAGCACAATAAGGTCCTGGAGTGGCCTAGCCAGTCTCCAGACCTTAATCCTATAGAAAATCTGTGGAGGGAGCTGAAACTTCGAGTTTCCAAGAGACAGCTAAGAAACCTTAATGATTTAGAGAGGATCTGTAAAGAGGAGTGGACCAAAATCCCTCCTGAGATGTGTGCAAACCTGGTGACCAGCTACAAGAAACGTCTTACCTCTGTGCTTGCCAACAAGGGTTTCTGCACCAAGTACTAAGTCATGTTTTGCTTGGGGATCAAATACTTATTTGACTCACTAAAATGTAAATTTTTTTTTTTTTTTTTGTTTTGTTTTTTTTTACATTTGTTTGCTGCTTTTTTCTGAATTTTGTGGATGTTTTTTTTTTTTTTTTTTGTTTTTTTTTTTTTTTGGGCAAAAAAGTGGGCAGACTTACAAAATCAGCAGGGGGTCAAATAATTATTTTCCCCACTGTATAATGTATATATGATTATATATAATATATTTATAATTGATATAATATATTTTATTGAATAAAAATGTATATATAATTATATATAATATTTATAATTGATATAATATAAAATGATAATATATAACAATATAAATATTATGTATGCATGTATTCATAATTAAATAATATAAAATAATGTATAATGTATGTATAATATGAATATATGTACATTATATAAATAGTTTTTCAAGAGCAAAATTATTTTTATGTATTTATAATTCATATATACATATGTAATTTTATATATATATATACATAATTTAAATAATACGTATGTATATATGTATTTCGAATTTATATAATGTAAATTAATAATATAATAATACATATTATTATATGGCTACATATCAAATAAATTAGTAAATAATTATACATTAAATATTTAAATTATTATATGAGGGGGAAGAAAAGGTACAAGAGATTAGCACAATGTAGGAAACTGGTTGCTAGGGAGTTTGTTGCTCTGATTTTGTTCCTTTTTTTTATGGAACGATTACATATTTATCAGACAGTCTGCGTAGATGTGCTTCACCTAGAACGCTGTAAACTTTGGCCCTTTGTAACTCTAACAGCAGCCTACACACGATTATGCAACCAACACACATACACATTGAATTTATCACATTAAACCCTCCGCACTCACCCACACACACACAAAGGTACACAAACTGCCAAACACACACTAAACTCTGTCAGACAGGAGAACTTCCTTAGACGTAAATGTAGATTTATTTAAATTTAGTCTATTATTTGTAGGCATGTGTGTTATAGGTGGATAATGGCAATAAATTGCGGGTTGTGCGTCTCAGTAAACACACTCAGAGCTTTAGTGTGTCATTCACAATGAACATACCTTTTGTACATACACTTAAACACACAGAAGGCTTGACTTTTAAAGTCCTTTGAGATATAATTTCAGTCTTGAGGTGCTCACGCATGTGCACTGAATTACACAGAGAAAATGTATTGGTCATAAATATTTCCAACCAACCATAAACCACTATATTAACCATTATATTTTGTGTTATTTTTAATAAAAAAATATATGAATATATAGCTGTTTTAACAATTGCATATTTTCGCTGAGGATCTGACATGATTGCAGTTCCTAAAAGTTACAGTCCAACTGTCCATTAAAACAATTTACTTTCCAAAGGCAATTTTAACTTGCATTTGGCTTATCAAGTGTTAATTTTGAATACGTTTAGGGTACACATTCTAGATATAAATGATATCGTCAGGAAGCAATTTATTTCATCCAGATTATTTGGTAAAATTCCAAATCATCTGAACTCAAAACTGCCTAATTTCTGTGTGTAATGTCTGAATACAGTTCAATTTTTCATAATTCTTTTACTTGATTGTTTTTTCTCTTCGTCTTCAACAGATCTGCAGGACATTCCTGAAGAGAGTGAATCTGCTACAGACCCTCGGGACCGTGAGGCCTCACACTGCTAATGTTTTTTCAATTCTCAACCCAAGACTGGCCTGTTGTCTGATGGAACAGACTATAGACTCCATGAGCAGGTCTTCCTCTGAACAGGGAAGAGTCTTACGTAGTTTATGAATATTGATTTCATTATATACAGTATTTAGTTGTATCCAGTAATTTTGCTTACAGCTTCTGTGTGGCCGTTTATGACATGTTAATATTCAACATGTCTTCTCCTTGGAATCCAATCATATGGCTTTTGACATCAACGGACCAATAAGGAAAGGCCAAATCATCGTGATGGAGATGGAGTCGGGCAAATAATGAGACTTTGCACTTGATAGCGGCATGAAACAGTCTTGGGATTCTTTAAGAAGAAACATTCTTTATGAATCTTTAGATCAACCGATTTAACCAAACATAACCGATCCAGCTCAAGGGTACCGGCAGAAACCAGTCAGATTGATGTACTGTATGTGAAAAACTCATCACAATGCTTTGTACCAATTCTACACATGCTGGAGCACACAAAACCAGAACAGAGCTTCTGGTTTTTTTTTTTTTTTTTTTTAAGTGAAACTTGTCTGTGAGAGGTCATTGTAAAAAAAAAAAAAAAAAAAAAAGTCTCTTTCTTGCGCTTTATTTTAAATTTATTTATTTTCTTTATTTTAAATGGAAAGTTAAATTGTCTTTCGAGCATGTTGAAGCAGTTAGAAAGAAGCCATAACTTGAAATATACCAACATAATAGACTGGGACCAAAACTACTGGCTATATAACAGAAAAAAACTATTTTCAGAGACTTGAGGGATTTTTTTATGAAGGAATTATATTGCAGTTTATAGCAATATATAGAAATATATTTACATCTTTAGCAAAGAACTTAATAAACCCAGGAAGGTTATTATGATTGAGTATTATGATATTATAAATGGTTCCTCAGCCCACAGTGTGTGTTAACGGGGAATACTTTGTAAATATAAGATTTGTTGACTAAAATAGATCAGATCACCAAAATCTGCCAGGAACACCAACAACATTTGATGTGTCTTACTACAGTTTTGCTTATGTTTCAATTTTGTTTAAGACTGTTTTTTGCAATTACTTGACTATGTGCCAAAATTCGCTTGGCTTAATATTGCTGAGATATATTATGCTTTTATTTTAGTCAGTTCAACATTTCAGGAAGCAATGTCTTAGAAATTATTGTAGGATGATGTTCTTCATGTATTGAAGTAACTATAAGAAACATAGGATTTACCAAAGTAACACATCAAAATGTTTGTATGGAAAATAAATGACAGAAACATTGTTGAAGTGTTCATACAGTGTTTCAAATATACTGAAATGGATATAGAATACTGTTGAAGAATTAAAACCGTTGATATACAACATCACTGGGATTGGTGTATTATCTTTCATTTGTGTGTGAGTAAATCAAGTGAAAAGTGTGATAAAATTAGTAACATTAAAGGAACTGTTCACCCAAAAATGAAAATTGTCATCATTTACTCAACCTCATGTTGTTCCAAATCTGTATGAACACAAATGAAGATATCTTTAACCAAATAGTTGCTAGTAGCCATTGACTTCCATAGTATTTTTTTCATAATATGTAAGTCAATGGCTACCAGCAACTGTTTGGTTGCCAATATTCTTGAAGATGTTTTCTTTTACATTCAACAGAAGAAAGAAACTCATACAGGTTTGGAATAACTGGGAGAGGGAGTAAATCGTGACAGAATTTGCATTTTTGGGTGAACTGTCCCTTGAATACCGAAGTCCTCGAAAGTCATTCTCACTGCAGTCTGATCTCATGAGAAAACTATTTTATGTTGTGATAATTTGTGGCAAATTTGTATGTATTGTAGGATTTTATTCATTCGATTCGATTTGATTTGAAAGATTTTTTAGAAAAACTAGTCCTGAAGGTCCACCCCTAAAACTAACCATCAATGGGGCATAAGCAAATGAGATCAAATGAATTTGAACAGTTATAAATTATGATTTGCCATGAGAGTGTGTTTGGATCATTAATTGACCAATCAGAATTGAGTGTTCCAAAGCTGTCTTTGATATTTCCAGTCACACACAAACAAGTTTTCTATCCTTATTTTCATAAAATATATACATTTAAATTCAAATGTGCATTTACATATCAATATCCATCTGAATCCAGATCTTTGTCTCTAGCTAGCAGCTAATCCACAAAACAATGTCAGCCAAGAGACAAGTATTATTAGCTTGATGGCACAGGCAGCATAGCTGGCATTCAGACACACACACACACACACACTACCTCATCCATCATTTCACTGTCCTAAACTAAAAAAGTGTGTTGAAAGAATGTGTAAATCTATTGAACAAATCAGAACACTTAAAAAAAGAGTGATACACTGACTAGCTCTGTATTACACTGCAACAATTGCCTTCCCTCACCTTGCAGTGAACTGCCTTTACCGGAGGAATTGTGTGGTACATTATCACAGATTTATAATAAAGCATTGACTTATGTAAACTTTCCATTTATGCATAGTACAAAATATAGCTTCTTCCTTTCTGAATACATTAAGTAAATCTAAATACAACAAAACTAAATCTGTCTTAAACAATGAGTTGAAACCTTACCCTGCTCCCACCCCCCAGCTGAAAATAGTCCAGAACCTGACACCATCATTGTCCCTTTACTTCAACAGAGCTTAGTGGAACTTACAGTTAAAGATGCACATGAATGACTAATCACTATTAGAAAAATGTGCTTTCATATTCAAATATTATTAATCTAGTATAGAATGCAGATAGATGAATGATGTGAAAATCTGTGCTAGAGGAGGACGTAACTTTGTACACTATAGTCAAAAATTTAGACAAGACTGAATTTATGATTTGGATATTAAGGTTCATTTCCAAATGCAAGCTTAGTTGACAAATCTAAATGGTTTCAGAGTTTTTCTCAAATCTTAAGTTTGTATTTATATCACTAATCATACAGTACTTCTAAAGAATGCAGATGGATGAATGATGTGAATATCTGTGAGGAGAACTCTTTACACATTGCTAGTCAAAAGTTTGGATGACTGAATTTATGGTTTTGATACTAAGGCTCATTCTCAAATGCAAGTTTAGTAGACAAAAGAGATACAGTGATAGATAAAGTGTGGCTGCTTTAATAAAATATAAAACATATTTCCATATTACTTCCATCTTTGTTATTTCATAGTTTTAATGGCTATGAAATAATACTAATTCTAAAATGTGTAAAACTAATTATTAAAGGTGTCTTCTGACTGAAAAATCTGTGTATAAATGATAATCACGATACAATGTGATGTACAATAGTGTGAAAGATCAGAAATCTAAAAACAAGATCAGACACGATGACAATAACAATAAAATTAAAAATGATACTTTACATTTTCCTAAAAAAACCTTATACTTACTTTTGACTACTGAAATAAGCCATTTTCTCTATAATTAGATATAGATATAAAGAGATAAATCATCTAGATGGCAGTGTGTTTGGATTGTTGCATTCCAAAGGTAATCTTACCACATCCCCAAAGCCTTGTTATACGTGGTCAGGCAAGTTAATGATAGAACAGTGTCTCACATTAGAAACAAAGCTGTAAAGCGATCATTGTGGCGACTGACGAGCCATAAAGGGAACAGTGCAGCTGGGGATGCGAGTAATGTAACACACACACACACACACACACACACACCTGTGCCTGTCACAAACACAGTGGCTTTGTCTTATTATAGACGAACCTAAGCTCTGTCCATTGGTGTCCATTCTTGTCATTGTCATGTCATATCTTCCAGTTCATTCTTTCATAATGGAATGAGAAGAGAAGAGAAGGATAAAAACAATAGATGTACAAGAAAAAAATTAAATATGTAAGTGAAAGCTGTCTGGAGTGAATTTGTAGTTGCTGACGACATTAAAATACAGTTTATAATATTGCTAAACTGAATTTTAATTATGATAAGGTCCTGAGAACCAACACTACATCACTACATCATCGCCACATCAGACCCCAAACAGGACTTATGACTGTATTAGGTGAGCTATAATGAGTAAGTGGGCAGAGTTTATTAGAAACTGGGCGGGCCTGATGCCCCCAGATATAAATGCCTTCCCACTATCCCTGGCTGAGTTTGGTGTCTCTCCACTTCACTCCCTCTCTCTCTTTCTCTGTCCCCGTTCCTCGCTTGACCAGCTCCTGTTCCTAAACCACTAGCCCTCAACTACTGCACTGCCACTTTCTGTTTCTTGTACCGTGAGCCCTACTCACTGTTGCCAAGATGGAGGCCGTCAAGAAGAAGATGATGATGCTCAAGCTGGATAAGGAGAACGCTCTGGACCAGGCCGAACAAGCAGAGACCGACAGGAAAGCAGCAGAGGAAAGAAGCAAACAGGTGAGGCGGAGGTGGAAAGGTCAGAGGTTGAGAAAACTAAAGCTTATATTGACTAAATGGGACAGGTTGGAGATGTTTCATTTCAGTGCTGATGTTTAGAGAGAGTTTTTTTTTATTTGGGGGACCAAATGTTTAATCATTTAAGATGTGGTTTGAATGCTTAATGCACCACAGACCCACTTTTTTCATTCTGGACCAAAACCGATCTGTATATGAGATAAAGATTTAAGTCATTTTACAATTCCACCCAAAAATGAAAATTCTGTCATTATTTACTCCCAAACCTGTATGACGCTCGTTCTTCTGTGAAAAACAAAAGAAGATATTTTGAATGTCCTATTGATTTAGTTTTTTTGTTCACAGTCAATGGGATCCATTTGGTTACCAACATTCTTCAAATTATCTTCTTTTGTGTTCCACAGAAGATAGAAAGTCATACATGAGGGGAGTAAATTATGCTAGAACTATCCGTTTAAGAATATAATGCATCTGGCCAATGCTGACAACTGTCTAAAGACCCTTCTTGGAAAACAAGTGCCCACCACCAAGGTGTGATATGTGAAGTCTTAGATACTGATCCCAGCACTAAGTAGCAGTTGCAAGGCTGAGATCTGCTGCTGAAAGAATGCAGGGCGGATAAACAGAGTCTTAGCAAGAGATGGAGAAGGGAGTTGCGGATAGGGCTGAGAATGTGTGAAAGTTTTGGGTTGCCTGTGAGCGTATTTCTATTCACATTTAGACAAGTTATTGCTTTGGTAAGCTGCATATCTGAGCTCATCACCTCAAGAAGGTGGGCAAAAAGACACTGGAAAGTGTTGCTTTGTGCCAGCTTGAGGCAGAAGTGATGGGGGCATGAGGGTATGTGTGAAGATGTATTATAGCGGATGATTTCATACCGATAATATTTCTCTCCCCCTCTCTTTCTATCTCCTCCACTCTCATATTTCCTTTCTTTCTTTCTTTCTCCCAGCATGAGGATGAGCTGATTCAGATGCAGAAGAAACTGAAGGGAACTGAAGATGAGTTGGATAAATACTCAGAGGCCCTGAAGGACGCCCAGGAGAAACTGGAGATATCTGAGAAGAAAGCTGCAGATGTGAGTGATTGATAATCACAAAGCACCAAATCACACACAAGCACAAACGAAACACTTTAAACTTTATCCCGGGATTCTTGTTGGTCCCGCCCCTCCATTCCTCTCATTCTCTCCATTCACTCCTCCACAGCTGACACTGTCGCTACCCCCTTTTTTGACTGATGTCAGCTAGCCAGACTAACTTCTACACATAAATATATTCATACTGTCATCAAAAATATCTTATCAAATTTTTTTCACAATTTTCACAATCTTTTTAGAGGCAGCATAAATGCAGTGCAATAATTGGCCTACACTAAAAACATTATATAAACAAAAACTAAACAATCAAAAAATATATTTCATTTATTTCACTTCTGACAAAGCACATAATGTGTATCTGTACACAATGGCATATGACCAGTGAGGGTTAAGTTTCACAGTTAGCTTGGCTGTATGTGTTTGATTCACTAAAAAGAATCAACACATTAGAGTCATTCGTTTGAGAACAAATAACTAGGTAATACAATTATTGCGCTTGTATGTTGTTCATTCACTACAAAAACGGTTCAGGAGAATTATTCGTTCAGAATTAGACCACACTGCTCTCCATGTTGTCGATTCACTAAAAAGAATCAGCTCGTAAGAGTCATTTGTTCAAGAACCGTACTACACTTGTAGCGCTGCATGTTATCGATTCACTAAAAAGAACCGGCTCATATGAGTCATTCGTTCAAGAATCGGACTACACTGGAAGTGCTGCACGTTGTTGATTCAGTAAAAAGAACCGGCTCATTAGAGTCATTCGTTGTGGAATCTCTTCTCGCTAGCACAAAGCGTAGTTGTTCGTTACCACGGCAACCGCTTAATCTTCAGCGTCCCACACCGCTTCTTGCAGGACATATGAACGTGAAAAATGCTTCATATTGCTTAAAGTACAATGACAAATTCAGGATACAATATTATTGATCATGCATAAAGGCAAGCATAAGAGCCCAGAATTTGAACACAACACCTAAAGTTGCACGTTAAGCGTTTTCCTATTGAAAACCGTTATAGAAAAGCGTTCCTGTTTTGCGTTGCATTCATATTTTGGGTCCACCTGAATGCCTGTATTATATACAGTGTGCATGATCATTAATTTGTGTACTGAATTTGGTTCAATCTGTCTTTGTACTTCAAGCCACGTTAAGCATTTTTCACGTTAAGCGTTTGTCCTGCGAGAAGCGGGGCGCTGAAGATCAAGCGGTTGCCCTGGTAACGAACAACGACGCTTTGTGCTTTTGAAATGAGATGGCTTACTGTATGAACATTGTGTGCATGTGATGCATGAGGGATAGCTAATAAACCAATAAATCATCGAAATAAACATCTATAAATTAGGTTTATATGTGTAATCATAAATTCTTCATAAATTGCCTGGATTTCTTAACTGAAATATTAGTCTGGAATGTTTGAAGCTATAACTATCTGGCAGAGTAACTTGGTAAGTGCTACAAATTAACAAGACTACATGAAGAAAATTTATCTGAAATAGTTAATGATAGATTATATACACTTTAGATTACAGAACAAAGCAATGTTTGCGGTGATCCTGCATGGCTTTGACCAGCAGATGTCGCTGGCGTGCCGTCACTCTTGCGTTGCGCATGCGTGGATTAAGTCATTATTACGAGAAATTTTCTCATTATTACGAGAAACTAAGTCATTATTACGAGAAGGTTTCTCATTATTACGAGAAAGTTTCTCATTATTACGAGAAACTAAGTCATTATTACGAGAAGGTTTCTCATTATTACGAGATACTAAGTCATAATTATGAGAAAGTTTCTCATTATTATGATTTACAGAATCATATTTTTTCTCAACTGTGGCGGAAACGGGCTTTCATACAAATGCACTTTTAGAGAACCGTTAACTGAATGTAATTTAGTGCCTGTATTTTTATTTTATTTTATTTTATTTCTTAATAGAACCGGTTTATTTTCAATCAGAATAAGTTCTTGGTTCCCAACTTATCCATAACTCACACATGAGGCGACAAAACGTGTGGGTGATATTCTGGTACACTTGCCTGCAGGCCTTAGTGAGAAAATTACTACCTAAGTTGAGACAGCTGATTTAGCAGCAAGGGCTGTAAATCAGTGTTTGTGAGAGAAACATAATGAACATAAGAAAGAACACTCCAGGCATGAACAGATCTTAGTATAGGTTTAAGGCTTTGTGAGTCTTGCATTTTTAGAATTGTTCTTCTGGAGTGTTTATCAAAAATACTAGCTTTTATCAACATGGAATATTTGCTAATGCTTTCCTATATATACATCTCAAGAACTGATTCATTTCAATTAAGAAAAAGGCAATTCATTGTAACCATTGTGTAACCTAACTCTCTCTTTGACTGCTAAACTAAGGCTGTGGCATCACGCTCAACTCTGTTAAACCAAATATGTCTATCTATTGCCTGTCGTTGTCCCTTTGTTCTGGGCTCCAGATATAGCAGCCACACCTGTTGTCATAAAATTCGGCCTTCAAAAGATGGACTGAATACCACAGGCTTTGAAGGCTCTGTGTAAAAGAGAGAGAGAGGTGGAGAGATTTTGCATTGCGCTTTATCTAGAATGAAAAAATAGTACATGAAAAAAAAAAAAACTTAAATTGGTCTGTTGGCTGGTTTTAGAGAGGTTTTGGGCACTTTTTAAGCAGTTTGTTGACCATCTAAACCAGCTGAACACTAGCTTGACGGACTGGGAGATCATTTCTGATCTTACCGAGAGAGGGAGATCAGAAAAAGATTTCACGTCAGTAGCTACCATAGGGAGACACGCTGTAATATAATGTTATAATATGAGGAGGATTTATTGTTTTGAATCTGGCAACCCCTAATCAGACAAGCAGCATGAGAACAGTAGCTCCATTACAGCTGTCACTTTGAAATTTATTTTCATCCCAACCTTGAGTCAAAACTTTACCACCAAGCTATCACTTACCTTGCTACCCCACACAGTTAAAAAGAGTTTTGCAATAAACCCAGTTGGATTTAGTGGTAATTTGGAGTGCAATTAGTCACTCATCGTCATGCAGTATGAGCTTGACAGACAGGCCGACTAGACACAGTGATCCGGTTTGAATCCGGGGGTGGATCCTTTAAATAGAGCTCTGAGCAAGCAGCCTAACAGTGTCCAGAGCAGTCATGGTGAAAATGTGAGAGGTTGAGGATAGATACAACCTGTGTGCAAAAATTTATGCATACATCCATAAATGTAGAACTGAAATACTAAGAACATTGCCACAGTTCCTTGGGCCTTCCAAATATTTGCTTAAGGAAATACGTTGCTGCGGGTGGATGAGTGGGTCTTACCGTGTTGATGTAAGTGAGCATGTGTTTATGTGAGTGTGTCTTGAGGTCAGAATGTCAAACCATGCGCCTCGTCACCTATAACCTAAAGTGTTAACAGGTCATTAGAAACATAAGTCTCAGTTTTTCCATCAGCCCAGACAAAAACACACACACAAAAAAACTCTGCTCTCAGTAAGTTCTGTCACTTTTACATCTTTCACCTCATTTCTTATCACAGTAGATTAAATCTTAAACAACAACAAAAAAAACTAGATAAAAAAGTTTGTCGAGACAAACTTTAAGTTGGCTTGAGAAAGCCGGACCAGAAAGTTTTAAAAAGTTTGAAAAGTTTAAAAAAGTTTAAGAAGTTTAAAAAGTTTGGGAAGTTTTAAGTTTGACGGTTTTCAGTCTGAATTAGTTTGAAGTTTAACGTAGTTTTAAAAGTTTAAAGTTTGATAGATAGATAGAGAGATAGATAGATAGATGATAGATAGATAGATAGATAGATGGATAGATAGATAGAAATAGATAGATAGATAGATAGATAGATAGATAGATAGATAGATAGGCTCAGATTATAGACAGACAGACAGACAGACAGATAGATAGATAGATAGATAGATAGATAGATAGATAGATAGATAGATAGATAGATAGATAGTTTCTAAGGACCTCAGAATGGTTGCTAGGGTACTTAGAGTGGTTGCTATGATGGTTGCTAGGCTAGCTCCGGTGGTTGCTAAGGCGGTTGCTAAGGTGTTGCTATGAGGTTGCTGTGTTTCTCAGGGTCGTTGCTAAGGAGTTTCTTTGTGGTTGCTAGGGTGTCCAGGGTGGTTGCTAGGGTACTCTGAGTGTTTGCTAAGGTGTTGCTATCCGGTTGCTTGGGTACCCGGGATGGTTGCTAAGGTGTTGCTATATGGTTGCTACGGTCCCCGGGGCGGTTGCTATGGTGTTGCTATGCGGTTGCTAGGGTACCCGGGGTGGTTTTTAAGGTGTTGCTATGCGGTTGCTAGGGTACTTGGGCTGGCTGCTAGGGTGTTGCTATGCGGTTGCTAAGGTATCTGGGGTGGTTGCTAGGGTGTTGCTATGTGGTTGCTAGGGTACACTGGGTGGTTGCTATGTGGTTGCTAGGGTACCTTGGTTGGTTGCTAAGGTGTTGCTATGCGGTTGCTAAGATACCCGGAGTGGTTGCTAAGGTGTTGCTATGCGGTTGCTAGGGTACCTGGACTGGTTGCTAGGGTGTTGCTATGTGGTTGCATAGGGTACACTGGGTGGTTGCTATGCGGCTGCTAGGGTAACCGGGTTGGTTGCTAAGGTGTTGCTATGCGGTTTCTACAGTACCCGGGGCGGTTGCTAGGGTGTTGATATTCGGTTACTAGGGTACTTCGGGTGGTTGCTAAGGTGTTGCCCTGTGGCTGCTACGGTACCCCGTGTGGTTGCTAGGGTGTTAGTAGCATGTTTTTAACATGATTAGCAAGTTACTAGCATGTTACCAGCATGATTAGCATGTTACTAGCATGTTGCTAGCATATTTCTAGCATGATTAACAAGTTACTAGCATGTTTCTAGGATGATTAGCATGTTGTTAACATGTTTCTAGGATGATTAGCATGTTGTTAACACGATTAGCAAGTTACTAGCATGTTGCTAGCACATTTCTGGCATGATTAGCATGTTACTAGCATGTTGTTAGCATGATTAGCAAGTTACTAGCATGTTTCTAGAATGATTAGCATGTTTTTAGCATGTTTCTAGGATGACTAGCATGTTGTTAGCATGACTAGCAAGTTACTAGCATGGTTCTAGCATTTTTCTAGCATGATTAGCATGTTACTATCATGATTAGCAAGTTACTAGCATGTTGATAGCATATAGATAGATAGATAGATAGATAGATAGATAGATAGGTAGATAGATAGATAGATAGATAGATAGATAGATAGAGTCAGATGATATAGATAGATAGATAGATAGATAGATAGATAGATCGATAGATAGATAGATAGATAGATAGATTAGAAATATTAGATAGATGAGTTTGAATGAGTTTGAATGGGTTAGAAATAGTACATAGAAGGGCAGTCTGATTGAGTCTAATGGGCTTCAGTGTGTTTAGATTTGAATTTTTGACAGTTGGAGTTTGAATTGTCTTGGCCCATCTGAACATTCCGTCAATGTAAGTCTATGGGATTTTTATGATTTTTAATCTTCAATTTTATGAAAACCGTAAGTCCGATCAGTTAGAAAAGATATAGCAACTAACTTCAGATCAGTCTGAAGATCTGGGCTGAGTTTGGAGTCTGTAGAGTTAAAGCTCTAGGAGGAGTTAGAGTTGATAATTTTAGTCTCAGAAGAATAATAATAATAATAATAAGAAGTTTAAATAGCATTTCAGTAAGTTGGCTTTCTCAAGCCAACTTAATTACCACACATTCATTTCATAATAACATACTAGATGGTGCAACTGTTTTTAACATTAATAAGAAAAGTTTCTTGAGAAAATCAGCATATTAGAATGATTTCTGAAGGATCATGCGACACAGAAGACTGAAGTAACGATGCTGGAAATCCAGTTTTGCCATAACAGGAATAATTTACATTTAAAATATATTCAAAGTAGAAAAGAGATATTTTAAATTGCAAAAAATATTTCACAATATTACTGTTTTTACAGTATATTTTAATCAGATAAATGCAGCCTTAAGCGTAAGAGACTATTTCAAAGACTAAAAAAATCTCCTGACCCCAAACTTTTAAACATTTTCTCCCCTGCCCAATCATACTGAAAAATAGTATATGATCATATGAGTGGGGCTTCAATGTTGTGTCAATCGACATCATCTGGCGCCATCATCTGGTGAGATGGTGGCAACATATGATAAAAAGGGCCTGTCCCAAGTTGGAGTCTGGAACATGTTCCACACTAGTGTAGGGAGGCAGGAAGGGTGAAACAGGAAATGATGATGCAATATGATTTTGCGGTGCTTTTCTACAGCAGAATGATTCAGGATCAGTCAACATTCCTTTACCTTTAAAGTTGATCTGAGGCTACACTGTTAGGATTCGTCAATATTAAAAGACTTTCAAGTAAGAATTACAAAATCAACATATAAAACCATAGCCTTGGGCATACTTTAAACAGTGTTCAGGACACAGCGTACGGATACCAGAAAGATTGCACAGACAGACAGGCAGCATTACTATAGTCTTGTTCGGTTTTGCTCAGGCCTGTGACTTCAGCTTGTTCACTGGATTCTTTATGACCTCATGTAATCCTGTGGGTAAATTCTATAATGGAATCTTTCAATAGTCTTAAATCTAAATCACAATGTCAGACTATTTGAATTAACAGAAAGACACATTGTTCAAATCTCTCAATTTCATAGGTATTCCTTGAAGGTTATTAAAAAAAAAAACTATTATATTAGCTATAAAACAACTTAACACAACACAGTTCAACATAACACAAAACAAATAATCTATAGATAATAATGGCAGACCCATATACTAGAAATCGACCAATATTTTTACTACCAATACTGGTTACTTCTGTTTATATACCTATAAGCAGAAAACAATTTGATTATTGATTTATCTCTACTACTTTTACACAAAAATTAAATAATCATTAGATTACAACAATACAAACATAACATATAAAATAACAATAAAATATAAAATGTAAGTATTTAAATTTAATAACTGTATTCATCAACGTAGTAATAATAATAATGATGATAATGATTATTATTAATATTATTATTATGGTATGAATATTGGTTAAAAACTAAAATATAAATCAAACCATTTGGTCTGTTTCTATTACAGACAGGCCAACAACAGATTTATCAATGTCCACACTTGTGTTATCATTCCAATGCGGCCTTCTGTCAGACATATTGACACATGAAAATATATGACTGTGGTTTTGTCATTTCTCTGAATCAGGATTTGTTTGCTCAAGAGCACAGGAACTTACTGTGACTCCAACAATACACGTAATGACTAGTAAAGGATTTGTAACACTCCTTGTTCTCGTTTACAGCCTAAATATGCCAGACATAATTCAGCGGATGCTGATTCTGAAGTATTACAAATGACACATAAGACCAAAACAAATCATTTTAGTTGTCAGAAAAGCACCAAAATGTAATAATGAATAATTTCATACTGATATAGATACTAACTGATTGTGTTAACATTAATTTGCTGTTGTGACCCTTTTGGCTTGCTTAGATGGGGTTTAAAGACATATAATATTCAGTAATATCATTGATTTGACACTATTGGACATGAACAAAACTTGGACTGAACTGAGTTGAATGATGCCACTACTGTCTAGTTGCTTTACAACTGAATCAAATTAGTTAGTAATTGACCAATTTTGCAACATCAACTATTATTGAACTGAACTGAATCAACATTGAACTGACTCAAGCTGAATATCAACATTACTGAGTTACTTTACAGAAGAATTTAGATTTGTCTTATATTTGAATTTGGCATCACTCATTCGGTTACTTCCCTTTTTAATACCGTAAAGCTGCTTTGAAACAATATGCATTGAATAAATCGCTATATAAAAAAAGATTATGACTTTTTAAACATTTTTAATGTATAGGCCTATTTTTAAAATGATAAAGCATTTTAATTTTAAACTATTTAAAGTTGTCACCCTAGTAGGCCCAGCCCCTACTGAGAACAACTGATCTACAATGAATAAGAACAATCATGGTAAATCATAATTGTTAATGAAACAATTGATAAGGTTATTCCAAAATATGACATTTAATTATTTAGCCTACTACTATATTTAAAAAAAAATGAACTCAATTTCCTTCTCAAAATTCCTAATATCCTAATGATCATAATAGCCAAAAAAAGTTTCCCACTGATCTACAAGCACATTCCTGGATTTTAAGGAGTGGCCTGGAATGCCAATGATTTATTTGCTGTACGTCATCTACCTGGCCAGGACACGTGTAAAACTAGGGTGGCTCTTCCGTGAGAATTACGCACAAAAACCCTGCTGACCGGAGATCAACCGTGAAGCAGTTCTGCTGTGACTTGAGTCTGCGCACCGCTGATCCAGGATCAGTTAACAACACATTCAGTCCTTAAACCGTTGGGGACTGGGTGGGGTATCCGGAAGTGAGCCGAAAAAAAAGGAAGAGTTCAGGCAACTGAACAAATTGTGAAGAGAAAGCAAGGGGAGGGGAGAAAGACTTCGTGATATTAAAACTCATTCATTAATTCGAATGAGAAACCGAACATCAAAACGCTTAACACGTCTTTGCTCGCGCTAAATTCAACTTTCTAAACCTCCTGGCAGAGATAATATATCTCGTTCCTGCTTTACAAACACTATTATTTGTATCTAATAAAATTGAAGAAAGCATCGGTCCAATCAAAGAGACAAGCTCGTGAAACATCTGATCCTCACGTTACTTCACTCGCTCTGCGTTTGATTTGTTGGCGGGGCGTTGGTGCCTTGGACTTTTTTTCTCCTTGTCTTCTTCGAGGCTCGGTCCACTACACTGCTCGAGAGGAATCTGATTTATTCGACCACACTACTCCTAAAATAACACATTAAAATGGCCGGATCCAACAGCATCGATGCAGTGAAGAGAAAGATCAAAGTTTTACAACAGCAGGCAGATGAGGCAGAAGAAAGAGCCGAGATTTTGCAGAGACAGGTCGAAGAAGAGAAGCGTGCCAGGGAGCAGGTAAGTGTATCAATGTATCCACCGCGATACCTTTATTCACGTTAAATCGTCTCATTTCTCAACACAATCGCTACGTTGTATCACATGCATTTGTGCGGAGGTCGTGCGTTTTTACTCTCACGCCCAGATTCAACGCCCTGTGCGAAGAATTATGTTTTTAACTCTATTAAACTTATTTCGATATCTAATAAACATTACTGTGACAACGATATTTTTATTCTAAACCATCTAGTCTAAGAAAAGATGGGCCGGTTTGATGGTTATCGCAAAGCCTTACAAGCTAATATTGATTCGTCTTCATTGAAGATTTATAAACGTTTGTACCCGCGTTTATAGTTCATAAGAGAAATGCAAAACCTAGAGAGAGATATATTGGCGTATATAGATACAAAAATCGTGCGATGACATGCCACTTCGCGTGTTTAGATGCGCTAACCTCAAATGGTTTTTAGCTCATCCTCTTAGTCTCACACTGTTTGCTGAATTTTTGCGGGTGAGGCCTAAAGGAAGTAAAATAGTTTCCGCTGAATCACTCATTCTTGGTTATTTCTGTAAAGAATCATTAATTTGTGTTATTCTGTGATAAAATAGTGCTTTTCGCGTCATTGGCACGTTATCATTCGAGCACGTTAACATCTGGGTCATCAGGTGCTCATCTCGGCACTTTGAGTCGTTCACGCATGTCACTTGGGCTGTTAGCAGCCTATTTTAACATTTGGCAACTTTTGTGAGTTTTAATTGAATTAGACACTCGTCTGGATTGGAGATTTGTTTAGTTTGAAGTCGCTTATCACTCAACCGTGCCTTCCGTCTCATTGGCATTGCGTGAGATGGACTCACCCGCAGACTTTAGATTCCTCAGTCCTTATTAGGAGCGAAACTCCAGTGTTTGTTAGCGGTGTCGTCATATCCGGAAGCCGTGCGCGAGCGCGGTTTCTCAGCTGACGAGGCGCGGGCCGCGCGGTTGTTATTCTGGTTTTGTGCACCGGGTCCACCGAGTAAAACTTGTCAGTGGTCTTAGACAGTCGATGTTACTGTACAAACCATATAGATCTTCTGTAATATTGTTTAAATGTCAATTAAGTCAATAAATTTGTAGAAGTGCCCCTCATTCAGAATGTAAAGCACAATTGCTTCCTACACAAAAATCACCTAATTTCTGATACAATATTAGTAGCTATTTCAGATATTGCTGCTAGAATTAAACAGATAACCTTGTAATTAATTCTTCTTGAAATAATTTCAATCTGGAAAGATTCTGACATCTGTTTAAAGGAGTTTAGGTACATATTAACTGTATAAGGCTTGGGCCCCAAGGGGCCTCAGTACACTCAAAGTCTTTGAGTTGTTATATGGTTGCTAGGGTGTAGTGTCTGGTTGATAGGGTGTGGCTAGGAAGGTGCAATGATGTTGTGAATGACTGCTTGCTATCCGAGTCAAAAAAAAGCCCACTACTACGTCTCTACAATATTGTGATCCAGAGATCTCAGTTTCCTTTATGTCTGGGGGATTTTTGCCAGTTGTATTTTTTTTATTTATTTTTTTTTTTCATCCACTGGTTGAACATTAGAACGTCATAGCACACCTTTCCTCAGTAAGCAACATGTTTTGAGGCATCATTCATGTCCATAACTCAAAGAGTGCGATATATTTCATGCTGAAATTTTGTTTGGAACAATTATTTGAATAATCCCTATCCTTAGTCAGAGGATTGTTAATAGTGCCGCCTTGCTAAAACAATTTTAGTCACTGTGTACACTCACTCATCACAAAATAATTGCCCATTGCAAACATAGTGGTGCCGCTCTGCTTAAGCAGAAGCTCCCAGATGATTCCACCACATGAAATTTTTCCATTGTCTCATTGGTTCCAGTTTCCAGTTTTGACTCCACGTTTGTCGCCAAGTCGTCTTGGTTCTTCCAGATTATCCCAGTGTTTCCCCATCCTCCTTTTTCTTATCTCACATCACGCTCCCCGTGTGGCCCTTGAAGTTCAGTGGAATAGTGTATCCGTACTAATCTCCTGTTGTTTTTGTCATGTTTGCCTTGTAGGCTGAGGCAGAGGTGGCCTCTCTGAACAGGCGTATCCAGCTCGTTGAGGAAGAGTTGGATCGTGCTCAGGAGAGACTGGCCACAGCCCTGCAGAAGCTGGAGGAAGCTGAGAAGGCCGCAGATGAGAGCGAGAGGTATGTGCGCCTAGTCAGGCATATGCATTCAGAGTGATGTTATATCTTCATTCTTCCCACCCTAACTTGCCCTACTTCCGTTTAATTTGCGCTCTCTATGGAATAGAGGGATGAAGGTGATTGAGAACAGGGCTCTGAAGGATGAGGAGAAGATGGAGCTCCAGGAGATCCAACTCAAGGAGGCCAAGCACATTGCTGAGGAGGCCGACCGCAAATATGAGGAGGTAATTTAACCAGTGTTATTATACTATTTTTATTGTAGTTTTCTTCAATTTCATATTTTTTTTATTTGCTTTTTTTTATTAGTTATTAAAAAAAAATTTAATCTTACATGATTTTTTTTTTTTTTTTTCTGGCTTAGTCACTTTAGTACTTCAACCTAAACTTTACTTCAGGTGCCAAGGCAAAATTTCTAATTTTATTTTTTCATCTAATAATTATATTTTCATTTATTTCTGCTTTATTTCAATTAACAGAAACCTTTTTAATAGCTCATTACACCATATTCCTCAAAGTTAGATTTAATATTGCATAAATATGTTTTCTAAGTAATCGTTCAGTAGTTATGACAATTATGACAATGAAATATTGATGTGTGTTACAGGTGGCACGTAAGCTGGTGATCGTTGAGGGAGAGTTGGAGCGTACAGAGGAGAGAGCAGAGCTTGCTGAGAGGTTAATTTCAGATTTAAAATCAAAATATACATACACATAATCAAACACATTTATTCTAAGTACAGACCACACATACTGTCCTCTTTAGCTCATATTTTTTCTTAGAGTGTCCATTTAGTCCGATTAAAACTCAATTCATTGTTTTCTCAGCGTGAGAAAATGCCTCATTTTGCATGACAATAGGAATGCTCTGTCATAACCATAATCCTTTTTTGTGTGTATATATGAGAGAGAGAGTGAGTGAATTCATTGGCTTGACTCCATCTTAAATTCATATGTCCCCCTCCCTTCTCATTTGTGTTTGGGCATGTGTGACCTTTGACCTGACATACCTTCCCCTCCCCACTCAAACTAACAGCCGTGTCAAGCAGTTGGAGGAGGAGCTGAGAGCTCTTGACCAGACACTGAAGACTCTGCATGCCTCAGAGGAGAAGGTATATATGCTAGTTGCAAAATTCTGTGTTTATATGTCGGATATTATGTGGCCACTTATGTGTTTGTTGGAGACATGGGATGTACAGACAATTGGGAGAATGTTGCTTTCTTGCTGGATCTGGATTTTGAATACTTGAGTGAAAGTGAGCAAGTGAACTAGCAAGGAACAAGAAAAGAGCATAAAAACAGGACTCCTCCCTCCAGCACTGGTCGTTTTTAATCTTGTGCTTCTACTGTTTTACCTGGTTCATCTTTCCACCCTATCCCTTCATCTTTCCACCTTCCTTCCACTCATCTAACCATCCACTTCCAGACATCATTCTTGTGTAAACCGCATGAGTTGTTTACTTGATAGCGGCATGATGTGCATGTTCATGTAACACGCTTCAGTCGCTGTGCGTTTTTATGTCTCATCTGGAAAAAGCCAAAGCGTATGTGTTCATGTTCCAAAATAAATGGCTTAAAACAGCTCATGACAGCTTTCAGTTTTAGAATCATACTAGTTTTGCTTCCTTGACACTTCAGATTTGCTCTCACCGCCACACAGTAGCTTATAAACTGAGGGTTACTAGATGTTCCATATGTGCAGTAGGTTCAAAACCAAGCACTTCTAGCATAGGACGACAACACAAATGCACTACTTTAACACACTTTAAAGGAATAATTTATCCAAAAATGTAATTTACTCATGTTGTTTGAAACGCTTAGGATTCTTCTGTGAAACTCAGTAGATAGTTTGCAGATTTTCCTGTTTTTCATATAATGATGGTGAATGATGATGTGGGCTGTCAAGCTCCAAAAATGACAAAGTATCACTATATGCACTATATTCTTTGAATCTTCTAAAGCCATTGAGAAACAACATTTAAATTATTCGCTGAAAGTCAACATTAATAAACTTTTTTTTTTTTTTTTTTCTGTAAAAGTTTTTTTTTTTTTTTTTTTTTTTCACCAAGGATGCATTTAATCAAATTAATCTTGTAAACTTATTGCAGTGTAAGAAAATAAGTGTTTTGATCAATTTAATATGTCTTTGCATTGTAAAAGTGTTAGTTTTTTTCTAATAATACTTTGTTTTTTTTATTTTTTGTCATTTTTAGAGTTCCTAAATCTTTCATTGTATGGTCATGTGCAAGCAAAGCTGCAAAATATCATATTTTTCTGTTTTCAGAAGAAAGTGATATTAGTTTTAAATGACATGAGGTCAAGTAAACAACAGTATTATATTTATGTAAACTTTCCCTCACAGAACAATCATTTAAGGCCTCTCTTCTGCTGTTTATGTGTTTAACATCATCTCTATTACTCTGCCACTGCTGCTGGCTTGTCTTCATGTCTTCCCTTTGCCCTGTGCCCCTTTCTTTTCTGCTTCCTCCAAAATCAAAACGGCTGCTCTGTGTATAGCAAATGCGCTGAGCTGGAGGAGGAGCTGAAAAATGTCACCAACAATCTTAAGAGTTTGGAGGCCCAAGCTGAGAAGGTAGGGAGCGTGTGTGTGTTTTTCCTTCTGCACTATCTCTGACTGGTTGCAGTGTTCATCCTTTTTTTTTTTTTTTTTTTTTTTTTAAAACCCTCAAAGGAACTCTGATTCAATCCCCACAAACGTGCCTTGCAAATTGCCTTCCAGGCAATCAAATATAGGCTTTCTAATTACAAAACCAGTGCTCTAACTGGTCATGTGAGCATAACATGAATGCCCTCATTTACAATTGCCCTTTTGCTTGGTGTATGGCTGTATGTCATCATCTGAAGCAAAAGGCCACATATGTCAGACCAGATTACAGCGGTACACATTACATCAAGAAAAAGCTGTAATTGGCCAAAGGAATTCAGTGAAGACCCCCTCTCATTTTCCATATCCATATCACCATTAGATGAGATGCCTGAAGCACTGTTGCATAATGAAATGAATGAAGTGTCGCCATTTTGGTTTCTTACTGAATCAAGCGCAACCGGTCTCGGATGCCTTTAGACTAATAAAGCAGAAGTGACGCTAATGAATGCTGTGTTGCATGAGATCGACTTGCGACAGAGAAACACCCATTCATTTGCATGTGATTCTGTGGCATGCTGTGTGTTACAGTACGGAAGAATTTCAGATGGAATCCTATTATTGGGTCTCATTTATTTCCCTAATCAAATCTGTTGTTTGTTGCACATTATGATTTGCATAAGTATTGGCGTTGGTTTAACTATAAAAGTCCACAGCCTATAGAAAGTCTACCCCAATTCTGTTCCAATAGCACATTTCAAAATAAATCTTTAGTCATTTTTATACTGTATGTTATAATGCTTGATTCACCTGTAGCGTATAAAACTGGCTAAATAGTATGGCATTTATATCAGGCATTTATAGTGTCTCTCCACTATAAATGCCTGATAGAATTCCACCTTGAATTCTTAATTCTGGCTGTTTTTCCCTTTCTATCGTACCTGGTGTTTTGTTGATGTTGCAGCTGCATTCCTGCGCACATGTCCTGATCTGTTTAAAGCTCTGGCAGCACACAGCGGCAATCTCAGCCATCGTGTCACAAGCCTTGCACAACAGTAGCAGGCCAGGACTCAGCCAGCCTGCATAGAAACTTTGAGGAAAAGAGGGGAAAAACATGCCTCGTAATGTCAAAATGTAGACAGCTGCATTACTTTTCGCCTTAAGAGCTTGTTGTGGAAACATGTCAGCGATAAAGTGTCATGAAATTGGTTACCTGTTTGAAGGACGCCAAGCCCAAAATGCCAAACTCACAGGGTGTGTGTGTGCATGCTGAGTTGTAAGATTGTCAGAAGACCCCACCCCAACTTATTCTCCTCTTTTCCCTACAGTATTCCCAGAAGGAAGACAAGTATGAGGAAGAAATCAAGATCCTCACTGATAAGCTGAAGGAGGTGAGAGAATTTCACTTGGAGGTTTGGTTTCTGTTAGGGCTGCCAAAGTTAATGTTAACTTGTGTACTAAATGTCTATAGTTATTTACTACATTTGTCCTCATAACTGGTTTATTCAGTTCAGTGACTGGTCAAACTAGTTGAAAACTTTCCATCATCACCAGCACAGATGTCCATGTGTAGTGCACACACAATAATACCATAATCATGTATCAGTAAATAGAGAAATGAGTTACTAGGCCTTCCTCATTTTTAACTCACTTTGATTAAAAATATCTGTTACATTTACATTTATGCAGTTAGCAGATGTTTTTATCCATAGCAAAGAGGAACAAAAGCAAGCCAAGGAGCCAAGAATATTTGAGATATCCAGAGCCAGGTTTATTTGACCTAGGTTAAACTAAGTGTAATTTCTATAATCTTAGTTGCATATTATAATATTTTTTTTGTCCTAACTGTATATGTATGCATTTTTTTTTTTTAAGAAAATCGGTATTGCCAATAGATTTTACTCTAGCTTTGAGTAAAATTTAAAGGCAACACCTAACAGAACAGCAAAAATTTAATTTTTTTTGCGGTTCTGTTAGGTTTTTGCGGTTCTGTATTTTTTTTTGCGGTTCATGCGGTTTACACAAATTTTTTTTAAAAAAATTTTAGAATAATTAAATATCATTGTAGTTAACCTGATTACTATTTTTTTAAATAAATGTATTTTCATGTTTCTTATTGATTTTCAGTAGCTTTTCTGTTTTATTTATTATGCAGATTTTTGCTCATAGTGTGATCGCACATGTATTTCTCTGCTAGGCTGAGACCCGTGCTGAGTTTGCCGAGAGGTCTGTGGCCAAACTGGAGAAAACCATTGATGATTTGGAAGGTATGATTGTGTCATTCTCTTTAATATTTTCCTTCCATTAAGCTTCCATATGAGCCTTTTTTTAACACTGGTTGTACTCTGTTCATATAATTATCTCCCTGTCGTTTTCCTGTCTGCTTTGACGTTCATAATCTTTATTTGCTGTTTTTTCCTATTTCCTTTTTTTCCCTTCATACTCTCTCCCTCGTCTGACTTCCTTCCTCTTTCTTTCCGTGTGTGAACAGATGAGCTTTACGCTCAGAAACTCAAGTATAAAGCCATTAGTGAGGAGCTGGATCATGCCCTCAACGACATGACCTCTATGTAAATATAGGCTTGTGCATGTGTGTGAAGCTCTGCTACTTACGGTTTGCTTTTGCTAGGTCAGCTGAGTTTTGCTGCAATGGCGGATTTTGAGTCTCGTGACTGAATTGGTTACCTAACCTTGAGCTTCATAATCTCAGATAGTATACTTTTACTATACAGTATAAAGCTCAGCCGCAAGTAGTTAATAGTTGACAGGAGCCATCGTTTCAAGTTTCTTTTGCTTTGAGTTTGCGTGAATGATGTCATGACTTGGGCAATAACTTTAGTGTGATTCTAACTCATGCCCACCTATCAAGTAACTAATATGCTAATATTTCAAGTGGTTTCATATTTAACTACAGATAGAGAGGACATTTTCTATCCTCCATTAAACAGGCTGATTTTGCTGTGCCTTTTTAAGATAAGCAATACCGACTCCTACCATGTTTCTGAATACTGAATAGTGTTGATATGACCACCCACATTTGCATATGTTAATTTGCTGATAGTTCTGACCTCGTAACCATGCAGCGTTATGAATGGCCCATTTTATGGCTTGCTTTCTATAAATAGGCATTTTGGATTGTGGAAGGATGTCCTGTTGTAGACCTGAACAACTCTATTTTCCACGATATGTCCCTTTTAAGGCTCATGTTAATAATACTAAGGATTTTTAACCACAAATTGGTGTTTTGAGAGGTTAAGAACTTTTGCTTTTATTGGTGACATAAGAATTAACATTGTTCTTAACACTTGCATGTTCAGTTTGTGGCTTTCCTCATTCTGAAATGTAGAAATATTGTCATGAGGTATTCACCGTTGGTGTCTATTTACAGATAAAGAGTTTCTGGACTTTTCTGCGGCTGACTGTGACTTGAAGAAATTCTTCTTCGTCTTCTCTGACTGTCCATATTTGTTGCTTACTACTACTCTGATCTCCTGTGTACACTTCCATTTTCATGTGTTTTTCCATGTGCTCGTGTCTGTAGTTTCAGTTTCTCTATTTAAGCCCTGTTCTGTTTCTGCTTTCTTTGAATTTCTGTTCTTTAGATATTCATTGTCCGTCCCAACATCTTCCTCTTATCTGGATCTGACTGTATTCAGAGACTTGTGTTGTTTGTTTGTCACTGGTTTTGCTCTCTTGTGACCTTTGCTGTATTTTTCATGCCTTGTTGTGTCCATGTTTATTGAAGGGAGGAAAAAAGCTCTGCTCTCTTTTGAATGTCTGCTTGTCTCTCTTTATTACAATGGGCTGGTGTTGGGCAGTCAAGCATTTACCAATTTTAGATTGCACATGAATAATATCTTGTGGTTGAAAGATGAAAGCTTGGATAAATTCTCCTTCACTAACTGTGATTAATCATGAGTTTGAGCTATGGTTAAAATTATCACTGGTGCCACATATTTGAAGGTCTGAAATAAAATAAAAAAACTCAAGAGTACAATAAGTTTGTGTACAAATGCACAACATATTTAAGCCAACTGGAGGAAGTTCTTGAATCAATTATGCTTAATATTTGTAATATTTAACATTTTATGCAATTTTCTTGTATTGGGTTTAATGCATTAAGACCTAATAAGACTTTACACAAACTAGTGTTAAAGGGATAGATCACCGAAAAATGAAAATTCTGTCATTACTCGCTCTCATGTTGTTCCAAACCTGCAAGACCTTTGTTCATCTTCGTAACACAAATTACGATATTTTTGATGCATTCCGAGAGCTCTCCGAGAGCTCAAAAAATTAGAAAATGGTCTAATTTTGCAATAGGAGTATTAAGGCAAAAATCCATAAAGAAATGTTGAAGTTCAACAATGCCCATTTTTAGAGTTCTAGTGGTGCTATTTATTTTAATAACAGCGTTAAATATCAGAAATTTGACTGGCTTGCCTCTTTTTTTTTTTCTTTTTTTTTTTTCTTTTTTCTTTTTTCTTTTAGTAAAACAGAAGGGGCTAGAAAAGCAGATGTAGTTGTGCAGATGTAGTGGTTGTTATAGATTATAGATGGTAGGGGGCAGGCAGCTGGCCTTTTCTTTAGGCTAGAATCATTGATTCTTGCTGCCCATTCAGATCTGTTTCGCTTTTCCAAAAAGGACAATTTCCATTTTGAAATGGAAGCTGGCTGGCAAAATGGCTGAACAGCTGTCAGCACTTGTGAGAAGTTTAGATCATTCAAGCAACAGCAATGTGATAGATTTACCAAGGTATGAAATGAATACATTTTTAAGGAAGATTTTAGCTGTTCACAAAAAACCGCCCAGTGGCCTTGCTGCAAGTTACTGAAAAACAAGTTCTTGTCTTTGAGGTCTCAATAGATGGCCTGATGCCATAGACCAAAATTAAAAGGCTCTAGTTTAGCTGCAAGTTCTCTGAAAATTGGTTAATCGTTTAGTTATATTTACCCCAGTGCTGTGGTGAAAGCAAAGCATTGACATGCCAGTGTTGCGCAATTTTAACACTGTAGGACACAAAACCAACATATTTGAGATGAATGTTATCTACAGTATCTATCACCATAAATTTGAGTGATTTCACAAGTAGTATTTATTAAAACTGAACTGTTATGCAAATATAATGCTGATACAGAGGATTTGTAGTGGTAGCTTAACATTGTATCTGAATGTATCCAGTTATGTTATGGTCTCAAAATGCTTTATAATTTTTAAAAAAGAGTTTACAACCTAATATAGTTGCTTAGAAAACCATCTAATGGTTCTTCAAGGAACCAAGAAAGTCTTAACTTGTCTAAATAATAATAATAATAATAATAATAAACCACATACAGTGTTAAATTACAATTTGATTTTGCAGTTTTTAATTTTTTGCTGTCCTTCGGGGGATTTTTTTTTTTTTTTTTTTTTTTCTCCTCCATTGCAGAGAAACTGAGAGGTGCTAAAGAGGAGAACATCAAGATCCATGCCACTTTGGACCAGACCCTGAGTGAGCTCAATAGTTTCTAAGGAAGACCTGGAGCAGGAGAAAGCCTCTTCTTCCCTTCCTGACACCCTCATCTCATTTGGTTTCTTTGTCTCTGCACATCTGATTCTTGTTTTTCTGATCCCTTTTTCTTTTTTTTTTCTTCTGCTGGAGGACGGGCTCACCAAGCCAACCAGCAAAAATGTGGTGCCTCTGGATGTTTCAAAAGTACTTTAATCTTTCTGGAGCACTTAAGCTTCACTGCTCATCTCCTCAGAAAATCCCAAGTGATTTCAGGAACAATCTACTATGGTATTCCTAAAGTGTCAAATTTTATATGCTAACCCTAGGGTTGCTTTTTGTTGTTTTGGTCCTTGACCAGAGCTTTACGATTGTGGCAAGTGTTTTTTTTTTTTTTTTTTTTTTTTTTTTTTTTTTTCTCTCACATATCAGCCAAAACTCTCAATAATTATTTTTCATTTTACTGGAGGCTGATTTACGTAACATTTTGTGCCATAAAAGCCTTCTTGGCAGTCTCAGCTTGGCTTTAGATCTGTTTTTTCCCCTGTTGATCATGTGATACAGGATGTTTTTTGCTGGTCTTGTTGGTGCCTGATCCACTGCTGTCCTCTTACCTCTTCACACTCTTTGTCCTGCACAAGTTTCTGCTGCCTGTTTGTTGGCGTCACAGGTTTTGGGACCAAAACCACATCATGTGGTCTGTAACAGTATGCACAACCATGCCGCAAGGACCTTTGTTTTGTTTTTTTATTATTAAAAGCATTTGCTTCCATTTGGAGTTTGAGTAATATATGCGTTCTTTGTTTGGCTTTAATCCCCCTGCATTTAACACAAAACTTTACTTTTGCAAACCACTATTTGATATCCTGCACTGTTATGGGCTTATGGTGGACATCTTTTGAGCAGAGGAGGCCAAGTCATGGTATCTTCAGGTGGCCTGTTTTGTTATTCTTCAGTTTGTTTTATTTGCTTTAAAGAGCCATATTCTACCCGGGGAAGAAAGGTTGAAGTTTTTTTTATTTTATTTTTTACCGTGAGTTCAAAGCAGTGGCACTGCCAGATTCAAAAGGTCCAAAAGCCGAGCAGATCTAAATATGTATTATGAACACAGTAAATGGGAGCTAAATGTAACACTTAATAGTATAAAGATTAAAAGGGTGAACACATAGTTTTAACTGGAAAAAGCCCACAATGATGTGTAATCACTTTGTTACTGTCTGTATCTTGTGTAACGATACCTAAATTCTTTTTTTAAATAAAGTCCATGATTTTTATTGTCACTCAACCCCTGTGTTTCTCAGGATCTGGGTCTCTTCTGGTTTCCTTGTATATGTAGATGGTTCTTTCCATTTTATATAGCAATTATCTGTAGTGTGGTTTCTAGAAACAAAGACTGAGAAATGCTTTCTCAAACAGTAACTGATATTTATTTAGAGACAAATATTACAGTTTCGAGATGGAGATCAGTACTGTTTATTCGTCATCGGGAAAATGCTAGTTTCAGCTTTGAGTTTTTAGTCATTATATACAAACGGGTCATTCAAATTTATGCAAAAATTTAAAATTTTAACATTTAAAACATTCTGAAATGTTTAGGATTAGACACTTAAGACCCTACTGTACTTGGATTCAGTAGTTTCATCATTTTAAATATGCAAACAATGTGTGTGCACTAATGTTCAAATGTTTGGGTCAGCAAGATTTTTTTAATCATGGAATAATCCTAAAAATCCTCTGCAAATATATTAAGCAGCACAAATATTTTAACCTCTTAAGACCCTCCGGCCTCATATGAGGACATTATATTTTAGTGAATTTCTCTGAGACTCTACATGCCACAGTTTTAAGTCTAGATGTCCTGTACAGAGCACATTCAGGGCTTTTTAGAGATAAATGTTTGGATGTTTCACCATGACCACTCCTTCTCCTTGGTCTTCAAAAATGTCTGAAATTAATTTAGTGACACTCTTATGGAAATATGATATTTTGTAATTATTTAAATCTGACTAATTTTTAAATTGTGTGTCATAAATCAACATCTCAGGAAAATGTTATGGGGTTTTAAATCAAAATATGACTTTCTGTTACGAAAAAGGATGCTGATTTCATACATGTCCTCATATGAGGACATCAGGACTAAAAGCATGTTTATTACACATTTTGGGAGACATAAATGAATAGGGAAAGAAATTACATTTCAATATTCTATGAAATATTATATATTATGAAAATCTTGTCAATTATTACTCCCATTATTAGACTTCTTTTTTCATTACATGTTGCCCCAAAAACACATTAATATGCAAATTAGATTTAGTTTATAGTTACATTGTATATAGTAAGAAAACCTGTTTATGGCCATTTTACACACATTTTGCAGAAAGATAAATGGTATATCGAATCACTCTGTTCACAGTTGAGAATCATCTTTATACAAAGTTTGGTAAAAAAAAAAATAAAATATTGAAAACTAAAAATGTATTGGTGATTTAAAAAATCAATTGTTTTTGCCTATGCATGTTCATTCATGTCTTTTTATTTTTTTTAAAGAAATTAAGTCCCGATGTCCTATTTTTTTTTTTTTTTTACATTATTTTAAATGCTCTAAACAATGTAAAGACATGAAAAAAACAATTTTTTTCCTAAAATCTTTTTCGGGTCTTAAGAGGTTAAACATTGATGATAATGACATGTTACTTGAGCACCAAATATATATTAGTATGATCATGTGACACTGAAGACTGGAGTAATGGCTGCTTTGCCACCAAAGGAATAAATTCCTTTTTTTTTTTTTTTTTTTTTTTTAATACATTAGAATACAGTCATTTTAAATAAATACGTAAAAAGAGACTTATTTCAAAAACTGTAAAATTTTCTCTTATTGACCCCAAACTTTTGAACAGTGTGTGTATACATTATTTTTGTATACTGGTAAACATAGTGAATAAGCTGTAGTGTTTTGCATGAGTGAATTGAGTAGTGCAGTCTAGAAGAGTGGGTCGTTCTCTGATTTCCACAGGCGGTTCTTCCCTCCAAACAGACAGGGAAGTTTATGGTTGGCCTTCATCACCACAGCAACTGTGCAGGAATCTGGTTTCCTAATGGCCTCGCACCAGGGCGGGTAATCGACTGGCTGCTTTCCACTAGAAGACAGTAAAGAACAATGAGCTTCAACATCAGCTGCATGTAGTGAGTGCTTGCAGTCATGTAAGTATGCGCTTCTGAAACTCACTGTTCACAGCAGCCCACTCCAAAAGGCTCGAAACACACACACTGGAAACATTCGTTATTTATCCAGGCCTCGCCGATGTCAAATACACGGCTGTTGTGTTCACAGCTGGCTGCAGCGAAACGGTGATCATTAACACTTTAAGACAAGTCATGCATCATATTTAGCCCAGCCTATACTGTGTTGTATTGTATTGTTTAGTCCAGTCCAGTTTACCTTTTGAGTTGAAGTAGCATTCTCCACTGCTGGATACTCCGTGAGAGAGCTGGAGGATGCTGACCACGCAAAATACAGCTAGTAAAACGTTCATCTCGTTTGTCTGCATGTCTAGAAGAAAAATAGAGGGTAAATGAGAACTATACATTTCTTCTCAGTTGTTTGAATTATTGGATTCAGCTGCTATGAGGTGCTATTGATATTTTGTTTTGAAAAAATGCATCAATGATAGGATACTGAAAGTTTGCTATTAGGAGTGATTTTAATACTTTTAAAAGTGTTATATTTAATCTAAGCAAATGCGGTACAAAATCGGTCATTCCAGGGCATTCATTAAAAGAATGTAAAAAGTTTGGCTTTGATCCTTATGCCATATATATATATATATATATATATATATATATATTTATATATATATATGTTATATCACATTACTATTGTTGTTCTGTGGTGGATAAAAGTATCATTTTATCACAAGACAACATTTAACAAAGTGAGAGAATTTTTTTAAATTGATTCCTATTTATCATTTCTCGTCTTTTTCTTGTCCTTTTTTTTAACCAGTTTTGCGTTATTTAGTGTAAAATGTAGTATTTAGCTGTGTATTTTGAATATATTACAAACAGATATTAGGGAAGCCAGATATGATTTAAAAGAAAGCTAATAACTTTAATCTTTTATTTGTCATTATAAAGTGGGTTTCATATTTAAACTTATTATTTATAGTAGCCTATTTTTATTTGTTTTCATGTGAAGTATTTGGTGAATATTATTATGCTTTTTTATTATTGTAAAGCACTTTGCACGGCATTATTTGTACATGGTCAGAAAAGAAAGTGCAAAAAAATGTACCTGTACAACAGCTTGTCACTGGGGCAGTAACCTCAAAGGGACATCTTTGTACCTTCTTTGCCCCTAAAGGGAGCATATTAGTACCTCAGAGTATTAATAAGTACCCTTAAGGTAGTAATATGTACTTTTATGATACTATTAATCCTTTATAGGGGTAAAGAAGGTACAAAGGTGTCCCTCTGAGGCTACTGTCCTGGTGACAAGCTTTTGCACCAGTAAAAGTACAATTTTTGGCACATTTTTTTTTTCTGAGAGTGTATTAAAAAGTTGCTATACAAATAAAGTTTATTATTATTATTTCACATATTGTGTTCTTAATAATGTCTTCTGAAAATTGATTATACTTTTAGCATCACATTGATGCTTTTAGCATCATATAATCTAAAAAGAAAGCCAAATCAGCATCATACCTTTCAGGATTCTTCCCTTTTCCCTCTTTTCTTGTTTCCGACCTCTGTCCTCGTCTGGTGTTCTCTGTCTGGAAATGTGTTCATGTGTTCTCCCTGATGCTCTGTCACACAGCAGCTTTATATACCTGCATCTCTCTCCTCTCATCTTCACCTCTCCCCCTTTGTCTTTTATGTTTATCCTCACTCTTTTCTTTCTCTGTTTTCTTTCTTTCTGTGCACACAGAATGTTTTACTGCTGATAAGATGGGTGAACTTAAATTGCCTAAATTACTAGGTTTTCTGTTCTATCCTATTCTATTCTATTATTATATGCATTTCTACAACCATAAATGATAAAAAACAAATGAGTAAACTGGTTTCAGGAACTGCAAAACATTGGATTTTTTTTTTATTAATGTAACTCTATATTATATTATATTATATTATATGTACAACTGTAATTGCCAAAAAAATTTAATAAATTGACATTAGCAGCATATTATATATGTGATCTCGACATAACGAAAGTTGTTTTCTCATTATCACGACATAACAAAAGTTGTTCTCTAAGTCAGTGGTTCCCAACCACGATCCTGGAGGCCCCCCAACACTGCATGTTTTCCATGTCTCCTTAATCAAACACACCTGATTCAGATCATCAGCTCATTAGTAGAGACTCCAAGACCGGAAATGGGTGTGTCAGACAAAGGAGAGATGCAAAATGTGCAGTGTTGGGGGGCCTCCAGGAACGTGGTTGGGAACCATTGCTCTAAATTACATAACTGCGCCAACAGGTGGCAGTGTAGAACTAAAAATAACTGATTGGGGCCTGTATACTGTATATCCACATTACTGTACATGTTTGGGACAGAGTAAGGACCTCTCCGTGATTGCTATAATTTGTGTAGTTCATTACTGACATTTAATTAACTTAAAAATGTTAAAATGCTTCAATAGAAATGATTATTTTTGCTTGGAAGTGTATCTGTTATCGTTACGTTCTTACTGCTGCACGACTCGTTTCACTACCACAATAACATTCAGTGAAACTTATTGCTTATTAAAACCAATGTTGACGTCACTGTATAGTATTCTGTTTGCAACCTATAGGCTATCTTTATTTGTGCATTTTTCAAGAACACGATTGTTAGTTAATATGGTTAAGCACATTATTAATATGGTGAATACTGAATTTGATATTTTAATATTACCTTTTTAAATATATTACCGCACTTTAAGTGTTTTTGCAACGTTTTGTCGCACTGTTTATGATTGAAATATTGCTGCGGGTGCTTAATATGGATTGCAAATGGCCAAAACTTGCATTTTGTTCAGAAATACCTTTGTTTTCTGCTTATGAGAGGTGATCTAAATATTTGCGGCTGGGAAACAGATGAAAAATTGACATGCTTGTCCAGCAGTTCTATGGATGTTTTGCCCTCCAAGTCTTCGAGCCGGTCACGTGGCTGAAAGCTTTGAACACTTACCTCATACATTGCCTTTTCAGAGGTCAGAGGTCACATTATAACTCTTAGATGCTGATGATATTTGACTTGATATCGGAGAGGTCACTCACCAGATTGTGTTTAATCATCAGGGTTGACGTCACTGTCTGAGTGTGCATGTGTGTGTTAAAGAGCATCTGTACACACGGTATTGGCTGCATGCACACAGATAACATGCTGCTGTGTGTTCCATACACATGCACACACATGCAAACATGCCTGCAGAGTATTTGACGTCATTGATCGCTCTTGCAACCTCTGTGTGTCTGACTGAATGTATTTTTTTGTCATTCATTCGTGAATATGGAAATCTTTCTGGATGTGTATTGTTGTGGCAGTGAGATGTGGAGAAACTCAGATAACCGAGTGTAAAGAGATGTTTGGGAAGACAAGATTGTGTTTGTTCAATTGTCTTTTATTGTCTGTCTTTACAGCATTGCTAATGCAAACACACCTGCTGCACAGTATTGTAGTACACACACACACATCCATACTAACCTCTCTTGCTACAAAAAGTCTTTCTGCAAATTATAAGCATAACATATAACAGTTTTGGACAAGTGTGCAGAATGAAATGTATTTGTTCTTCAAACAGAAACTAAAAAGGGATGATGAATGTTTTGGAACATATAGTAACTTGGAATAATTTTATAAAGTACACTTCCAGCCATTCACACAAAACTACATCATTACATCAAGTTATTTTAAAAATCTGTTGCAAATTTTAAATCTGTTCTGTTGCACAGTATCAAAAAACTGTACTTTGGATACATATCTGATTTCCACTGCTGCCAGCAAAGGTAAGTGCCTTCAAAACTGAATGTTTTTTTTTTTTTTAATTTTTTATGAAAAATCAGTTTGTGCATATCTTTTCACTAAAATGCTGCATTTGGAAGATTTTATGCTTTGAGATTAGAAAAACGTAATTTAGCAATGCTGGCAAACAATAAATGTACAGTTCAGAACAAATCGAAACTAAATATTTCTGAATATTCATAACATATAAAAATCTAATTTTTACAGATGTCTGAAGGAAATCAAAGTGAACGGTAATAGCCTACTACATATAATTTAGATAACCATCGAAATTTTTTACTGCTTTTCCATAATGCAGTCACAGTGTCACGTGACGCCCGATAATTTACAATTGTTTTGAAACCATTAGTGAAGAGTCCTTTCTGTCCTTGATTGCTTTTCTACAGCGGTACAGTGAGAATCGGTCATTCACTGAACGAGGCTGAAAAGAAATATGTGACCAGCAGGAGAGAATCAGTTCTGGAGTGTCTTAAAAGACACAACATAAAATGTAGCCTGGTAACTGTATTGCAACCATTCTGCAGTTCAGTTTTATTCATTCATAAAACATTACATAAAACAACATCATTTCAAAACCCTGACAATAAGGTAAAAATACAGACGGCAGTTCTGTTTAATAGAAATATTTATCTTGGAAGGATTCGGGCAAGTCATCTAACAAATTTCACACTCGACTGAACTGAAAAAGGAGAAGAACAGACATACACACACACACACACACACACACACACACAGTAGTTTATAGTAGTATGATGTATGTGGTGTTTTACTGCGTTCTTTGCTGGAAGAGATGCCCAACATCGCACTTGTGGCTTCAGGAGGAGGTGAAAGAGCGATGGTGGGTTTGCTGGGATACTGGATGCACTGTCTCAAGATGATCTGCTGGACTGTGTGCTGTGTCTTGCTGGACTCTCTGGATTGACCTGGTAAATGAACAAACACGTGAACTTAGCTGATCCAGCTGAATATAAACAAATGCTAAACCTTTTTTCATTTTCATAAGGTGCATGGCTTCTTTATACAAAGAACCTAATTGGTCCAGCAAGCTGGAAGCAGTGAAATATGACTTCATACAGAAACTTGTTGATCGTAGTGTCAGTTTCAAGCGCAAAATTTCAGAACTCAAAAAATACTACAGAGAAAAAGACGATTTCAGTTTGACAGACATCTGGGCAGTGCTATTTATAACCAAGATTGTGAAAGAGGTGAGAGAAATACTACTAATGAACAAGTAGGCTTATTTGCATAATTTAAGCCCTAAGGCATGAACTATAATTTAATGTTATTATGTTCACAGCTAAATGGTGTTTTTAGGTATGATGCACAGTAGAGTGACTGCAGCCCCTGGTAGAGTTTACTAAATGTTTTTATGGATATTTGTTTATATAATGTCACATTTATTATTTTCTCACACCAGCAAAAAAGGGCTTTAGACATGAAAATGTATGTTAGCATGTCAAATATTAGCATAAGTGGAGCACTGTATTGTATTGTGCTGTGGATTTTCATTTACATTTCATCCAGATTAGCCTTGGCTTTTTTCTGTCTTAATATATTTTAAAATGTAATTTATTTCTGAATTTTCAGCAGCCATTACTCCAGTTTTCAGTGTCACATGATTCTTCAGAAATCATTCTAATATGTTGACTTGCTGCTCAAGAAACATTTCTTACTATTTGTAACAGGAATGCTGAAAATGGATGTTCTCCTTAAAATTTTTGTGGAAACTATGATACTTTTTTAAGATTGTTTGATTGACTTGTAACTATTTAAAAGTTTTTACTGTTACTTTTGATCAATGTAAGGAGTACATGCTGAATAAAAGTATGTATTATTTTAAACTTACTGACCAAAAACACATATACAGTATACACTATATATGAATTGATTTTAAGTTTGTCTACAGATAGATGAGCAAACTTTCTATAATCTGAGGAACAAACAGAGCACACAAGATCCTTGTCCCATCTACGCTGTGATTGATATGCAAAGCAATGTTCATGGCCTAAAAGCAGGTAATGTCAGTGTGTTTGTGAGCTGTATGTGTTTTCAGTGAATGAGACTTACAGTGTTCTGTCATAGATACGTTTGTTGAGATCACGCCACATGAGACTGGCTACTCCATCACTGGGGCCTTTGTAGATACTTCCAGTTTCGGAAGTCAATTTGACCAAGGAGTTCAAATAAAATACCAGCCCGAGATGGACATGCTGTTCCTGCAAGGTGAGACGATTTATTTATTTTTAGTTCACCTCCCTTTCATTTGTCTATTTGTGTTTATTAATTTATTTATTTTTTCTTTCTGCAGGTCTGTGTGGTAGTGGTCTTGCTAGTCTTTAAAAACTACAGGAGGAACTATTACGTTTAATCAAACGTAAGTTCACTTTGAGTTTTATGATGCTTTCATAAATAGTGTTGGCTAAACCATGCACCACTGCTATGTTTCCATTCAAAGTTTAATGTAGGCTATACAAAAAATTGGAATATCACATCCATATTTTTTTTTTTTTACATCCCATTTGTTCAAAAAGAACAAAATCACTACTTTCTGACAGGACCATAACATTATCAAAAATAAAAGTGGAAGTTACTGCACCCAGGGAAACTACTGTAGCTCTTTTTCCCTATATAATAAATGATTTGTTACTCCGAGCATGCGGATGACACATGCAATAACAAACACTGTCATGTAGATTATATGTGGATCTTGCTATTTCCATCAAGCATTTTTTTAATGAAATGAAAATTAAATTAAATGAATATGGATATTAAATTAAACAACAAGAAATGGACCTGTTACATTTTGTAACTCACGGAAATCTTTCTCTTAATTTAGGCAATGGGATATGGACTGTCATTGTTAAATGCTTAAAGTTACTTACTCTGTGGATCTGGGGGACAACACACAACTTTTTTACAACATGGCAGGTGAGCAAAATATAATTAAAATTTGAGTGCACATTGAGTTGAGTGACATTTGCAGTACTGGCATCACTAAATGGCCACTAACTTACAGTACTAGTACATTTAAGGTTTAGAGCGATAGTTTCATCTCTTGGAGATTTGTATTGCCTACAAATTTCTTATGTTGTACTTAATCAAAAAGAATTTTACCATCATCCCCAGTGGAGGAGGTTTCCTTAATCTGTAAAGAGGAAAAGAGGCGATATGTTGATGCTGGGATCGCCAACAACTCACCTTTTTTACCATTGCTGAGGAAAGAGAGACACATTGACCTCATTGTCTCGCTTGATTTCAGTGAGGATGACCCATATAAAACAACTACATATTGTTTTTCTTATTAATCTGCATAGTGCATAATTACTAATAATATCCCCTCTTTCCACATGTACATACTCTAATATACTGTTTTAATTTACAGTCACTGATAAAAACCCAACATACATGCAAAGAACTGCACATCAACTTCCCTGAAATCCCTGAAATGTCAGAAGAGGAGAAATCTGCTCCAAAGGACTATATGTGTTTAAAGGCCAAAATAAACCGACAGTAATTCATATTCCTCTTTTCAACATTGTGAATTGTGGAGGTAATTTCCAAGTACTGATTAGTGTACTGATTGTTTAATTTTCATAATAATAATAGTAATTATTATTGATGTTGTTGTTGGTGGTGGTGGTGGTGTTATTTGATGTATAAATTAATATAGTCAAGATTAAGAATTTTATAACCATATGCAGAAAATAATTCAAAGAAAAGAAAAGAAAAGAATTCAAGGGAAAACATCGCATCATTGTTCTGTTTGTTGATTTTCAGGTGTAGTTTGTCACATCACAATGAAAATTCACTGGCTTTTCTAGATCTTGCCCATTAGATGGCAGCAAAGAACAGGCGATTATAATGAGAGAGTTTGTTCGTTTGAGCTGTCTGAGAAAGCGATAGAGACCCAAAAATCAACATAATCAAAACATTTTGTGGAAAATAGTTTATATGAAATTGTATTTTTTGTTATTTTGGTCATGGGTGTTAATAGGCCTATTAATGCAAGTTATTAGCCTCTAATGTCTCTTCTCTTATTAAAGTTATGTTAAAAGACTTTCTCCAACACCCTTTGGCATGAAACAAGATGCAGCAATTTGACCTTCAGCCAAAGCACACACACACCAAAAATATTCGGCTAACAAATTGTAACTCTTTAGATTTTTCTCCATGTGTTTTGAGTTCATAGTGCATCAGAATCAAACTAAAGAGAATATTTAGAAATATTTTTGCTGTTTTTATACTGAGTTGTTTTCCATTATAATCCATTATATAAATCATTTATAATGTTATACTTTACACAGACAATGAATATGATTTTAGATAGGGAATAAGTAATAAGTGCAGAAGTAGAATTCTTAAGAAAGAGATCTTTTTTATCTTTTAATACCATAGTACAATATGTTGTAGACTATCATGGCATAAGCATTTTTTTCCCCCCAAAATCCATATCCCAAAGCAATTGCAATTATGAAGATACTAACTTACAAAATTGATACTGAAGCAACTATCATGTTTAATCAAAATGTTTACATGCTTTCGTTTTATATGTAAATCCAATGTTTTTAAGACCCACAATAAAACTGACCCCAAAAAACGTAGTCTTCAGTTTTCTGTGGAGATTCTCCATGCATTAACATACTCATTTAGCAGATGCTTTTAACCAAAGCAGTTTACAGTTTACCAACAGTATAACAACCAATTTATAATAGGGAATCAATAATTTTATAAAACAATTTTAAGGTTACATCAGAAGGGCTACTGGAGAGATGCAGATAGTTCAATATAAATCCATAATTTTAAAGCTGTCTAACCAGTCTAAAGTTGCTAACCAGTAACACAGACCTTTTCAATTAGGTCATCTATTTAATCCTAGAAATCTTTTTAGTTTAGAATTCCTTTTACAGAACGCTGTCTTGAATTCAGACTGCTGTTATTCTTTCACAATTTAACTTGAACTGCAGTTTGAATTTGAGGGCAAAGATCCCTGCAATAAAGAAAGAAAAGACAGATTTTAAGATGAATTCAAACTCTAAGATCAAGATTAATTTACTTATCTTAGTGATTAGTATTCATATCGTGAATGCATGCATATCTGTGGGAAGAAGGAAGAAATTCTTCAAAAAACTCACTTTATGGTAGATTCGTTCTTGAGGACTTCTGCAGTGGCATTCACAAAGGCACAGACTGGACTTTGGTTCTGGAGCTTCTGTTTAAGACCATTAATTTCTTCACTCCATTTTGTCTTTTCACCGCCAAAAGTACCTCAGAAGAACCAAAGAGAGGTTATCTATAAGCATCTCTTTTCTTTGTTGGTCTATGTTTGCCTCCTTTTTATGTATTTTTTTGCAACCTAAGCCCAAAGTATACCTCAGTTTAAAATGTACTGATGCTAAAGAAGGCAACACAATGCTAACTATCACAAACGATCACAAAACAGTTGTGAATCATCCAGGTAACGACACTTGTATTAAGATTCAAGGGTATGTAAACTTCTGAATGGGTCATCGGTTATTATTTTGTCATTTGGAGTATATGTAAACATCTGTTGTGTGAAATAGCTTATTCAGGACAGTACTAAATAAAAGTAATTTTCAAGATCCCTCTTCATTTGTTACAATTATTAACATTTTGCATATTCTGCGAGGGGTATGTAAACATATGAGGAGAACTGTAGGCATATATATTTTATTTTAGGTTTCTATATATGAAAACATTTAACTGCCTTAATTTTCAGTTTATATCTTTTTTTTGTGTGTGTGTGTGGGGGGGGGTCCTTGCTAAACATATAAACATACCCTCAATGTCACTCTTCTCCTTCTCCACGGCTGCAACGTCATTACTCAACACCGCCTTTGAAACACAATACAGAGGCAGATTTTAAGAAATGAGAACAGAGCTAAACTGCAGCACTTGTTACATAGAACACCCACTTTAGTCTTCGCATGATACGTTTCTTGAGCATTAGCTAAAGCAGATACCAAAACAAAACAACCGAATAAATGAATACATATACAAGACTGTTTGCGACCTATGACTTGGCTAGGCCTATTCTTTTGAATTGGCTGACAGTAATGCTGGTTATACTCGTGTGGTTACTGCCAGTTCAGCAGGTCTTGTTAAACCTGCTTTAAATTTAAGTTCCATTACTTTGCACAGCCCATATCAAACAATATGAAAATACTTCACAACACACTATCATACTGTCATATGTCAAGTAAAATTTTACTAATTTTTTCACTCACCACTGAATCCTTGCATGCTTTTACTTCTTTGTCCTTTTCCTCCTTAGCAGTGTTCAACTTCCCGACCTCATCCTGAATTTCCTTGAACTCCTTGTCTACATTGTCAAATTCCTTCTGTGTGTGTTCAACTGTTAAACCGTAATTATTTATATCCAGATCTTTTTCTCTCACCTCTGCCTCCGAGAACTCTACTTCATTTGTTAGTTTGCTCACCAATTCCTTTTTAAAGTGTATATATCCCACCAAGCCCATGATCACCAACATTATTAAACACAGGATCAGGGATGAGCATGACTTCCTCTCCATTGTATGTATATGTCCAAAAGAATTTTTAAAATCAGCTTATAAATGTTAATTAATGGGTTTTATTCTCAAACTTCCTATCAATGTCTTTCTTATGTCAATAAGGTTTTTATCTTAGGCTACCTTTTTTTTTTTTCAACCAAAGTGAAGTACATGCGTGTATATGATGAAAATAAGTGTTTGGTTCCTAAAGGAAAATACAAACAGAAAAACGAGGTGAAAACAATTAATGTGCAGTCATAATGTCACATTTAAAAATAATAATAATAATAATAATTTACAACCATAACGACATATTTTTAAAATATAGGCCTATTAAATAAAATTATTTGATTATTATCAGGCCTATAAATGGTCTTAGTCACAGGTTCTTTCCATACCTTAGATATTTCTTTTACACCCTTGTTGAAAAAAACTTCCTAAGCGTCTTTGCTGGCCTTAAATGGTTTAGACAAGTCTAGCTAGTAGTCTCCCAGCCTCGACAAACTCTTCTTAGCTCTCTATAGGTCACAACGTTGAAATGCAAAACATCCCGCCGTCTGGATTATTAACTTGTAGTTTAATATTTTGTCTTACAATGAACCCGTCTTATAATTAATTGACGAACAGTGGCGTGCACTCGTCTTTAATCGCTAATAGTTAAGTGCCCTTTCGGTCGTATTGAAGTGCCCCACCTCAGGGGGACTCCCAGACACCCGCGATGTCGCCTTTGACCAAGTGAGGTCTGTGCACGCCATTGTTGACAAATATGTCAAAACAGCAAAGGCTTGTTACATATTTTAGCACTACACATACGAAAGCATGAATATGCCATTCAAATGAGTATCCTTCAGTAATTAAACTCACCTCTGCCAGGAATATCACAGAATAAGCATAAAACAACAAAAAGACCAAGAGTAAAACAACAATTTTCCCTCTGTACGCCCTTTTTCTCTCTTACATCTAACTAGTAATGCGTTACTTTTCCTTCTCAGTCATTCACAGATGACCAGTCTGACCAGTTAAGCAAGAAGTTTCATTTCGGGTTTTTTTTTTTTTTTTTTATCTCCTCACTAGTATGATAAGTGGCCGATTTAAATAAAATCATGTTTGATTATCACCGCCACGAAGACAGACATTTAACCATAATATAGTCTGGTTTTTTTTTTCACTTTTTTATTGCTGTACATGATTACCTTAATTTTTATGTTGTTCAAGTCTGATTGGATTTTGCTCGTTAGAAGAGTTTATTCCCAGCCTTATCGTACTCTTGAGGTCTTTTAAATCGCTGTGGCTTGTAAATTGACTGTTAAAAACCTAACCTTCTTCAAACATTAATTAGACATGCAGCGGCTAAGAAGGATATTTACATAGTAAAAACAAGTGGCTGTTTATGTGTAGGCTACACAAGTGGGAATGAACAACGCACGTCCGGGTGGCACGCGTTTATGCCTCCTTCTCTTCTGGAGTTCCGCATTTCCTTCAACAGCAGCTGGCAAGCTCAAGGAACATGCTTGCAAGACTTTCAAGGAAATTGCAGCTCAGGTCTGCCCTCTTCTAAGTCACAGTCACAGCTCACTCCATTCACGTAGAGACAGTCACATGACTGTGATAGTAGTGCATTGAGGAAACAAAATTCATCTATTTGTTTATTAATATTATTTTCACTTCTTTTTATTTATATTTTCCTAATTATATAATTGCATTCCACATTGCAAAATGTCATTCTGAAAACAGACAAAGCAATTCAAATACACAAATTTTCTGTTGCTGATAGCTAACTCCTTCCATAATAATAGCTAGAATAGCAATGTTGATCGACTCCTACACCTACACCACGAACATGACTCGCCCAATGGCGTGAGCTGTGGCTTGGCTCATCTGTTTGTTCAATAAACGGCTGATGGGTGGACTATCCGGAAAGATTGTTTGAAAGAAATGTTTATTTTTGCCATTCTTTTCTGTGACGCTATAGGCGCAGAAATGACATGCGCTTTAGTTAGCTCGGTCATTCACCTGTAAATTTGTATCCACAGAGATATAGAATAGACTAGTAGCCTATCAACCCTAAATTCCTACCACAACGACATGTTTGCATTGCTGAGTGCCATTGTGACATGCTGTCCCACAGTGCTGGTTCATACGTGAATGCTTTGTAATTGGATCGAAAAACAGACCTTTTGTCGTTTTGTAATGTGAAACGCATCACATTCTTTATCCCCACGGCTTGTGGCCTTAACTCGTTCTTCTGACTCAAATTGCCAGGTATGTACTGTGTATGTACTGTATGGTACACCTTGTTTTGCTGTTTACTGACTTTATAACCTGCAATCAAAACACCTTTACTAAGGGTGTGTATTAAAGTCTGGATTCTATGCTGCATTCCTGCAGATAAGTGTGATCAGTATGTGAATGAACTGTCCTGTGACGTTGTTCAACTTCTATAGGCTGTCTATATGTATATAAAGTCGAAAAACTGCAGAAACATGTATGAAAAACGTATGTCTTTTAACTAGACTCTGATCGCAGCTTCTATATAAAGAATATAGCACACTAGGAATTGCAGGATCTTGTACTTTTGTTAGAGCTTAAACTTTTATTTTTATTGATTATTTTTTACCCCATTTTATTGTGGAAAAAATGAGAAAATCTTAATATGGTTTCTTTGGGAAACTACAGTGCAGCAAAAAGAGGATGTGTTGAGCAAACTGATAATGATTTTGCATGGACAATGGGCATGGCCTTCAAGCTGGGTGGTGGGATTTATGTGCCCTCTAGTGGTGCAATATTGTGCTGGTAACTTTTAGGTTATATTGCAACCAGACAATAAGAGCATTGACATTGGTATTTGTAATCTGTGGATCATGATAACCATCATTTTATTTCTGTGTTGCACAGTTTGGTTTAATACAGATATGCTATAACATTAACAGATAAAACTCACTTAATGTGTCAGCCTTCTGCTCAATAACAGTGAGTGTAAAATCTTCTGATGTACCTTTTCAATTATGTGATGTCTAATTGTTTAATATCCAAAGAGATATTAATCAGTTCCAAAGAGAAATACAAAACCTGTGCTAATTTGGGAAAAAGTTCATAAAAAGATTAAATCCAACATTTAGTAAAAATAAAGGAATACAAGAAATTCATATGCAATTTCTATTTATTTTATTTTATTTATTTATTTTTTGCTGCAATGTAAGGAAATAGAAAATCCTTTCTGCACCAAAATGACCAACAATATGAGAATTTATAAGTCAGTATATAATGAGTGTTTTGGGTAAACTATTCATTAAATGGCAGTAAAAAAATCTGTTTCTAATTTTGGATGAATGATGACAGTGGCTTTACCCCTGCAACTGAACAATGACATTAAAGTTCAACTGTCTGGAAATATATCACTCTGTAGCTCAAGTCTGGTTGTCCAGTGAAGCTAAGCAGGGTTGAGCCTGGTGGGTACCTGGATGGGAGACCTCCTGGGAAATCTAGGTTGCTGCTGGAAGAGGTGCTATGGAGGCCAGCAGGGGGGGCTCACCCCGTGGTCTGTGTGGGTCCTAGCGCCCCAGTATAGTGTTGGGGACACTATACTGTCAACAAGCACCATCCTTCGGATGAGATGTTAAATCGAGGTCCTGACTCTCTGTGGTCATTAAAAATCCCAGGATGTCTTTCGAAAAAAGTAGAGGAGTGACCTTGGCATTCTGGCCTCTGACCATCATGGTCTCCCTAACAATCCCCATATCTGCCGATTGGCTTCATCACTCTGTCTCCTTTCTAGCAGTAAGCTGGTGTGTGGTGGGCGTTCTGGCGCACTATGGCTGCTGTCGCATCATCCAGGTGGATGAGGAGATCCCCCTTACAATGTAAAGCGCTTTGAGTGCCTAGAAAGCGCTATATCAATGTAATGAATTATTATTATATCATGGTAATTGAAAAGGCACATCAGAAGATTTTACACTAACTGTTATTGAGCAGAAGGCTGACACATTAAGTGAGTTTTATCTGTTAATGTTATAGCATATCTGTATTAAACCAAACTGTGCAACACAGAAATAAAATGATGGTTATCATGATCCACAGATAACAAATACCAATGTCAAAGCTCTTATTGTCTGGTTGCAATATAACCTAAAAGTTACCAGCACAATATTGCACCACTAGAGGGCACATAAATCCCACCACCCAGCTTGAAGGCCATGTCCATTGTCCATGCAAAATCATTATCAGTTTGCTCAACACATCCTCTTTTTGCTACACTGTAGTTTCCCAAAGAAACCATATTAAGATTTTCTAATTTTTTCCACAATAAACTGGGGTAAAAAAATAATCAATAAAAATAAAAGTTTAAGCTCTAACAAAAGTACAAGATCCTGCAATTCCTAGTGTGCTATAGTCTTTATATAGAAGCTGCGATCAGAGTCTAGTTAAAAGACATACATGTTTCTGCAGTTTTTCGACTTTATTAACACAAGAATGATATTTCAATACAATTTCTGGTGCAAGTTAAAGGCAATTTTTGATGTGAGAATGTTGAACCAAAACATTTAAAATAGTGTATAATCACTTACAATTTGTGTTCCGAAGATGAACAGAGGTCTTACGGGTTTGGAATGACATGAGGGTGAGTAATTAATAACAGAATTTTCATTTTTGGGTGAACTATCCCTTTAAATTATTTAGCCAACAGAGCTTATCTGGACAGTTTTTTCAGTCTAGGTTAAGGAAGATATGTATTTCTTTGATGCACAAGCAGACCATGAATTATGTAAACAGACTTTTTTATTCAGTGTATTTTCCCAGTCTCCAGCATTTTATTCAGAGAAACATGAATGAGCAAGCACTGTGTTTTGGAATATGCATGTATCACTGAAGATCACCCTGATCTGTTAATGGATTTTGTTTGTGCTTCTATTTGGGTTTCCTACAAAAAAGAGTTTCCTGCAGCTGATATGATTCATTTGTGGTGAATGTATCTTAACAAAGTTTTTGATCCAGCACTCACTAGGTCAACCACATACCATCTTCAAAGTAACTCAACATTTTGTTCACACACTTGAACATACAGTTTGTTGTGTGGTGTAATTATTGTAACTTGTTGAAAAACTTAATAATAATGATAATTATGCTGATAAAGTGATATCTGATTATATTATGTGTACATCTATAAGATGTAGCCTACTATACATCAGACGATCACCAAAAAAAAAACATGAAAAAAAGTAGTGCTGGGCAATGATTAATCGCATCCAAAATAAAAGTTTGTGTGTACATAATATATGTGTGTGTAATGTGTATATTTATTATGTATATATAAATACACGCACATGCATGCATATTTATTTATTATTTAAGAAAAACATTTTATGTTTGTATATTAAATATATTTCTATATAAATTATATGAATATAAATATATACATGTACATGTAAATATTTTCAAAATATATACTGTATGTGTGTGTCTTTATATATACATAATATATATACACACATATTTTGGATGTGATTAATCATGATTAATCGTTGCCCAGCACTAGACAAAAAGTTACCATATAGTCAAGCAACTAGGTTTCAAAGAAGTCTTTTATGGTCACCAAGGCTGAATTTATTTGATCAAAAATAGTAGATCCTTCAGAAATCACTCTAATATGCTGATTTGCTGCTTGATTATAATAATATTGTTGATTATAATTTATTCAGGATTTTTTAATGAATAGAAAGTTCAAAAGAAAAGAATCTATTTGAATTAGAAAACTTTTGTAATATTATAAATGTCTTTTCTGTCACTTTTGATAAATGTATGATATTTGATAAAGGTATTAATGTATTTTTCTTACTAACCAAAAACTTTTGAATAGTAGGCTAGTGTATCTGAAAATTCTGCTTTGCCATAATAGGAATAAATTACATTTTAAAATATATTAAAATAATTTATTGGAATCCTTAAGATTTTTTTTTTTTTTTTAAAGTTTCCACATCCAAAGAAATCTTAAATCAAAATGATAATAATAATCAATTGTTAATGCTAAGGCAATGATTGTTATGAATTTAAAACACAGCAACTTGACATTATATTAAGATACCACATTATATTAAAATACCACATTTAACATGCCATATTATTTATTTATTGCCGTATTTTTATTTATTTGAAGAAATTATTATATAATACTATTGTATATAATTGATATATTTAATTTTATTTATTTTATTTTTGTTTGTTTATTTATGCAATATTTATTCATTTGAATTCAATCAAAAATGTATGCCCTCTCCAAAGCAGAAGGAAGGAAGCAATATTGACCCTCCAGTGCAACTAGAGCCGTAGGCCCACTTCCCTCCCGCCAAACCATCATTGGAAAACCTCAATGCAGTCTGTGTTCATGGCAATGGCCGCTCCAGATGTCCTGCCAGCTGCCTCGGCTACAATCATCGTGCGGGAACTGCAGTAAACGGAGCTGAAGCGTGGTTCAGTCAGTGCTGCCAGACAGGTGTAGCACAAGAGAACAGCAGATCCTTTTCTGCGTCAAACATAAAATATTTTTTATACAACTGACTTTCTATTTAACGACTTTGTATTTAACATAAAAACATTGTAAGATATAGCCTAACACTTTCATTGTACAAAAAGAGAGAATAGAATATTAACAAAGAACACTGACATCAGTCTAGCCAGAGTTCAAGCACTTTCAAAAACATCCATTATAATCACTGAAGCTATTTACATTGTGAAATGAATCTCTTACATCGTAGGCAACACATATCTGCACTTCTGTTGTTTCTGATGAGAGAATACGCCAGAGAGCAGCGAGCGCAAGCACTGAACAAACACCGGCATTTCAGCGATGACTCATCTGAACGCCTCTGATTGGCCATTGCATTCATAAGCTCAACACAACGTGTATGATTGGCAGGGCCGGCCCCTAGCATAGGCGACATAGGCTTTTTTTTTTTTTTTTTTGGTCGGACCAGCTCCTACACCCATATATTAAGCAAAATAATTTCTGACAGTTAACATAATTTTAGTACTGATCGATCATCGAACTGATTAAAATAATGTTAGAATAAAATAAAATTGACATCAACGAAAAATCATAAGATTTGACAACATGTCATGTTGGACTAATTTAAACACTTTCTGTGTCATGACGTAATTATAATACATCATCATAAGGCATTAATTATGCATGGCGCACCAGTTAAAATAGTTTTGCCATTAATGTGCTCTTAAAGGAGTAGTTCACTTCTAGAACAAAAATTTACAGATAATGTACTCACCCCCTTGTCATTCAAGATGTTCATTTCTTTCTTCAGTCGTAAAGAAATTATGTTTTTTGAGGAAAACATTTCGGGATTTCTCTCCATATAATGGACTTCTGTGGTGCCCCAGAGTTTGAGCTTCCAAAATGCAGTTTAAATGCAGCTTCAAAAGGATCTAAACGATCCCAGCGGAGGAAGAAGTGTCTTCCGAAACGACTGGTTATTTTCTAAAATAAGTTACAATTTATATACTTTTTAACCTCAAATACTCCTCTTGTCTAGCTCTGCATGAACTCTGTTTTTTCCGGTTCATGACAGGGTGTGTCGAAAAACTCCCATCTCATTTTCTCCTCCAACTTCAAAATCGTCCTACATCGCTGCAGAAGTACCGATGTAGGATTAGTAATTAGACTAACTAGCTGGCTAACATCTACAAATAAATTACAAAATGCAGCCTTTATTTTGTTGCCTTTGTTGTCTGTTAGACTATTTTAGGCATTTCATATTGCTCATATTTTTCTTTGTTGTAATAAGTACTTGTCACTGTAGGCATAGTTGTGGGTTGCATTTCTCTGTTTGGGAGTATAACTCATGTCTGGTCTCTTCAATGTTTTAACAGATTCACTCATAAAATACCTACAAGGTGCATTTATTTATTATCACAATTTATTTACTACTTATTTATGCTAATACTTATCAGTATTTATGTTATATTATATTATAGTAAAGTTTTGAAAAATCTGCATTTTCTGAATATTTTTAGTGGGGGGTGGGGGGCCAGAAATCTAAAATCTGGCCTAGGGCACCAATAGAGCCTGGGCCGACCCTGATTATTGGTTATAATGCGCAGAGCTGTAAAAAGCTTCCAAATGCAGGTTTGAATTTAGCAGCTGGTGACTAGACTGAACGCACTAAACTATCTAATCATATCTAATCATATATATAAAAAAAAACATTATGTGGCTATTTTTTGTCTTGTGGAAGCTGCATTCAAAATTCACTTGGCTCAAAAATCTGAGGAGCATGGTTGAAATCCACTGAAGCATTGAGGCATTCCAGGAAGAGCGGTATTTCGGCTGGGCCCCCCTCTGGTCTAGTGCTAGAGAACAGACTGAGAACAGACATGCTGTATGAAGACAGTTTGTTTCTAGTATTAACCACTGATTAAACACCACACAGTACAGTCTAATCTCTGTTTTCCTTGTTTTTGCAGTGGGAAACTGCCCTGTCCCATTTCTGTATTGAGGAATACGCCACCAAGACTTTGGTCCATGAGTGCTGTGAGAAGAAGGGAGAAGAACAGTGGAACTGCTTTGAAAAACAGGCTCCTAACCCTTCGTACCAATCCCTGTCTGGTTACAGTGCCCCCATAATACCATCTGACACTATTTTCACCTGAGACCCCAACATCTGTTAATGATGTGTTTTCTAAATGCCATATGACAACCGGAACATTTTTATTTGATTTAGCGGCACAAAACCGCTAAATCAAATAAAAATATTTTAACACCTGAGCATTCTCTGTTGAGAGTGAGATAAATATATGTTCTCAAATATGATCCAGCGTGTCATAAACTCAATTCATTTTGATATACTGTATTTTTCAGTCATTTTGCATCTCAAGTAAATGAGAAAATTTTTAAAAAATGTAGTTTAAATGAATTTTTGTTACAAACCCTTTTACGTCTAGGAAAAATTAAGGGCTGCGACATCAAAATACCGAGCATATACTGGAAAGCAATCACACTCAAGCAATCCTGTATCTAGTAAAGTGTCTGTTTATTACAATAAAGTAAAAGGGCAAAAGGTTAACCCAAAATAATTATTTACATAAATGTACAACTTATATAACATTTTGAACCAAGTGAAAAGAATTAGCTTCACAGAAGAATCCAAAAAAGAGAAAAGTACTAGGTCGTGCCAAATCAAAGAAAGAAACAAAAACATAACCAATCTCACTGAAAAAAAAGAAACCTTCTAATCTAACTCAACCATCAGTGTTCACAAGAAAATAAAAATATTCAGCGTCAAAGACGCCCTAAACAAACTACTCTTTAGGCCACTACAAACTAAAAAGATACAGAGGGTGGCACGGGTCTCTAAACTGGTGTTCTTTACACAATTGAAAACTCAGTGTAGTACATGTTGCATATCACGTGATATCTCCTGTTCTTTCCCTCTTCCCTGTTTCATAACAGATTTTACCACTAGGTAACAAAAACGGTAAAAGGTACAAAGAGAAAGAAGATCGAATGAGCCTTGAGACTTTCTTTACCATAAACAGAGTCAAAAATCAGAAGTACATGGCAAATATAAGCATGCAAGCTTCACAAGAAATGGTCAATGCAGTGAGCTCTAGCATACATGGGAACTCCTGCTTCCACCACAGGTGCACTTTTATAATCACATGGCACACCCTTATTAGCGAAATCATGCGGTGTCGTCTTGATGATTGACAGATCAACAAACCAATAAGGTACGCACATCGCCCTGCTGAAAGCAAAAGTAAAAAGAGAAAAAGAAGGGAAGGGGGAAAAACACAGTTCCCAACAGCAACTCATGATTAGCTTTAACATTGGACGTAACTTATGTAATTTATGATAACTAACGTAATTTATGATAACTAACATTGCTTCTATATACAGTAGCAGGTATCAATTGTTAAACTATAGCAAATTTAGTCCACCATGACAAATATAGCCAAATATCTGAAACTTAACAGAAAATGAATAAAACAACTAAATAAATGGTTTATTTTGCAATTTCTTTCATAGCAGTAGTTAAATTGTTCACAATTTCATTAAAGGGAAAAAAAAACTAATTTCACAAACTGGTAAGCAGCTGATAAGTCTACCCTGGAGGGAGTTTTGATCCCGTACACTTCAAAGAATTTCTCACTACTCCATGCTGAAATTGGTATTTGTCTTGCTTTGTTTAGCTTCCAGCAGTGGGATACATCAAGATATTTTATGTTTTTCTAATTGCAGTTCCTCAAGCATGATGCATCACATTATTATCAGCAGAACTGAATGGTTTGCAAGAATCAATGGGAGTATTTCTCTCATTCACTTGAGCAAGCCATTTTAATTAGATAAAAATGTGTGAATAAGCTCAATGTTTTAGAATAGGGTTGAAGAACACTGAAGAACATGTTTTGACTATGCACTGTTTTGACGTTTGAAATAGTATCATGCAGGAGTTTATATAAAATAAAGGCAGATAACATTAGGCCCTTATCTCCTTTCTTCAAGCTCTGCTTGACCCACCAGCTTTGACCCGCCTCTCATTCCCCTTCCAACCCTTTAAATCCAGACACGGCCTTGCGGTATTTTAAAGCTCCCATCAAGACTGAAGAAAAGAGTGCATATTTGCAAACAGGAAAGAAGGACTTTTTATTTAACTTAAAAAACAAACAAACAAACAAACACAAAAAACAATCATGGTTTGGAAAAGCACACTTGTAACTACTTTGATCCTTCATCTAATTTCATTGGCAGGTATGTGCTTTATTTTACAAAACTTTATTGTCTTATCTTCTAATAGAATAAATGTAAACATTAATATATATTTATTTCTCTAACAATGTCCATTGTGGTACCTGCACATTGCATTCAGATATGTTGATGCTACATGGCCCCTTTGTCCTCCCAATGCTTTCCTGTTGTCTCTTTACTGTCCTGTCCTAATAAAAGGCATAAAAAAGATATGCTGATGCTGCATTCTCTAAAACTTCCTGTAGTAATACATTTAAAAAGGACCTTTCCAAAAGAAAAAAGTGACTTTTTAATAGCATGTATTTATATCTTGTCTTTATTCCATTAAGGGGGACAGATCACTGACCCTAACATACTGATGGAATCATCCTTCCCTCCAGCCAGACCTTCGGTTAACAATCTCAATGCAGTCTGTCTTCATGGAAATGGTCGTCCCAGATATCCTGCCTTCTGTTTCCCTTCATCCAGTTACGCTTACGCCCATCGCGCTGGAAATGCAGTAAACAGACTAGAGTCATGGTTGGGTCAGTGCTGCTTTGGAGGTTTGGCCATTGGAAATGGACAGATCCTTTGCTGTGCGAAACAGGCGGTGAGTGCATAGAATGAGAAACATGAGCCAAACAGAAGTCATTTTACTACAGCACTGATAACCAGAAATACAATGATGTCTTTTTTCTTTGCGTTCGCAGTGGGAAACTGCCTTGTCCTATTTCTGTATTGAGGAATATTCCACTATGACTTTGGTCCATGAGTGCTGTGGGAAGAATGGAGAAGAAAGGTGGAACTGCTTTGAAAGACGGGCTCCTAACCCTTCCTACCAACCCCTGTGTGGGTACATTGCTCCCCTAATAACACCTGACACTGTTTTCACCTGGGACCCCAACACCTGTTAAAGGTCTTACTGCCATATGTTTTTATTTCATTTAGCAGCACTCAAACTCTGTCAGTTAATCAACTGTGAATCACAAGAGTCAGAATATAGCATGCTTTTCATGTAATTTAATCATGCTCATTCTTCTAGAAGAGCTATGTATCAATACTTTTATTTTCACATGTATTATTTTATAATCACAGTTGAAGTTCAAAACAAAGTGCACTGAGTGCAGTCAGTTTATTTTCAAAGTGGCAAAAGGATTCAAAGGATCGTTTGACATTTGTTTGCCTGGCAGATGTATTTGTGGAAAAATATCATGAATAAATCACAGATCGTAAATACAGCTGCCCTTCTGTCTGATTCGTAGGGTTATTTATTTATTTATTGGGAATGTAGTGAAAGAATCATGGGAATCAGATAGGTTCTGTTACTGCCTTCAAAAGTGAATAAAACATTTTTGAGAAATGTTCTTTTGTTAAGGTTAGAAAAGAGTTTAAGCATCTTAAATCAGTGACATACCACAACAATTGTAGGGTTATACAGACACTGGCATGATCATAGTAATATAGTAATGTTCCTTTACCAGAAAGTAATTGTTGTCCTTCGATATCCCTTCCATAAAATATTGTTTAATACTACTGTGTATCTCCTGTGTACTTTCAGCTAGGTAGTTAAAGATTAGTTAGTTGCTTTATGTTGGATATGGCAATGTTTAGGTTTATTTACAATCATTAGCAGCTCATATAAGACATTTTTAAATGATTCCTCATTCAATAGAATACCAAAGATCAGTTACAGTTATAGTTCTGGCTCTAAAATCTGATTGGCTAATATTTGTTTTTTAAATATTTGTGTGGTTTGTGCATAATTAGTAACAGATATTATTATTTATTGACTATTAGTGTTAGTGTCTTTTATCATAGCTGCTGTCACTGTACGAAATAAAAAAAGAGGCCGTGCATTTCAGGTCCCTCATAATTTATCGTTTTAATTCATCTCACAAGGTTTAGGATTTAAGTTTATGAATGAACAAATATGTTCATTGAGCCCAGAGAACAGTGATTTAACCCTAAAACAGGCAAGAGTGGAAAAAAAACATTTCATGTCACTTTTTATATAATCTGGACTTAAATAAAACATATTCAAAGGAATTTTTTAAAATATTTTATATATTTTGGATTTTATGAATTGTATCTCCCAGGATACGGTGCCCTATTATGGTATAAAAACAACCAAAGTCATCAATAATTCTGTGATTTATTTGATGCAAACAAATCTGTAATATTCAAAATATGCTGAATGTGTGACATGTCTAAGTGTCCTAAAATTGAAGCACAGACATTTCTTGTATTTTTACATTTCTGAACTGTCTCGTTTTCATTCTCAGAGGTGGGGAATTCCACCCCTTGAGCTCCACTGTTCTGCACGGTTTAGCTCCATCCCTAAACAATCATATAATGTAATTTATGTAACAACATATAATTTTTATGTAATCCTGAATCACGATCAATGCTCAGAAACGTAGGAAGGAGATTGTTAAAAAAAAATCCATGTGACATCAATGGTTCAACCGTAATATTACGAAGCTATGAGAATACTTTTTGTGCACAAAGAAAATAAAAATAACGACTTTATTCAACAATTCGTCTCCTCTGCGTCACCCTATAGCACCATTTTGGAGAGTATCACGTAAACAAGGTATGTACGCAGATGCGTTGTTTACGTTCAAATCAAAACATAAACAACATAAACAGGTACGGTGCTGCTGACATAGAACAGCATACATTGTTTATGTATGTGATACTCTCTAAAAAGGCGCTATAGGGTGATGCAGAGGAGACGAATTGTTGAATAAAGTCGTTATTTATGTTTTATTTGCACACAAAAAGTTCGTAGCTTCATAAAATATCGTAGCTTCATAAAATAACAGTTGAACCACTGATGTCACATGGATTATTTTAATGATCTCCTTGCTACGTTTCTGAGCCTTGATCGTGTTAGGATCCTTGCTGTCTATGGAGGGTCAGAGAGCTCTTCGAATGCATCAAAAATATATTAATTTGTGCTTCGAAGATGAACGAAGGTCTTACAGGTTTGGAACAACATGAGGGTGAGTAATTACTGACATAATTTTCATTTTGGGTGAACTATCCCTTTAATGCAGCACCGCGCAGACCGATCAGTGGCTACATTTACATGCAACCAAATAATCCGTTTGTAATCGGATTGACGGCTCAATCGGACTGAAAAGGCTTCATGTAAACACCTTAATCAATCCGATTGAGCTCGATCGGAATGAAATTTCGATCGGATTGAAGGGGGTGGTTTATTCCTTTTCTAATCCGATTGAGAGTGCATGTAAACACTCGATCGGATTGAAAACCGAAACTGAAAGGACTGCGCATGTGCAATAACGCAGAAATAGCGTAATGACATATGACGCGCGGAACGAGCGGGTCATTCTTTTGAATAAAATGTTGTATAAATGCGTGTCCTGTCATTATAAAACTCTCCTTTCACTCAGCAACTGTGAAGTGGAGCAGGACAAACTCCCACCAGTCCTTGTTTTGGTCTCCCATCCACAGGCAACACGTTTTGTGCACGGGGAGGGGCATTTTTCTGCATGATAAATATGAGCAGCACGGCACTGCGGTTTATATGTGTATTTGTCCAGAAATAGAAAAATGTTAATTCTGCTGTTAAAAACAAATAAAGAAACAGAGAGTAGTTATTATGTGCAAACAGTGTGAGAAACTCTATATTTGTGCAGTGTGCGCATATCCATATATAAACTCGCACATCAACCCGATCACTTTATTTCAATCGGAATGAATTCAGTCCGATTGAACCAAAAATTGTGCATGTAAACGTAGCCAGTGTATGGCATCAAAGTACTGTGAGAGCCATAAGAGAGCAGACCGCTTTCGAATCGCTCTCGCGATACTTTGATGAGGCTGACATACTTCGATCGGTGTGCACAGCGCCGCTTCACGTCGAGCACACCTGTTAGCTTTCGGTCAAACTGACAAAACCAGCACAGAAAAATTGAACCAAGTCATGTGGCCATACTCCGAACAACCTCAACTATGATAATGAAAACAGTATTGGATGAAAAATTCTTCCTCGGGCCTCCTACAAGAGACTAATGAAAGAATAAGTATCCTGTGGTGCACGTTGCCTGTTTAAGGATTATGTGCAGGGGTGCACATAAGTGGTCCGCATGCGCGACCAAAATAAAAAATGCGCTGTATAAATAACTTCTAACAGCGCATTTGCGTACCGACATGGTTGACAGCTGATAATGCACAATTACAATTTTAGATCGACAAACTGTACTATATAAGATTTATATTCAGACTGAAAGCATAAATCTAGGCTATCCCATGCCGTTTTCAAACCACAGTGCAAAACTGTGACATTCATTGACTGACGCTCTTTAATCAGCAGCAGGCAACCCGCCAAAATAAAAGCCTGCTGATTTTAAGTTTGGAAATGATGAAAACGTTTTTATTTATTTATTTTTTAGATGCTTTTATCCAAAGCGACTTACAATTGAGGAATACATAAAGCGATTCTTCTTAAAGAGGCAAACAAAGAAAGTAGTAGTAAATATTAGCATTTTATTTTTAAGTTTACTTTAAAATAATTGTATTTGTATTTAATACTAGGCCTACCTTTTAATTTTAAATAGTATTATCACACATTATTATTTAATTTATTTTATTAAAAAATAAATAAATAAAGTGCAATAATATTATAACTATTATTAATTAATTTTTTTATAGTTATATTTAATGGGTTACGCTATATGCAGTGTGCGGACCAAACCAAATGAGAACCAGGCTGAAAAAATGATGTGCACCCCTGGTTACTGGGTTATATGCCCATTTGAACTAGTCTGTCTCAGGTCTGTATCAGTCGAGCGCCCCCTGTAGAGTAGAAAGCCAGTTTGTCCGAGTTTCATGGCCACCGCGCCCAGCAGGAGGACAGTGCGGCGCAACAACGTCACTTCCGCTTGTTTGGGAGGCTCGAGGAGCGAGGACGCTTCCGTGCGGTTCAGCTGGTTATTTACTTCGGATGGACCCGGTAAAGTAATAAAAACAAGAATTTTGAGTACCTCAAAGATTCACACGAAGCATCGAGCAGTTCAGAACGTAAACAAAAGTTTAACGGCTCTGTTTTTGATCCTCGAGTAAAAAACTAAGTGAATAAGTTGAGGTAAGTTAAGCGCTTTTACCTGTTGTTATTGTGGGTCTCTAGCCATTAAACCATTAGCATGCAAGCAAGCAAACTTTTTTGTTGTTGTGTTGTTGTTTAGCGATTGTTTTATATGAGAAAGTAAAAGTACGACAGGTAGTGTGGAACTAACTAACGTTACCACGCTCCTCCTGTACTTGTCAGGCTAGAATATTACCACACAAAGTTAAGTAACTTTTGTAATCTTCCATCAGTTAGTTTCTTATACCAGACTTTATTTGAACATGCTCATCTTCCAGGGCTGTGGGGCATAAACCACAAGTGAAAACAAGCAGGACCATATGAAACTTCCGCCAGAAAATGGCTACGCCGGCTGTCGTTTCCACGGATGGAGCGAGCTCCAGTAAGAGAGCCTTTTATTTAGTTATTTATTTTTTATTTAGTTTGCTCTCTGACAAAATAAGATATGAAAATGGTGCTCACTTTAATTATTTCATTAGTATGGGAGCCCGTTTCTGTCATGGGACAAAAAAGGGTAATTGAGACTTTTTATCCCTCAATTCAACAAAAAACAAAAAAAGTCAGACATAAGCTAAGAATTGCAAGATATAAACTCAATTCTAAGAAGAAAAGCAATAATTGTGAAATATAAAGAATTTCTCAATTGTGAGAGTGTCACAATTACCTTTTTATTTTTTTGATTTCATGGCAAAATGGACTTCCATATATTAGTGATAGTAAAGTTAGAAAGTTTCCTGTTTTTTTTTTTTTTTTTTTTTTAATTACTGTTGTCACTCTTCAGATGTCTTTATTTTGGAGGTTATTCCAGCAGAGAGGTACATGCATGTGTGTAAGCACATGTTTGCATATGAACTCAATTAGAATATCAGTGTTGTGGACTGTCCTGTGACTGCCTGAGTTCGTTGTGCTCGTCTGTCTTATTTTGAGCGTAGTGCCACCACACACTCAGCTGGTGTGATTGGGTTACAGTGTTTTCTTGGAAGAACAAAGGTTTTGAAACCCAGGTGTCTGTGCATGCTTACACTCATAGTTGTGGTTAACGACGCATCTCACCTCAGTGTGAACAGCTTTCTTTTGCATTAGCATTTGCATTTATTTTACGTTTTATTTGTAGTGTAGTTTTTCACACAAAAGCAAAAAAAAATTTAAGAAGTAGATGGTTCTTCAACAGAACAGTTCTGGGGAAATTTAGCATAACATCAGTTGCTCACCAGTGGATTCTCTCTAGTGAATGGGTGCCGTGAGAATGAGAGTTCAAACAGCTGATAAATCACATCATTCACAATAATCCACAACATGACTCCAGTCCATCAAGTAATGTCTTGTGAAGTGAAAAGCTGCCTGCTTGTAATAAACAAATCTATGAAGAAATTTGTAACTTGGATTTTGATGTGAGAGGACTTTTTCACTAAAGGAAGTGTTATTATATTATATTATGCAAATGCATGAACTGATGGACTGGAGTAGTGTGGATTATTGTGACGTTTTTGCCAGTTGTTTGGATACTCTTGGATACTGGTGAGCAAGTGGTGTAATGCTGAGATTTTCCAAAGCTGTTCTCGTTAAGAAACAAGCTTGTCTATATCATGGATGGCCAGAGGGTGAGTAAATTTGAAGCACATTTTCAATTTTGGGTTTACTTTTTCTTTAAAGTGTTGTTATCTTAAAACAGCAGGATTCATGAATATCATTAGCTAGTAATTCACAAAATTAAGAAACAATACAGAAGCTAGACTGAATTTTTAATCAAACCAATAGGACGTGTCTAAGAAGTACACTCTAATGCTTCACATACTTGAAGTATGCGCTATGCGTTCTTGAATTTTTGAGTGTCAAGAATCTTTTAGTTAATTGTAATACAGAATAAATCAATCAAAGGGCATCATATAATGCCTAATGGCTTTTTGTACTATTAATTTGCATTATAAAATTGGGGTGAAACGTTTATTTATTTTTTTTTGTACCCCATAGGTATTCCTGGAAATCGAAAGATAGCTTCCTCTGAGGTAATTGTACGTTTCTCTATTGCTTTAATTATAGTTTCACATTCACTTTTTGTCTCATCCACTTTCTGTGGTTATTGGCCAATTTATTTATGGCTCCATACTGTAACTGTTTTCCTAATCAGGGCTAGCAGACATCTAAATTTTGTCTACAAAATACAAAATTTTGTCTGATTTTTGGACTCTCTGCCCTCTTCTTTTATTTCTATTTATTTCTCATGAATCAGCACAGCTCTTGATGCGGGTCTTGATTTACATCCATTAAAGTGTTCACAATATATCCTGCATAACTTCTGCACTACTTGTGTTACTTTATTCTTGAGATTAACTTTGTTTTTTTGTTGTTGCACTGAGAATAAACGGTGTTTTCTTTTTTAAATTTATTTGGAACTTGAATAAATCACAATTTTAAAGGGGGCATAACACACAGTTTCACCCAATGTCATGTTAATCTTGAGTATCTATAGAGTAGTACTGCATCCTTCATATCTCCAAAGAGTCTTTAATTTTATCATATTTATAAAAGAAAGATACAGCTTTATGATTCTCAGAAAAAAGTAGAGCTCCTAGAGGCATGCCGTGGGTGGAGCTAAAGATTGACGAGCACTTGCTAAACGATTGCCAACTAAACACAACGAGTTTAGTTTAGCGATTGCCAACTAAACACAGACATTTGATTCCGTTTCACTTACCGTCTGCTGTTCTGAATCATGACCAGGACCTTTTATAGCTGGGACCGCTCCATCTTTCAGTATCAAGCGATGTGCAAATCCAGCGTCAAACCGGGACTTGCTCCGTTGCTTCCCCGAAAAAACAAAATGCATCCACTGTTTACGTAACGCTGGGTTCTTAGGGAAGCTGAACAAGGTTATCTTTCCCTTACAACCAAAAACACACTTCTTCAGAGACATTCTTCCTGAGCATGTCCTGTGCAGTGCAGCAGAATGAAGAGCATTGATGGGTGCGCTCTTGCTCTCGTGCTGGTCGATGTGTGCGTGACCGTGCTCTTCCAGGAAAAATGCCCATATAAGGAGTTCCACCCTTCATTACGTCATGAAGAGCCACGATCGAAAAAAAACTTTCCGAAACTTGTAAGAAACCCGGAAGTGTGTATTTGGCACAGAAATACGTCCAAATCGTTTTTTGAAACTTTGGCCATGTTTAGCATGAGAATCCAACTCTTTAACAGTGTAAATAACTCAACATGCATGAAACAGCATTGAATCATATATCTTTCAGCTTCTCAGCATCTCTGTTGCATCCCAGACGAACAAAAAGACCAAGGGCCACAGAGGAATTGACCCCACTGGGGAAACCACGTATAAAAAGGTACGAGCTGTGGATATCCAGATTTTATAACCTTATTTTGAGTACTGCTACATATACACTGTAAATATTTAAAAATAGAAGTTTGTAAGAGATGGAACCAGATCAAATGTATCAGCAGTTCAACTTCCAATCTCTGTGTCATGACGCACATTCCTGAATCTGTCAGATCTTCCTGCAACACATAGATTATTATTGTCTTCACTGCTCTTTGTTAGGCACCATGAAGAAGATAAAGCCTAATAAATGACATGGGCAGGCACATAGAGATAAGACCAGCAGGCCTTGAGTTATTGCTACTCCCTTTCAGTTTTATTAAATCACATGTCTTTTGTAGGCCTTCAAACAAGATGAATGTATCGGTGATACATGTAGTTTTAAAATGAACCTGGAGTAGTTCCAGAAGAACTGTTTTGTAATTTTCTGTATTGCACACTAACACATTCTTATTCTGTTCATCATGTGCCCTCCATTGGAACTCTTCAGACCACATCATCTGCTCTGAAAGGTGCCATTCAGCTGGGCATCACACACAGTGTGGGAAGCTTGAGCCAGAAGCCAGAAAGAGATGTGCTCATGCAGGACTTCGAAGTGGTAGAAAGCATCTTCTTTCCCAGGTATGTGTGTCTGCATAAAAGTAACCTTGAAGAACCTTTCATTAGTACTAGTCACACGGTGTACATAAATGTGCTTGTTTTTGTCTCCCTCTTAGTCAAGGCAGCTACTCAACTCCAGGTCATCACCATGGTGACTTCAAGTTTAAAACATATGCTCCCATTGCATTCCGCTACTTCAGAGAGATGTTTGGGATCCGACCTGATGACTACCTGGTAATCTTGTTTGTTTAGCGAACTTTATTTATTTATTTTTTTTTAAGGTGTGGAATTGGCATTGGAATTTTTTTTAGGGAAATTATGAATATTTATTTTTGTAACTGGTCTGGAATATTTAATAAGCTAGAATTTGCTGTTGTGTAGAGTTAAACTTGTCAATGATTAATTATCACTGGATTTTGAATCAAAATAATATCTAGAAAGCCAAAAGCGCTTCTCAGTGACACTGCATTTATTTAAATGGACACCTGCAAGCCTCCAGTCATATGTTAACTGCTGTGCATGTGTGTGTTTTCTGCAGTACTCTCTTTGTAATGAACCCCTTATTGAGCTGTCTAATCCTGGAGCGAGCGGGTCTCTCTTCTACGTATCTAGTGATGATGAGTTTATCATTAAGACGGTACAACACAAAGAAGCGGAATTCTTGCAAACACTCCTGCCAGGTTACTTCATGGTAAGTGTGTATTTCTATATGTTTTTAAAAAATCTCAACATTTCTTGTTCATTTTATCATAACATATTAAGCGCAGTAGTTTCCAACACATAATTGACTTTTCATCTTCTAGAACCTGAACCAGAACATGCGTACGCTGCTTCCTAAGTTCTACGGCCACTACTGCGTTCAGGCTGAGGGGAAGAACATCCGAATTGTAGTGATGAACAACCTGCTGCCACGTGCTGTACCCATGCACCTTAAATTCGACCTGAAGGGCTCGACATACAAGCGACGTGCTTCACCGAAAGAGAGGGCCAAGGATTTGCCTACGTACAAAGACCTAGACTTCATGCAGGACATGCCTGAGGGCATATTGCTGGAGAGTGACCACTACAGTGCCCTATGCAGGACTATTCAGAGAGACTGTCGGGTAAGAGTGTTTGTCTGTGTGTGTTATAGACAGAAGCTGACATATTGTAAGAGGAAAGAAACATAAACAAGGATGGCGCAACATTGTCCTTGAATTTTGCATACAAATTTTGAATTGTCAAGTAGTATGGGTTTAAGATAACTCTGTGCCTTTCACATGGTTTGAGATCCAGCTATAATTTCTGTGCTTGAGATGCTTGGTTGTAAATTTACATGTAGTAAATGCATTGTGCACATTTGTGGTAGCTTAATCCATTCTTAAAAAAAAAAAAAAAAAACTGTTGTGTGATGAATCACTCTACAGTTTGCATCTGCTGCATGTGCCTCTCTATATTCCTGTATATGTAGGTACTACAAAGTTTTAAAATCATGGACTACAGTCTGTTGATGGGTATTCACAACTTGGGCCAGCCAGGTGAAGAGGCATCTACTGCAGTGCCCGATACCCAGAAAAAGGCACAAGGCCAGAAGCCCCTTTACTGTACAGCCATTGAGTCTATTCAAGGGGAATCTAAGGGCAAGACTTCACCACAGCCCTATGAAAGGTTAGTGATCCACCTTTGGCTGGTATCTTGAATCTGCAAAACACCTGGTAGGATACTCAGAAATAGCACAAGACTGTCTAAATGTGTATGGCTATAGAGCCTGTTTTAGAGAGAGTTTTACAATATCATTCAAAAGTTTGGGGTTGGTAAGGTTTTTTTTTTTTTTCCCCTTCATGTTTTTTAAATGGGTTTCTTATGCTCAACAAGACTGCTTTTATTAACAGTAACATTGTGCAATTTCAAATTTAAAATATAATTTAATAGATTTTCAAATGTAATTTATTCCTGTGATGGCAAAGCTGAATTTTAGCAACCATTACTTCAGTTTTCAGTGTCACATGCTCCTACAGAAATCATTCACTAATAGGTAGGGATGTAACAATATTATCAATATTGCGATAGCAAAACTGTCTCGATATTATCGTGGTCACATGACGATATGAAACGATAGGTCTTCCAGGCAAAAAGTGTAGTTTTTAAAATATATTTGTTTTGGGCCATTATGATTATTTGGCACAGTCTCTGTCAAACAAACTAAAATTGAACTCGTTTATTGCACATGCTGTGAATGCAACAGCTACTAGTTAGGCTTTATTTTCGTGGCAGATGATTACAGCGTTTCACTAGATTTGTAGTGAGACATATTTTTGTTTTTGTAAACCTGTTTTCACTGAAGCTGGAGTTTTCCTTCAAGATAAAAGCTCTACTGCCCTTTCCATCAAAATAAAAGCTTAAAAGTGCAGTATGAATTGCTGACAGCTAGCGGTTTAAATGGGTAACGTTACTGCAGTCCAAATTCAAAATATCTCTTCCAAGTGTAGAAATTAGGAAAGAATTATTGTAATTTCCGTACTGTAGTGTAAAGCAAAAAAATATTTCTTTGAAATATTCATTTTCATTTATTTTACAGTGCAATATGGCTACTGCTGTCGTTGTTGTTGTTGTTTTTATTATTCTATTCTAATTTGTTTGGCTTCCTAAAACACCAATGTGAATGTAATTTAGACTGAGAACAGTATATCACAAATAAAAAGAGGGTTGAGTCCCCTTTAAAGTTCAGGTACAAGTCAATTCACTGATTTTTTTTTTTTTAAACTGACTTAAGCTTTCTCTTAATTTTGAACTCTCAAAGTGCATTCGATTTTCCCCCCAAATTCTTCATTTGACTTTTTTTCTTTTTAAATATCGCAATAAATATCGTGTTGTGGACTTCATATCACAATAATATCGTACCTTGAGATTTTGATATTGTTACATCCCTACTAATATGTTAATTGGCTATTAGGTGACTAGTCAATCAATGTGACATATCCTTGGTTTAGAGCTGCAATTTTACTGTTAATATTATTATTATTATTATTATTATTATTACTACTACTACTGTGAAATTATTACTTGTGCCTGCACATTTGTTAATGTGTGATATTTCTTCTTTATTTGCAGCATGGGAGGAATTCCAGCATTTAATTCAAAAGGAGAAAAATTGCTTGTTTTCATTGGCATCATTGACATCCTCCAGTCTTACAGGTAAACTGTATTTCCATATCTTTTGCACTTTCTCCAAAATAAATTCCTATAATTTGCTAATAACTGTGTATGTTTAGGCTTGTGAAGAAGTTGGAGCACTCATGGAAAGCTCTTCTGCATGATGGGGTATGTCTCGTACTTTATATCAAGCATTGCATGAAGACTAACTATACAAACGTATTTTGTGCATTTATTTTTTATTTTTTCTCACTCCGCTATTTAATGTTTCCTCTGCAGGACACTGTATCTGTGCACCGCCCGAGTTTCTATGCAGATCGTTTCCAGAAGTTTATGTGCAATACAATCTTCAAAAAACCTACTTGTAAGTTTGATTGTCACATTGAAACATCTGCAACGGATGCATTAAAGGCCTAATGCATTCAAAAAAAATTTATTCTTTTTTTTTTTTTTTTTTTAGTGAAAACGTCTCCCTCAAAGAAAAGTCGAGGAGGAACTGTGTCTGGTGGGAAGAAGTCAAACATTTCAGTATCTGGACTATCACAACAACAGTCCCTTCCTGTAGCAGCAGAACAAACACAACCACAACAGACTACAGCGCAGCTGTGCAGCCGTGGAGCTGTGTCCCTCAGCCCAGATACTCAAGGAGACAGCGGTATGAGAAGATATTGAGAGATAGGAGGGAAATGAGAAGGATAAGCAGGATAGCCTACCAAAATAGCAGTCAAATGAGCCTTTAAATGCTTGTGCTTTCCAATATCGTTCTCTCGTGATAAGAATATCTTCTAAATGCCTTAAATGTAAATCATTGGCCATGTTTCTAGACTGGTTGAGATTGCTCAAGGAAATCTTCTTGAGTTTCCTCATTGGTTCAGTGTTGATGTAAATACTAAAATTCTAAACTGTTTCTGAATAGATTAAACATTAAACATTTAAAAACTGAAACACTGATAACTGGATCAAACGATTCAAGTTAATTTTGGCATCACATTATATTGTACAGTATAAAAAATGTTTACTTATTTTAAGATTACATTTAAGTGCTTTTATATTTAGTATTTAAAGTTAATTTAAAAAGGCGAAAGGTAATCTACATGTACAAATAGAGGAAACAAGCATGCAAAATTAAAGTCAGCATGAAAATTAAAAAGAAAAAAAAATCTGTTTTCTAAATGCTTATTAGTGATCTTTTTGCAAACAATTAATCTAAGTATGCATATGTTGTGTTTATAGACTTTTTGACTTTGTAATTTTTGTTTTATTGAAATATAAATAATCCACTTACACTCCACCCCTGCAAGCTCGCTTCTGCCTGCTTTCACTTTTGAATGCAACGGCTATATCCCAAAATCCAGGAAACAATCTATTAATAGGAAAAAAAAAGTCCCTACCTTGTTTTCTTTAGTCTGTTACACTCAGATATACATCATAACACGGAAGAAAATGTCCTTTCCATTTCGTTGCAAATTTGAATGGCAACTGATACTGATATATTGGAAGAACATATTAAATATTAGCCTAAATAATATGAAACTGATATGTTGTGCATCTCTAATTGCGTTATTTTCATGATTGCTAATGACCATTTCCTCTATGCAGAGTTTACTTTTTGCATTCAAGCTACTTGAGGGTCTCAACTCTTAGGCCAGGGTTGCTCAACTTGTCCTTGAGAGTATGGAAAGCGTTGTTCATGCTATGCTTTGTTTGATTTCAACGCTAGCAGAGATTACATGAGAACTTTGTGTAGTTTAATAGTCAGAGGGCCTTGTGTGCTGATAACAGAGCAAATGATAGCTGTAAACGTCTGCCCCCTACAGCACATACATGGACAATGTCAGCATTGTTCTCATAATTCAGTAATCAATAAAGCCTTCAGTTCTCTCTGAGGTTTATGCATTTGAATCATCTGACATTTTAGAAGCCTAAATGGAGTCATCAGCTAGTAGTGAAAAGCAGTTTTGTAGTTCAGTCTTTCCTTTCATTGCTCGTTTCAAATCATTATTGCCTAATGAGCGCTTACTCTTTTTCTCTCGTCTTTCCTCAGGTGTGCAGACTGCTCGTCCTGACCTGCTCCCACAGCAACTGAATGAAGATGAGATCACAAGTAGCTCAGCTGATACGACCCTGTCAGCAACCTCTCCTGTAAGCTTTCAGCCCTCAAACACTCCAGCTCTGAGGTATGTGGTTTAACAAGATTTGGTTGAATTTGTTAAAAAAAAAAAAAAAAAAAAAAAAGTCAGCTACTACTAATAATACTATGTATTGATTCTATGACATGCTGATGCACTCTGTCTTTTCACACATAATAAACATTTACTTACATTTCTATTGATTCAAGTTAATTTCATTCCCAGTCGTAGCAGTATAGCTGCCCAGTCATCAGGGGAAAGCTTGCATGTGGAAGCCATTTCACTCAGCAAGATTGTTCCTCAGACAAGCACTTCAGAAGTAAGAGACCTTCTGTTCTGGGCTGCAATCTGTTTTAGTGTAGACTAAACACAGTCACACTTGATATTTTTGTTATTTTGTTTTGAATGTCCTGCAGCAGTGGTTTTCAAACATTTGTTTGCAATTGTGAACAGTTATGATTTGACTTATGAAACTTGTCATATTAATAATCATTTTGCATATTGTACAGGCTATGCATGGTAATATTAATACAATTTAATGTTTGATTTTAAGACTTTTTTTTTTAACCATTTTGCTACGATATTGGGTCACCACTTGATATCTATTATAAAATCTGAAACCATTTGAGCAATGCTGCTCTAACGTGCCAACAAATACGAAATGTGAACTGAAAGGTTCTCTTTGTCCTCAGTGCATGCACATTCACAAATCCTTGATTGCAATGTGATCTTTGTGTCATTTAATAGCCCTTGTGTGCCGATAACAGAAAATGAGAGCTGCCTTTTACAAAGCATGCATTGCTGGATTACTTGCCTTACTCATTCTACTCTATTCTGCAGTTCTTTAATTTATTCTTTCTCTTGCTGTTGCAGTGAAAGACTTTGGATAAACAGGACAAAACAAAGCCCTCAAGGACAATGATTTACTCTCTTTTAAGGACATCAGAAAAGAAAGAAAAAGAAAAATATAAAAGTAAGATGGATTTGCTGTAAACACCTATGGAAGTGGAACCCAGAGAATCTGGAGAACAAAAGAGAGTAGTGCACATGTTCATAAAACTGTAAAGACGTAAGGATAAAGATATTCTCCCCCTTTTTTATATATGTATTTTTTTTTGGATGTCAACATACAGCATCCAATACTGCTGCTATGAAATGGAACCAAAAGAAAATGCCACTGTTATACTTCAACAGTGTGATATTACTGTTCTCAAACAGTGCCACATTTACAGGAACGTCCAGAACCTGATAATGTTCACAGCAGAAGTAAAGTGATGAACTTCATGTGACCTGCTCTTGGAGAGCAAACAGGTCTTTGACCATGCATCTTTTTTCTCTTAGTTTGCCAAGGAGACGAATCTACAAGAGTCATGTTATTTACTTTGCTAAGGAACAAAAGGACATCTGGTTGATTGAGTTTTTATTGCCTATTTTAAAGACATTTTAGGATTATGGCAAGATTATAAAAAAAAAAAAAAATGTAGGAAGAGTCAAGCCGGATCAAGTTGCCTGAACAATCACATAAGAAGACACTCTTCAAATCTGTAAAATGTATTCGACTTGGTTTTATGAATCGATTCGATTGCAGTACTGTGATATTGTATTGGATATTTAAACGTGCCTTAATCACAAGAGTTATTTTGCCTTGTCATGAACAGGAAGCCTTTTACCATGCATGATGACTGTGAGTTAACTGTGCACAATTGCATGGTCTCCTCAAGTGTGGAGAAAAAAAAAATCAGTCAGTTGATGTGACTATTATCATATACTTATTTTAAAAACATATTTGGAGTTTGCCAAGAAAATGTTTTCCGAGTTTTATTTGCTTTACATTGTTTGCGAGAGAGAGAGAGAAACAAAAGCAAACACAGGATAAAAAGATACCACATATTAAAGACCAAATTCAGTATTTCGGCATGCGGGACTAATTTTTTGTTTTTTCTTTGTTTAGCATTGAATTTGAAATGGTTGCTTTTTTTAGGGCACAATAATACTTCATACCTGGCAGACTAGCTACTGTAAAACTGTAAACTAAATCCTAAACCAAAACATTTTTCATTATTTTTTAAATAAGTTCATTCTAATCAGTAAGTCTGAATGCAGAGACATTGGTAATGAAGATGCAAATATATATATATATTTTTTAATTCAGATAGGTAAAGTAAGGGAACATTGCTGAATTTTTTCCTGTGACAATTTTTATAAACAAAAGAAACATTCCTGTACAAAGTCATATTTATTTGGATGTTTGCATGTAATTTATTTCTTTATCTCTACTTCTAAGGTGTCTGATACTCGATGGCTTTGTAAATTTGTTTGGGAAGCTGAATGCTTTTTTTTTTTTTTTTTAAATTGTACAATCACGATCTGGGATTCTTGTGCAATTGCTGTTTATTAGGAAAATGCTGCCTTCATTCTTATTGTCTTATCAAGCTGAGAATAGTCTTTAGTAGCTTTAAATGAAAATATTCCTCACTCTTGCAATGACATATTCATGTATTACTGCTCTCTTTCAAAGGATAATAAGACTTGGAGTAGAAAATTAAGCAACATTTCGTGCTGTATGCAAATGAATGAAATAAACAACACTGAAAAAAGTGACGGAGTGTCTCTTTATACTAAGCGCAAATAGCCCGCCTTGCTCCGCCCACCAACGTGTGATTGGACCAATCAACACTACAAAAGACGATCAGCACCAGTGGCGCAGACCAACTCGAGTTCGAATCCCATATCATATTGGAAAGGCATATATTTTCAATAAAAATGAAGGAAATCGAAAAGTTGAAAATAAAGTATTGGGTAGGGTAGATGTAGGGAAGGCTTACATTGTCCTAATAAAATAGCATTTAATCATTTGAATGAAAATTACAATTTACACTCAATACGTTATAACTGCATACTGTTTTATAATGTACTACAATACTGAGGTGCAGATAATCGCCGCCACTATTTGCAATTAGTATAAATAGCAGAAAATTCTATTTTAATATAGTGTAAATAGAATATACATATAGAATGGAAATATAATATTTACTATATTCTATTTCCACTAGCATATTGGTAAAAATACTGCTATTTTCATTTAGTGTAAACTAGTGCACTTAGTGTAAATAGCATCTATCGCTAAGAAAATATACTTACACAGTTAGTGCAAATAGCCGCTGCCAAAACTTCCTGTTATGCTTTACCAACAGATACTATCTTAAAGCCTGTTAAAGGCAAAGTGTTTTGTGTTATATATCTGAACTTAAAATTGTTTCAAACCTGTATGATGTTATTTTTTTCTGTGAAAAACAAATGAGATGTTAGTCAAAAGTAATATTCACATTTATTTATGTGTAGAAAAACGATAAATGAGAATAGTGACTGAGGTTTTGCTTTTTCCCTAAAATATCCAGTTGTGTTTGGCGTAAAGTTTGGAACAACATGGGGTAAGGAAATTTTGGCGATTTTAAAGTTTGGCGTGAACTATCTCTTCAATTTAACAACGTCCTCAGCAACGCCAACTCCCACCACATGTGGGCGCAACAAACACATTTCTACAGCGCGTCCGCGGCCTCTAACAGAAGTAGCGACGGAACTGTCAGCCAATCAGCTTTGCTGTTACAAATCACGTCAGTGTCCTACATCTGTAAGCCAATCAGCGACGCCGTGACTTTGAGAAACGGACTAGAGGATTTCCAAGATGGTGCTCGAAAGTACTATGGTCTGGTAAGAAATAAACAAACGCGTTGTTTTAAATATATTTGCGCTTTTTACATAGTTAATACTCCTCAGAATTACTGTAGATACATAGTTTTTTTTGTTCTGTCACACTTTTGAGCCCTTAAACGAGAACAAGTAAGAGAATTCAGTAGTCGGTTTCTGATTAGAATGACATTCTCCTGAGTCATTATTCAGCACGTAGCTAAAGAAACGGACCACTGACACAAAAACACATTTATGAACCATAAACAATCGTCACTTATTAGTGATCTCAGTCTGATAGCGTCTTATTTAGTCTTCTAGAGCTGTCATGAAGCGACACTGGCTGTGTCTCAGACACTAGTGAGCACAGTTGTTAGTATAACGCCCTCAAAAGATGTCAAGATAGGCAGCTCACTTGATTTTGATTCACGGACATTTATCTAAAGCAGTTTTCCATTACTGGGATCCAGTTTACTTTGGTTGTTATGTAAATAAAAGTTGGACCACTAGGTGCTAGTGTCTTCTTTTTTTTTTTTTTGAAAATGTCAGCATTCAGTTTATGCTCTTGCACTTGTATACACTGTATGGAAACATGCTGATTGTCTTCACAGTGTGGACAACAGTGAATACATGAGGAATGGAGATTTCCTGCCCACCAGATTACAGGCACAGCAGGATGCTGTCAACATTGTCTGCCACTCAAAGACCCGTAGTAACCCAGAGAACAATGTGGGTCTAATCACAATGGCAAAGTAAGTATGTCGTTGTTGTATTTTACTTCATACATGTATGATTTGTCAGACAATGGTGTTGTTTGCATGTAATAACACATCTTTTGGTTTGGTGCAGTAATTGTGAGGTCCTCACCACTTTAACAGCAGACACTGGCCGCATTCTCTCAAAGCTCCATGCGGTTCAGCCGCTGGGAAAAATCTCCTTCTGCACTAGCATACGGGTGGCACATGTAAGTACATTCATTGATGGCTAAAGGGATAGTTCACTCAAAGATTGAGTTCCTTTTGTGTTCCTTTGTGGAAAGAAGTTCATAACATGCTTTGGGGAATTTCCTTTAAAAAAACAAAGTGAAAGTAGTATTTTAATCTGTTAACATTTACATTTGTGTGTGTCTGCATCTAGTTGGCACTAAAGCATAGACAAGGCAAGAACCACAAGATGAGGATTGTTGCTTTTGTGGGCAGCCCAGTAGAGGACAATGAAAAAGATGTATGTTTATTTGTTGTTGCTTTTTATTGTTCATGGATTACAAATGCTTTTCATCTTTCATTGTTAGTCAATTGTGATATTTTGGGCAATACAAGTTTTTACAACTTTTTGTTTTGTTTTTTTTCACCAAATCCTTTTCAGCTGGTAAAGTTGGCAAAGCGATTGAAAAAAGAAAAGGTCAATGTAGATGTGATAAATTTCGGAGAAGAGGTAACTGGCATGAAACCTTTCTTTTGACCACTTTAAAATCTTTCAGATTTTCTTGCTTCGATTTTTCACTTCCTCTCTTTTAATCAATCTGTTCAGGAAGTGAACACAGAGAAACTGACTGCATTTGTGAACACTCTGAATGGAAAGGAGGGCACAGGTTCTCATCTGGTCACAGTGCCCCCTGGGCCCAGCCTGGCTGATGCCCTTCTGTCTTCTCCCGTCTTAGCTGGTGAGGGTGGTACCATGATGGGCCTGGGTGCAAGTGACTTTGAGTTTGGAGTGGACCCCAGTGCGGACCCAGAACTGGCCCTGGTAAGATACAAATTCTTGTTTTGTATAACTGCACTGAAGAACGAGTCCATAACCTTAACAGGTGAAATATATTGTTTAATTAAAGTTGAAACTACTGATACATATGTTAAATATGCAGAATTATCATGAGTAAAGCATTTATAGGTTGATTCCTTCAAAATGTGTGAACAATGAAGCTCTGTGATGCTTTGTGATGTTTACCAGTCACAAATATAAGTCCGATTTTTTTTTTTTTTTTGTATTTTAGTTCAATCTCACTTGATCTATGATAATGAAATTGAAAGGGGATATATTTATTTAAGCTGCTCTTGATCTACAGGCTCTGCGTGTATCTATGGAGGAACAAAGGCAGAGGCAGGAAGAGGAGACTAGAAGGGCGGCCGCCCAATCAGCAGCTGAGGCTGGCATTCCTGCCTCAACCGCTGACGGTAAGGATGTGCATAAATGTTTGAAATAGTGAAGGATGATAAGCATAGTGGCTCTGGGCTAGTACTGGGTAGATTGCAGGTTTCAAAATTTACCAAAATGTTAAGGGATTGCATATTAGGTCTTGATGGTTAGTATGACCCTGTTAGCCCCTGCTGGTACTACACAATCTGGCCGCATAAAGCATCTTTCACATTTTTATAGCCTTTCACGGTGACTTTAAAATGGTCCTAATTCTGAATAACCTTTTCATGTATTGATTTATTTGTGTAGCCTGTTCATGACTGCAATGAAATTGCATTGATGTATGCTTTTTATTATTAAAAAGATCTTGACCTTCATACTTTATTTACCATTATGTTGATTCCCATTGCAAGACCAAGTCCTGATTTTCTGTGCCACTTTTGTTCTCCCCTTCAGAATCAGAAGAAGCTCTTCTGAAGATGTCTGCCTCTCAGCCTGAGAGCGGTGTGGCAGCACTGCCAGACTTCAGCAGCATGACAGAAGACGAGCAGATAGCCTATGCTATGCAAATGTCCCTGGCAGGTGGAGGTTTGTGCCTCCTCCTTGTACCTTCTTATTCTTAGATTATGCTCTGTGCTTGACATTGTATGTAATATTGACCATTATCCCTTTTATGTCAGAATTTGGAGAATCAGTGGATACGGGAGCTCCAATGGACACTGCAGAATCTAAGGTGATTAAAAATATTGTCTGCTGGCCTCATCAGTCTTAGGATACTGAGAAATCAAATTTCAAATTTGCTTGTATTTTATAGTGTCAAATTGCTGAGCAGTGTTTGTTCATTATAAATACAGTACCCATGTCTTTTCTTTGTGACAGAACACTGTTCCCTTATATTCCCTGCTGATGTGTCTTTTCTCTTGCACTTTTTAACTGATTCTACAGGAAGAGGATGATTATGATGTAATGCAGGACCCAGAATTCCTCCAGAGTGTCCTGGAGAATCTACCTGGTGTTGATCCCAACAATGAGGCCATCCGTAATGCCATGGGCTCCCTAGCCTCTCAGAGTGGTAACAAACAAGAGGGGAAAAAAGATGATGAGAAGAAGAAATAAATTCAAGTGTTCTGTGACTGATTGCGATTGATGTACACGCCATTTGACATGTGAAATGAGTTCATTCAAGAAGTGGCCATCAGAAGACCTTATAAAAGCAGTTTTAGATATGGAGTTGCTAAGACATTCACTACCAAATTACTGCAATGTTGTGTGGTACCTCAAAAATTCACACATAGCTTGCTAATAATCTTTTTCCCCTTCTGCTCTGAGCACAATTGATTGAATGTTTGATAAAACCATGCGAAACGTAATCTGAACGGTTTCTTGCTTTTTTCTATTGCCATTAAAACACGAAATCTGGTCACAAGCCTTACAGTTTGTTATTTTGCTTAGAAACACATTTGACCTTGGTTTTTCAGTAGTATTTTCGATAATATAAATAAAAATTACACGACAAGTAGTATGTTTTATTAAAAAAATTAATACACTTAAAATCATAATCTTTTGGATCTTTTAAAAGCCATTATTTTCCAGAAATGTTCTAATATTCTCAAGATCTATATATTTTTACAATAAACATATTTTTGTCCCAGTCAGACATTCATATATGAACGCTAAAGGTTAATCTACATTTAACCACCTCTCAATATTACAAAATTGAATTTTAAAAGGTGTTGAAAATGTAACCATGAGATTTTTACAGAGGAAGGACTAGGAGGTTGTGGAGTTATACAGGATTATGTATATCTATTTACAAATCTTTTACAGAACCAAAACTGTCACTGAAGGCACAAAAGGAGATGATAAATGGCAGTACAGTGATAACTGTGATAAGGCATAGTGACATGACCCCAGTAATACAGTATCTAAGAGTGGCTAGTGGGCAACAACTTTTAAACAATAAACCTGAGGGTTGAAAAAGCATGTTAGAATGAAGAGTTGTAATGCTAATTTTTCACACTGTTCAAGATGTAAAAAACAAGTTACAGCCTGTATTTCGCCCTTTAGCCTGTATTTCTGCCAATATTTGCTTTAACATTGGAACTGTAAAATAGATAAGTGTCCAACACATTTGTGTCAAAACATTCATTTTAAAGCATAATATCTGTGGGAAAATGTCTACCTTCTAACATTATAAATGATCAGTGTACTTGTACATATGCATCTCCCATTGCATGAAGTATGTAATGTTCATAAAGGCCCAACACGCTGGTTAGTTTTTCAGTACAGTCTGCACATTCAAAACTCTCCTTTGACTCTTCTTCTTGAGTAGGTTGTTCTACTTCCATGTCAACACTTGTCTCTGCAAATGTAGGGCTTCTCTTACAGTTGAGGCTGTAATTATGTTGACCATTTGGCATAATTTTTATGCTTTCACTTGAATTTAGGTTGGTGGTTTCCTGATCTGAAGTGGCCTGAGGTAGGTGTGTGCTGTCAGATTGAGAAGTGATTTCACTGTTTGGAAGTTCAGGACCAGGATTCTGAGAGTCTGAGACCTCCTCTGGTTCATCAGGGTCCAAATTAATGACAGGAAGCTGTATTCTGTGACCAGGGGACACATAGAGCTTGTCAGGGTGGGAATAAACATATAGGCTGTCATCATTGGGTATGCCATCAAGTTTGAGGTCTGATATATGATTCCTGTGAGTGGAAGGTGGAGTAGATGTTGTGTCATAACAAGAAGAATCAGACAATTTTGAGGTAGGTAATACTGCTGGACGGATGTGAGTCTTTGCATCTCGGGAATGGCGTATCTGATGAGCGTACAGCAAATCTCCAGTTGAAAAGCTCGCTTTACACCGTTTGCATTTGTGAGGAAAATCAAGCGGCTTTGATGGAATATCAGGGAGGACCGGTCCATGGTGTGTGGTGTGTGTTTTCAAGTGTTCCTTTAAGACTCTTGTATTTGTGAATGATAGATTGCAAAGGAGACAAATGTGAGAGGTAGAACCATTGTGCAGAAGACTGTGATTGATTAGGTTTGTTAAACTACTGAAAGTCTTAGAACAGACATCACATTTCAGATTTTTACAAAGTTTATGAGACTCACATTGGTGAGCATGTAAGCTTGCCTCCTGAATGAAGGTTTTGGGACAGAGCGGACAAGCAAATGGTCTCTGCCTGGCATGGTCAATCATATGCTCTCTAAAAGAGCTAAAGAAACGAAATTGCAGATTGCACTGCGTACAGGAGTAACAACGGCTTTTTAGGCGATGACGCTGCTGATGTAGCCATAATTTACTCCACCTTTCAAAGAACTGTCCACAATGTGCACAAGTATATCTGAAACCAGGAGCATGCGTTTGCAGATGACCACTCAAATCCCTGTACCTCTCAAATCGCTGACCACAACGTGAACACTTAAATTTCCAAATACTCCGCGTGATTTCAATGCATTCTAGAGAGCTACTTGGGGAAGTACAGTTAACATCAGAACGAGCGGGTGATTGGGCATTTGGGAGCTTGATTGGTGAATGAGCAGAATATGTTTTAGGAAGTTTTGAAAGATCTGTATCTCTTGTTGGTGTAGGTTCCACATCCATCAATCGAGGCAGCTGCGGGAGCTGTTCTGAGCTGGTTGGTGTTTGGGAATTCAGCTGAAATCCTGTACTTGGTACACTCTGAGATGAGGTACACTTTAGAGGGTAGATTTGGGTAACACTTTGCAAGATTTCGGCGAGTGATGCACCACAAATCTTCTCCTCCCCACTTGACTGGCAACAAACCTCACAGTGCACATTCATCTCTGAATCCTTCTCATAACACTGTCCACAAGAAAAACAAATATATGGGGGAGAGCTGGTGTGTGTTTGAAGGTGAAGAGTGTATTGGCACCATTTCCTGAAAAGCTGCTTGCATATTTGACACTTGAAGAATACTGGTGTGTTCACTTGACCATCAACTCCTTGACTTACAATGAAGCCCTCAATGTTACTGCTCGCCTCATCATTTCTCCTTGCGATGCATGTTTTGGATGCTTGGTGCATCCTAAGTGCAGACAGGGCACTGAATCCATGACCGCAGTGAAAGCAGGAGAAAGGTGTCTCACCAGCATGGTCTTGAGAATGCTTTTTTAGGGCTTTTAGTTGGTTAAAGCCTTTTCCACAAATTGAGCAAGCATATGGTTTAACAGGCCAGTGGGTTTTTTCATGAGCTATGAGGCTTGACTGTTTCCAAAATATCTTCCCACAGTCTTTACAAGTCAAAGGCTTCTCCACGTCATGCACTTGCATGTGATCCTGCAATTTGATGCGTTTTACAATTTTTTTCTTGTGAATAAGGCACCCATAATTGTTTGGGGTCTCCGAAGACATATTTGATGAAGTATTTCTCTTGCTCTTTATGTGCTTCTGTGGTTCACTGTTTGCTTTTGATTCCTGCAGGTGAACTTTAAAATGACATAGCAAATCATCTTTCTGAAAAAACCTTCGGCTACAGCAAGGACAAGGAAAAGAGGTGTCCTGTTTATGTACGTTATGGTGGGACTTTAGTTTAGACAGTTGAGAAAAGGTTTTTCCACAGATCTTGCATTTGTAGGGTTTGTCCCCTGTATGAACACGTTGATGAATGGTATATGCTGTAATGTGCCGAAAGGAAACTCCACAGTATTTGCAGGTGAGAGGTTTCTTCACTATCTCTTTAGGGTTGGTTCTTATTGTCCTGTTATTAGTCACTTTGTTTGGCATTACAACACAGTCTTCACTATCCTGTGTGAAACTATCCTCCTTCCATTCTGTAGAAGGCTGGAGTGCATTTTCTGGCTCAGCTGGGTTATCAAGTACTTTTTTCCCTGACGTTTCCATGCTTAGTCCATCTGCTTCCTGAGTACATTTCAGCTCAGCGTTGGGTTTGATTTTTGTATCCAGAGAAATTTGTTCTGACTCCTCCTTGACCACATTACTAGAAATTAAATTACAAATTCCTCTTAAGACTCCTGTATTATCAGTATAGGATTGCACAGAAACCTCAAATGAATCTTTTCTGTTCGGCTCAGCACTGTGTTCTTCCACTTTGCACTTCTTGACTTCTTTCATTAAATTGGAGGACAGGTCACTGGGAGAAATGCATAGGATGTCTGTTTTTTGTGTTATCTTGCAGGTCCCTGCAGTTATTGGTGGGATCATTTCAACATTGTCTGACTTGGTTTTCTCAATATCATTTTTCTCTGGTGTGACTATATTATTTTGGTCCTCAGTGGGACATTTACTGGTCATACTGAACTTTGTCAGTAAACCTTTGGCTGGTTCACAGCAATCTTGTGTTTTTAATCTTTGAAGCTGTCCATCTTTAATTTTTCGTCTCTTCCGACCACGTTTTCTTCCTCTCAGTACTTTAATTGTTGCCTTATTCTCTATCTTTATATCTCCCAACACACTGCCATCTTGTATAGCAGTTTTTTCACAGATTTTCTGTTTCTTTACTGTCCCAGACACAGGCAAAAATGTTTTCCCTTCCTCATTAAACACATTTGTGGAGTTTTGTGAGAGCGAGGTTTTGTCTGCTTTTTGAAAACCTTTGACTGATGTTACAGATGTTCTGCTGGATACTCTCAAGCTTGTTAACTTTGGATTGCTTATTGGTCTTTTAAGGTTCTTCCCTTTTTTACGCCCAGATGTAGGGATGCTGTGTAACAAGAGATCATTAGCACTCTGAAGGGATTCCAAGGGATCAGTCCCCAATTGTTTGGTAACAATTACATTTTTATCCATATCTTTTTGCTTTATTGGACTTGCAGCTGCTTTGACAGTATTTTCTGTGCTGTCTTGACATGGAGAGAGATCTGAGATCTGGACAGATGGAGAGGTGTTATCTTCTAAATGTGCTAAAAATAATTTCTGTTTCTTGGTTTTCTTTGAAGGGGGTCTTCCTCGTCTTGGTGGCTTTTTCTCAACAGTGTATTTGTCTTCACAATCAGCAGTTTGCGTGGAACTTGAAAGAGTCTCTCCAAGTGTTGTGTGACACCCAGTGATGTCTAAAGAGACTGTGCTCTTGCCCTGTGTTAACAAATTCTCAACAACTGGACCTGAGTTTATTTTTTGTGTCCTAGTTGATTTTCTTGATCTCAGTACTGGTTCTTCTGGAATATCTGTTATCCTCTGTGAAATTTCATAAATTTGAATTTGTGTGTTGTTTTGAAAATCAGAGGCAATTCTGTTGTCATAACATATATCTTTATGTTCCTCTTCTTTAATGGTTTGAGTCAACAGGCAAGCCATCTTCCTCTTCTTTCGTCCAGGTTTTCTACCCCTTTTCTTAGGGGGTTTTGTGGCCTTGAGGTCTTTTTGATCAATCGCAGCATCATCTTTTTCAGGCTGCTGTGATCCTACGGTCTCACTATCAGACAGTTTACATAAATCTGCAACCTGTGTAAAAGTGACCATGACACCTGCCTCATCCGATCCAGTACTTTTCTCTTGAGACAAAGAAACACTAGTAAATCCATGTGCTTCTGCAATTTCCATGGATTTTTTGGATTTCTTCTTAGCAACCTTTAAATGCTGGTCACAGCTGTCTGTTTCAAAATTCTCAGAGGCTACCCCTCTCACAACAGATGGTAAATCTAACATTTTGTCCTCTCTGTGAGCCAGTTCTACGATATTGTGTTGTTCACTCTCTTCTTTTTGCTCTAGCAATTGTTTCTTTTGTGTTTTCTTTGCCTTCTTCAGTGAGTTCTGAGGGCTGGCAACATCTTTAGTAGTGATGGAAACCTGGTTTTCAACATGACTTTCAGCTGTTTCATTCACATTGTCTGTCTTTATGCAAGGGTCTTGTGTTGCATCCTTACTCTGAGAAACTGGTGGAGGCAGAACCACGTCCTCTGGTTGATCATTTCTGACTTTCAGTGCCGATGTTCTCTTTTTCTTACATTTCTTTGTCATGTCTTCTGACCTTGAATTTGTCTTTCTGTTTGAAACTGAATTTTCTTGCCGCAAAATAGACTGTTCTGTAATATCGCTGACTGTTTGGGTAATGTGTGTTTTGCATTTAGTGGCCTTTTTAGGCTGTTTTTTCATCTTCACTTTTGTCTTCTTTTGTTTGAGAACATCTGAATTATCCATTTCTGTGGCTGATGTAGAATCAAATGGATGGATTTCTTGTTGCATTGTTTGGTCAGCTGCGGGTATATGTACTGCTTCACGTTTAATGTCAGACATTTTCTGAGATTTTTTTGCTGTGCTGTGAACTGAAGTTGAAAAACATTCTGTTTGCTTCAGAGTGAGTGTAGAAGCCTGCATTTTGAAAAGAGCAACTGTATGGTCATCCTTAACTTCCTGCCTAATTGCCTTTTCCACAATTCTTTTTTCTTTTAAAGTCATTTGTGAACTGGTGGCTACTATGTTTGCACCAGATTTTGAGGGTACTGCAGCCAGATCTTCTTGCTGGTTTACACTGAGTATTTCTGCTGCCTCATTTTTGATTTTGGTTACAGTCTTTTTTCTTGGCTTTTTCAGTGAAGTGCTTGAAGAGTCAATCTTTGTAGGTAAAATAGAACTTTCTTGTGTCACAGTTGCTAATAAAGATGTTTCTTCAACCAAATGACCATTTAAGTGGTTGTCATTTGTTTTGTTTCTAGAAAATCCTTTGGCTTTCACAATCTCTTCTGGATTTGAAACCACAATAGATGAGGGCGGTAAAGTGACGTCGTCCTGTTGGCTAATAGTGGATGATTGTGCTTCTATAAACTTGATGTCTGTCTTTCTCCTCTTACTTGATGTCTTCTCTGTGTTCTGTTGGCTGACACCTGAATAGTCAGTTTCTGTAGCATACACAGAATCAACTGAAGAAAGAGTCATATGAGCGGGTTCACAGTTCTCACCGACTGTGTTATGAGAAACTTTTTTGTCAAGTTTTTTTCTTGTTCTGAATCTTTTTGTAGTTGTTTGCACAATGCTGACATCAGATTCTGAGAGTGCATTCAAAACACTTTGTTGAGCTGTTGTTTGGTCAACTGCAGGTACATGTATTGCTTCACATTTAATCTGTGATAATTTCTTTTTCGGTGACTTTCTTGATGTGCTGGGAATAACAGGAGACTCAACTTCATTTCCTACATTTGAAACAGAATCTGGTTGCTTAGCAGTGGCTGTGGAAGGCTGTGTGTCCAAAAGAGTAGTTTCATTGTCATCTGTTCTAATTGCCTTTTTTAGAGGACTTTTTGCTTTCACGGTTTTTGTTTTGGGAGTCATCGTGTTTTCCATATCCTCTTGTGGGCACACGTTGGGTGTTTTTGCTGATTTGTTGATATGTGCTCTTTTCTTCTGCTTTGATTTCTTTGGGTTATTCTGAGGGCTTAGAATCGTTAAAGATTTAGTCACTGAGGTTGAAACAGAATCTGTTTGACCCTCAGAGTCTTGTGAAGACTGTCTCTTCAACAGACTAGTTGCATTCTTATTTTTTCCTTTAGAAGCCTTTAAAGGGAATCTTCTCACCTTCTGATGCCCTTTGATGTCCACCTCTGCCTCAACTTCTGAAAATGTTGTGGGAACATTTTCATGTGGATCATCTTTGCTTTGTGATGTTTGCTTTGTAGTCTTTTTTCTGGACTTTTGTAATTTTTCTGGAATGGACTCTCGACTAGAGATGGCATGTTCCATTACTGCTGGATTACTGACTCCTTTCATTGGAGTTGTGTCACTGACCTGAAAATGTGATGTACAGTCCTCTTCTGGGGACAAGACAGTGCTTTGAGATGAACACTGATTGCCAAGGGTAGCAGAGTTTTTTGCCTTTAAACGTAACCTTGTTTTTTTCTTCAGTTTCTTTCTAGAAACAGCCTTCCTGTTGATCCTAGCATTTGACGGTACTTCTTCCTGTGAGGCTTCAGAGCAGCTATGATCTGGCTTTTGTGAGGTCTCTGCTGTATCTGCCAGTAGCTCAAGTTGTGACATCTGACATTTTTTCCTAGGTGCAGGTGGGTTTACATCACCAGTTGTAATTAAGTCCTTCTCTTTTGGTGCAGTGCTGTCATGATCAGCCAAGAAAACGTCATGATTAGCTTTCTCACATCCTGTTGTGTCTAGTTTGACAGCACTGTCTAATATTTCTGATCCATACATAGAACAGTCATCTCTTTTATTAGATTTGTGTATTGGTCCTTTTAATGCTTCAAGCTCAGATATTTTTCTTTTTCTTGTTTTCTTATGCCTTTGCAATGGTTTCTGTAGGTTATGCTGAGAGGAGCAGTCCATCCTTGATGTGGGAGAAGGTGGAGCTTCCTGAACATTCTCAGCAGATGGAGGAATACTGCTTTCTGAAGTAATGTTGAGAAGTACCTTTTCACTTCTTTCAGAGTTTTTTACATTCTCGTTAAAAGGCAGAAGAACTGTACTTAGACTTACTGGGGTTTGTTTATCTTGGACATGAATATCACATTCATCTGTAGTTCTTTGAGTAAACACAGAAGTTGAGGTAAGTGTCAGTGTCACATTTTTTGAATTGCTCTCTTGAAAACAAAGCTCATTTAATTTGTCACTTTCGACTGGTGCAAACTGAGAATCTTTGCATCTATAATCAGTGTGAATTCTGTTGGACACAACAGGTAGATCTGGAACGGTCTCTGATACTGAAGAAGAGTTCTGAATTTCAGGGGCAAATTTTGTTTCTACCTTTAGACTGAGTTCAGTTTTTGTGTTAATAGATGTCTCTTGAAAATCATTAGTTTCAATTTTCCCTGGCACAGGTAGACTGTTCTCAGAGATCCTTTCTTCTGTTGGAATCCGCAGTTTTAAGTTTTCACATTCAACCACAGCTGTGTTTTGACTGCCCACTGAGGGTACAAGATCAAAAACTTGCTTTTTTACAAAGTATTGACTGTTGGGCAGATATGCAGCACTTTGTTTTATTACTGTAGACTCAGAGACATGTGGATTGTTTGTCTTTACTCTCTCATCTTGCACATTATGCTGTGAGGAATGATCCTGAGAATTAACTGAAGTTTTTCCATCTGTAACCTCTGCTTGGTGACAGCCCTTTTGAAGATCAAGATGATGAAGACCATATACAGTAGAACTTTCGGGAAAAGTTTCATTGTTTACTTCTGCCTGTTTGAAGCCAGTTTTTGTGCTGGCTGTTTTTCCAGGACTGACATCTTTGCACGACAGCCCACATTGTGGTGTTGTTCCCTGGAGGGTGTGATCAACAGACTGGTTGTCCAAAGGAATACCTGGAAACTGTTCGCTTTTCATAAGACTTTCTGATGAAGAAAAAGGAGTGTATGAACTCCTGTTAAATCCTTGTAATAACCCTGGCTCATGTTCTCTGATTCCAGTAATTCCAAGTTCCTCTTTTCCTAGAGATGATCCAACATCTAATGTGTTTGGCTCCTCATGTTTCCCCTGAGAACAGATGAAATATATGACAATAAATTAATTATTTGTTCTTTGAGGGCTTATTTTACATTCTGTTTTATAAAATCTACATTCAAAATATTTTTTATATCAGCACCTACCATTTCCAGAACATCTTTATGTTTACTGATGTCATCTGACAACACTGAAATAAAGGAATCCGATTCTTCTTTTAATCCTGGCTCATCCATGTTCTCATTTAGTTTGGATCCTGCAATCTGATAGTGGTCCTTCAATCTAAAATTTGTCTCAGTTTCAGGTTTTTTATATATAGGATTATAGTCCATTAGGGGGCCACGTTCATCCATGGATAAAGTCTGTTCCATTTCCATTCCATTACTCATCTCTAAAGCATCTTTGATCGCTGATGTCCAATTACCATTTCCCTGGTCCGCTTCTCGGTTCTGTGAAAAGACAGATATTAAGTGACAATGGAGAAATAACTTTTATTTTGGTTATGCAGTGTAGAGGTTACATACCTTTTCATGTGTCACATATTGGGCACACCTGAGAGGAAGCATATGTGTGGCACTAGGTAATGCTTCACCCAAAGGGTCTGTCAAAAAATCACTTTCTTCCCTTCTCTCCACTGCGATCTTTTCATCCACTGCAGTGCCAGGTTTGATGAGACAATGATCATCAGGAGAATAGGAATAGTTATCAGAGTTTGTTAACATTGCTGAAGAAGTTCCATGGTAATCTGGTAGCAAAGCCTTAAATGCACCACTCATACAAGATGACAGTGGTGTCATTGGTTCTCCAGCAGCAAAGCTGTCTCCTATCACGTCATGCTCCTAAAGAGATATTCGAGTTTAGAAGTGAGGAACTGGATGCAGCCTAATATTGTTGATCTTCAACCTTACAGTTTATATGTTACCTACCTTTGGCTTTGTTTGGAGCCAGGTACCGTGAGAGAACTCTTCTGCTCTTTCACAATAATTCTCCTCAGTCATTACTTTATCATAATGTATTAAAATAAAATGACTGTAACCTACCTCCTGACGTTCCCCTGCTGTATTATAGGGAACCCTGCTGTTATGGCTTCCATGTTTATTCCATGATGGTAACTCGCCATCCATGGTACCCAAATGGTTTATCGGAGACAAAATGCTTTTATGAAATGCCTGTGAGGGGGGAAAATTGTTTAGATTCAGTTCTAAATTTAAACTCAAGATTTGAACATTTCTTATAGATCAAAAATGTTTACTACCGAAATTAATTTTTAATATTTCAAAAAAAAAAAAAAAATCTAATTCTAATTTAGCTACATATTTGTGTCAGAAAATAGAAGACTGCATGATAAAGACCTGACCCGCATAACGCTCTCTTTTAAATTATTTACTTTAAATCTCCCGTATCTGCACCTTCTCTGTCTTGTATGGCAACATTCTCAAGTCTGAAACTGCACAAACATATCTGTCATACCTCTATGGCATAGAGTAAGGAAGTAACTGTATGCAAAATCTTTGTAACATCTTTGTATCCATCCATTTAATATTAATTTCTACTCAGTTTTACAAGTTTCAAAAAAATTTTATTCATCCATTTTTTTTTTTTAGTGTGCAAACTGATACATTAATTCTTTATTAATTCTTGATTAGGCTAATGCAATTATGATTAGTGTAAATATATATTTTCTTGTAAATAGGCTACAACTTGTATACACTCATAGTTACTTGTTTTGGTTTTATGTTTCCCTATCCTTACCTAAATTTATAGATACAAGATTAACAAACACTGAGACACACAACTCAGACTAACTCCCTTGGGGATTATTTTGATAGTGACAGAAATGATCATTATAATAGTGTTTTTTTTCTTTCATGTACATTTTAAAAGCACAAGGGGAGGGGAGTGTTTATGAACGCTACTGAATTACTTGCAAACTAAGGTGAGGGAAGGATTCAGTCCGAGCTTCTTGTGCAGTCGACCTTTAAATATTCCTCAAAAGCGTTTATTACTAGTGGTGCACAAATAGTATTCAAATAGTACTTCGAAGGTTTTGATTGACGGAGTTTGTTTGTTGGTCGCGCCTGAACCTTAGCTTTGTGCTAATTCGCTATGATAACTTATAAATTTACATGAAACACGACTTAAATGTTAAGTGAAAGCCCCAGTAGTCATCTGCTCGATGAACAGTATAAAGCAGTTCGCGTAGGCCGGTTTTGAAAATGTAAAACATTGACTTCAAGCCACTGTGAGAAAACAGTGGGCTCGTGCACTCACCGATGTGGTGGGCGCGCTTAATCCCTGGCTCGCGCACGGTCATTTATTATTGTTTGTTACGAGTATGTCCATTTATCTCAGAGCGTTGCTACTGTATGAATACCCGTGTCGTGTCGTGTAATTATTTTTCCTATTTAATACATCTGCTTATGCTCCTCGTGGTGGTCTGTTGTGGGGTCCTGGTATATCCAAACACAACATCCGTAATAGACCGGAAGACCGAGAGGTCTGTGTGGTGTGGCACAGGGTACACTGTACTGTGAGTGCATAAAAGTTAAATATTGTTAAATATTGTCAATGACAAATAATGATAATTAACATATAACTAATGATAAATAATTTGTATATACATTTTTTTATAAAAATTATATAGAATGTATATACAAATATTTTATCTACAAATTGTGAAAGTGCATATCTATTTTATTAATTATCTTTTGATTATCATATCTATTTCCCCTTCTATGGTAATGGAAATATCAAAATCAAAATGTGAAACTTTTTATTTATTTAATGTACATCCTAAACTGTCAGTGTCAATAAGGAATATTAAACAGTGATATATACAAGAACAGTAAGTTATGAAGTTTGCCTTGTACACTACCATTCAAAAAAATAATGATAATTTTTTGTAATAGTGATAAATTAATAATGATAAAATAAAAAGAAGAATCGTTTTAAAATCTAGTTCAAAACATTCTGAATGTTAAAATCGTTAGAATTTAGATTTTAAAAGGAATGTTTTATGCTGGTTTGAAAAACGTTACTAGTAAAGTGTTAATTTGTATTAATATAAATTAAAATATATTATAACTAATATATAATATTAAAAGTACAGTTTATTTTTAAGATTAATAATAAAAGTGCTGACTAATATAGGCCTATTTTATTTTTTTTTTTTTCAAAAAAAGTCCAAACATTTTTTTTTTCCTTTTTCTTTTCATATCCAGACAGTAGCCTATACAGACATTTACAAGACCTATACATTTTTAACTTTAAGATCCACAAAATTATGGAAATTACTTAAATTCAGAAATGAAAACATGTTTATCATGTATTTTCTTATGTATTTTTTAATAAGAGCTTCAGACAAAAATAAGCGATGTCATTGATCCATATACACAGAAAGTTTATTTAACCAGGATACTTATACTCATTGGTACATGCCGGTTTTATTGAGCTTTATTTTACATAGTTTACATCTGTAGTTACATCCATGTAATGGTATATTTCACTCATTACTTTGACATTTCCAATACTCTCATTTCTGCAAGCAACGTTTAGTGAAAAAGTTAATCTATTAATTTTCCTTTGAGACCTCATTCTTATACACTGGTATTACAAGCCCTCCATGACTGTCTCTAGTTGCTTCTGGACCTGAGACACATAGGGCTCAAACCAATTTTTTATCTCCTCTGCCTTTTCTTGAATTGTGTTACGCATATTCTCTGTGCTCTTCTCAACTTTCTCCTTGAGGTCCTCCATTTGTGATTCCAGTTTCTCTTTTATTCCTTCTCCCTGGCTTCTCAGCAGATCTGCCAGAGTTGTCAGCTTCTCTTCAGCACGCTGATGCACTGAAGTGAAGTAAGGCTCGAGACGATCCTTCACATCCTCCATACCCTGAGTAGCACGAGAGCGAACCTCCTCAAAGTATGTTGCCATTTTCCTTTAGACCAGAGAAAAAACAATCACAGAAATAGTTAAAAATGGAGATTTTCATAGATTAGTTTTTTACTTGTAACTATATTTCCAAAAATATATATTTGCAAATTATATAAAATATATTTTTATAAAAAATTATATAGAATGTATATACAAATTAATTTAATTTATTTTATCTACAAATTGTGAAAGTGCATATCTATTTTATTAATTATCTTTTGATTATCATATTTATTTCCCCTTCTATGGTAATGGAAATATCAAAATCAAAATGTGAAACTTTTTATTTATTTAATGTACATCCTAAACTGTCAGTGTCAATAAGGAATATTAAACAGTGATATATACAAGAACAGCAAGGCTGCATTTATTTGATCAAAAATACTGTAAATGAGGAATATTATAAAATATTATTACAGTTCAAAATAACTTTTCTATTTTAATACATTTTAAAATGTCATTTCTTCCTGTCATGACAAAATTTGCTTAATTTTCAGCAAACATTATTCATATTGTCAGTGTCACATATATCTATATCATTCTAAAATACAGATTTGCTGCTCAACAACATTTATTATTATATATGTTGAAAACAGTTATGCTGTTTAATATTGTTGTGGAAACTGTGACTCTTTGATAAATAGAAAGTTCAAAAGAACAGCATGTATTTGAAATAGAAATCTTTTGTAACATTATAAATGTCTGTACTGTCACGTTTCAAATGTCTTTACCACAAATGGTAGTGTACCTTTTATTGAGGTGGAGCAAAAGATATGCAAAAGGTCATGTAATTGAGATCAATTATGTCACTCACTTGTTGATCTCTTGGATGTCCTTGTTAAAACGTTTCCTTAGTTTCTTGGCATAGTTGTTGACCTTGTTCTTGACCTCATCAGCGTTCTGTTCCACAATGGTTCGGAGCTCCTCTGTGTATTCATTGACACGATCCTTAGCATCCTCCATATGTGTGCGGAGCTTATTGGCCAGCAGCTGAACATCTTCATTTAATCTTTTGGCAGACTCCTGTGCATAAGGGCCCAGTTTGGAGTGCAAGTCATCTTTGTACATTTGCAGCTCCATCATGGTGTCACTGATCAGTGTGCTGCAAAGCAATGAATTTCAATATCATACATCAGCTTTCTTGACTTTTCTGCATTCTAGCCTTTTCTGCATCTATACAGATTCAAATTCTCAAATATTTGCTCTGCTACAATGTTTTGTTTCATTTACTCACTCTAATTCTCTGCCGAGCTGGGTGGCCTTGATGTTGTCCCTCATCTCCTCAGCCTTAGAGGTCAGCTCGGACACATGGTTCCAGAACTGATCCACTGCCTCTTCCCAGCGGCTTTTTGGCTCATCCTGAAACAGGATGCTCCCCTGGCAGCCTGCAAAGTCAGAAAAGAGCACAAATATTCTTTAATGTGTCAAATATTTATTAACGTAGTCCGTTACGTAACGTAGACACCTCATCTGTACCATCAAGCTCTCAAAGAAAACCATCACATAATCCGTTCAAATGATCTGCCGAAGTAATCCAAGTTCTATTCACATTTTGAATTTGTGAAGATTTGCATTTGTTGGTGATCTCTTACCTGAAATAACAGCGAGAGCAAGGATTACAGCCACAAACTTCATGATTGTTTTTGGACAGTACACCAGACAGATTTTCCAATGTGTTCTGTAATGGGAGTTTGGAAGCAGCTGGTATTTATATGACTTGGATCACAGTCATGTTGATAGCCATAATGTGACTATGAACAGGTGAACTGGCAGCTTGTGTCCAAAGTTCTTCTCTTCAGATACTTGTTTATCGCAGTCTTCCATTCCACGTTGCATGATTAAGGTTCCAAAAGGACAAGATGTACTATCATTTAAAAATTGGTTTTTAAAAATGAATGTGGCTCATTGGGTTAGGTGTTCTAGCCAGAGGTATCTCAATGAAAGCACAGAACAAAGTCACAATGTCATATTTGAACTTCAATGTATTTTTATTTAACACAACTGAATTGTAAATACCAAAATAATCATAAAACAGCAGAAAAGATGGATCAAGTCATAAAAAGTAGGACATTGATGTTAATGAAAAAAAAAAGACAATATTTCATTTTTATGCAACAAGACATTTGTTACTAAAAAGCATCTTGGCTTGCATGATTCAAGGATCAAAGCTTATCATTTATCGCTCATCTAGTTGCGATTTTATCACTGTACTTCACATTCACCCCGTTTGGAAGGAGCATTGTAATGCTTAAAATGGAGCTGTAACTATAAGCTCCTGTGCCTATGTATTGTTGGCTTCTTTTTATAGATGATTTTATTTTCTACAGTATGTCTGTGTTACAGTTAGTCAGTTACCAATCAATTATGGGAAAATGTCATTGTGTTTTAAACTAAAACAGGATATGTCAGCAAATCAGAATCAGTCTATTATCTTGAGCATTTCTTGCATGAAGACTTTGTGCAAGAGGACTGTGATAAACTCATTTTGGCTCACGTACCACACATAATAGATTATATAATAGGTTATTTTGTAAAAAAATCATCTGTTTAATAGGCCTCAGTTGAAATATATCAAATGCGTAATTGACAATGCATCAGTGTTGTTTATCACATTTAGTTTTATATTGTTATTATTACCTAAGATATTATGCTTATTATTTAACATGTAAAGGTGCAATCATGAAAAAGGGATACATTATACATATTCACAACTTTATTTGCTCTTTTAATGTTTCAGTAGGCCAGTTTTGTTTTTTTGTTTTTTGGTCACACCCAATCAATAACTGAAGTCAAGCCCTATATATTGTGGGTCGACACACTTTTATCCAGGCTATTTTTTCTTAATTGAAATGTCACCAAATAGTAGGTAAAACATTCCCCATAGGGTTCAAAGGCCACATGACCTTAAAATTGAAGTGTGAAGTAAAATGGTTGGGTGCTTGGTGACAAGGTGTTGTCAAAATGAACAGGATTTGAACCCTTGTTCTTTTTTCTGACTAACAAATAAAGATAATGCAATTCACTTTTTTTTTTTTTTTTTTTTTTGCATATTTGAATATTATACAGATATTTGCACTCTGGACAAGTATATATCATCTACTTCTCCAGAGTGCAAATATCTGTATAAAAATCATGTTTTCATTGTTGAAAGTCAGAGCCAGTTTGCAGATTTTGGGCAGTTGACAGAGTTCACAAAAATTTGCATAGTGAGTGATGGCCACAGACTCACTTGTTTTTATTTATCATGCTCAGAATGACTTAAAAAAGTCTGGTAGTGTGTGATCTTTAGTTGTTGTCAAGTCAAGTGTATGATGCCTAAAGTTTATTCCAGCTTTAAGTAATCATATTTGGGTTGCCAGAATTAAATAAAAGTTAAAAAGCCTCACACACATTTCTGCAATTAAAATCTTGCATATGGACCACAGCATTACAAATTTATTATACATAGTGTAGTATATTAGACATAGTGTTTGTGGTATTTTTTTTTTTTTTTTTTACCCTCACACAATTGGAGTGACCACAGCATTATAAATTATTGTTTGTGCTATTTTATTTAATTTTTTTTGAAAAACATACATGAGCAACAAAGAAATATACTACGTGAAACCCCCAATGGTAACAGAAGTGTCTTTTTGCATTTCCCAAAAGTCTCTCAAGACTGCTTGTTCTTGGCAAAGGACTCCCAGAGAGCTGTTAACTGGGCCTTCAGGTCCTGGGCGTATGGATCCAGTTTGCTGAGCTCCTCTGAATAGGGAGCCAGATTCTTCTGAAGCTCCTGACTTCTCTGGGCCAGCTGACTCTGAAAGGTTTGGGCTAATGGTGACATGCTCATCTGAAACTCCAAAAAGTGCTGGTCCAGTTTCAGCTTCAGCTCCTCGGTTTGAGGACCCATCTCCATCAAACTTCTCTCCAGTTTGGCCTTCAGCTCCTCGGCCCCCTGGACCAGAGTAGATCTCAGGGCCTCAGAGTTCAGGGCCTCTGCATACGGAGCCAAATCCTTCTTCAGCCGCTCAACCTGCTCCTCAATATCACCTTTGATCTCTTCAACATAAGGCTTGAGCTGGGACTGCACAGATGTCATTTCCTGTTCCAGGCGCAGTTTCAGCTGATCCGCCTCTTGGGAAAGTTTGGCCATCAGGTCTTGAGTCAGAGGAGTTACTTGACTTTGAATGGCCAGGGTGTATTTGTTGATGGCATCTGCACTTTGAGAGATCCTGTCACTGAGGAGAAATGGAGATAGATATTTGTGTGTTTCAAAGTTTTATGATTTGTTTTATAGCTGGTTTATCAGTTCATCATCTTATACGCTTACTTGATTTCTTGACCCAGTTCTGAGTTTCGGATCATCTGCAGGGTGTCCTCAGCTGTGAGGGTTGCCTGAGACACGTAATTCCAGAATGCGTTCTTCACCAGATCCATACTGGGTGCTGGCTGGTCCTGCCATAACATACTGGCATGACAACCTAAAGCATTCATCATAATTAAAATATATTAACTGGTTTAAAACATACCATTTTCTGACCAGTTTTGAGAGCGCCTCCAATTTTTATTAAAACACTAAAACAAACACTTACCAGTGAAAACTGCAATGACAAACACCACAAAGACCTTCATGATTATGCGCAGACTCTACAAGAAAAAAAAAAAAAATTTTGTCAGGTAAGACCACTATAAATATTTTTGACTAGCTTGCATTTAACTGAAAAGAACATAAGTATGCATTCATTTGTGTTTTGTCCAGTTCCTTACCTTTCTCTTGTCCTCTTCTGTAAGTGTTGAGAAGGTATCAGCACTGTATTTAAATGGGTTTCTGAGCTCTGATAAAGGCAGTAAAGTCCAGAAGGTAGTGCCCTGCTGTCAGCTGTACATGCCATGTCACTTATTCCACATCATGAAATCAACCGAACTGAACTGAACTCATATCTGTGATTCACAATTATTCATACAGAGTCAGATATAAGTACTGTGTAACAAGTAAGTTTAATATTAATGTCCTATAAAACTTAAAAACTTCCAAATGAAGGAAAAGGGAAAACAGGAAAAAATAATACTATCAAATTTTAAACAATTCCTGTAGTATTAGTTTTGGTTTAGTTTAAAGTTTTGTTTTGGAACATAGTTTTGAGGAAAATTGTCTTCATTATTGGGAGAAAAAAATGTTTTTTAACACCATGCCAGCTCCCATGGCTATTTTAATGGAAGGACAATTTTACTGTTAAATATTTTAAATTGAAATGCATTTTTACAAAAATCTGAAAAATTATAATTGGTTTAACTTTTTAAAAATTCCTCGAGTGTTAAGTGAATAAAAAAAATCCCTGATATAATATAATGCAATGTTTTTAGCCCATATATTCTACATCTACACCATAATTCTGTTTACTTTACATAATGTTTCAGGCATGAATTCAAGGTAACATTCTCACAAGCCACATTTAGCAATAGGAGGTTTTCCTGTGCATGCAGAGTTATCATATACTTTTCAAAATGAAGTACTCAATCAACTACTAAAGATTTGCAACTGAGTATTTACAGTTTGATTTTTTTTCCTTAAGAGATTAAGGAAAGACTATAATTAAGTAAATGATTAATGAGAAAACAACATAAGGTTACTACGGGATCTGCAGACTTGATGTGTTTATTGGTTTGATACACAGTCTTGAAGAAATAAGCGGTATGTCAGTGAGGTAAAAGGTTACTTTAAGCAGTATTGTTAACCAATACTGTCTACCATCTTGTCTAGGCATTCATCCAGTTACACAAAACTGCCATCAATGCATCAAGACTGTTTGCATATGTGCTTTTCAATCAGGTCAAGGAGAACATGGAGAACTGACCCCTGAGCTTCTGTCATATTGATTCAGTTCCATTCCAGTGAACACATCTTATGGCTGCAATCCAATGCAGAAAATATGCAGTGCATTTAACATCACTATTGTTCAAATCATCTGTTCTAAAACAGTCACATTATTTTTGACAATAATGAAATTTAAGGTAGAACTCAAAGGGAAATCTTTGTAGTTTTCATGTTATGCATACTACATTGTAATATTATTACATTTTAATATTTTTCCATAAAAGTATGGTTCGGTAAAAGAAAATTGAGCATTGCTATAGTCCCAATAAAATAACATTTCATATGGACAAAAACTATAAACTAGCATATAGTATAAGTATAAAGATGTTGTAATGATGATTGATGAGTCAGGTATTAAAGAGGATCCTTTTGGACATTGCCCTCTTCATCACAACACTTATCTGCATTTAAAAAGAGTCTGATATCTGCTGAACATGCAATGACTTAGAAAAAGGAAGCAAGGGACATGGGACAACTAATCTGTTTTGTATTTTTTATTTTACTATATTATATTCTGGCATGCATTCACCTAAAAAAAACTAAAAGACAAAAAAAAAATTAACAACCGGACAGGGTCAATGTGCTTGGAAAAAAAATAAAAAAATAAATTACTGTTAACGTAAGTAAAGCAATCATATCAGCTACAGACACAATATTATAACCATTCAATATATCTAATTAGTCATTTATACATTTTATACTTAATCATACTTTAATCATACACACACTATACTTGGTGTGGAGACATTATTAGCCAATACACAATATACATATTTATAAAGTGTTTATGAAGGCACTGTATGTGGTGGGGGAAAAAAACTAACAATGTGGCAAATGTATTTGGTAATAGAATGTAGAGTTTAATCTCCCTTTTTTAGGCTTTTTTGTTTATGTTTCTCAGCTATGCAACAGTGTATCAGACAAATTCATTACAAAAACAATTCTACCTCTAAATAAAAATTTTTACACCAACAAAAATACATTCATAAACATGCATCTCAGTTTGATGGACTGGATTATCCATGTTTCACAATACTTGCAATGCATATTTTTAATTATATAGGTACCTATATGAGTACAGAGATCCAGCAACTTGATTAAAATCATTGTGAAAAAAAAATCCCTGCTCATTGCGTAGGGAAAATAAACTAACTCAGAACTTCATGAAACACAAAACAAAAAAATAAACAAGGAAATAATTTATATTTAAAAAAATGAACGTAAACAAGAAAATGAAAGGCAAATTGTATGTGTGTATTTGTTCTTGGTCTCTCTTATAATGCATCAAGCAGTAGTGATGTTTTTAAATGTACTTTTTTAGATATTGGAATTATCACTGCAAAGGTTGGTCTGATACATGGAACTAACAACAAACATGACTTTATTTTGCTTCTGATGTTTACTGACTGATTTTGTACAGATGTGGATAAATATGCAAGTGTGTCTAATATTTACCGTTTCACCAGCCACAGCACTGGTGTGTAAACTGCAGCATTAACCAAGAAAGAAGGTAGGATTAACCAATGGTGATGCCAAACCCACACTGGAACTTGCTTTTTCTGTGGTTAAGGAAAGCGCAGAGGGCCAGTGACAGAGGCAGAGGCTGCAGCTTTTTTTCAAGCGTGGCTCCAACCACCCAGTTACTGTCTATAGAACCTACAGAGAGAGTGAAATATTTATATCCCATACATTTTAACCAAAGAAATCTCATGCAGATTGCAAAGACAGGATAAAGATTTTGTAAAAAGTAAGGTATCTAGGGTGGATTTTCATTGGAATATCAGGCAACACTCTTTGGAATGACACAAATGTTTTAAATAAGACAACTGGAATGCTGCTCAATGAATGATGACACAATTACGCATTTGTGACTAAAAATAGATAAAAAATGTATTTAAGAGTATGTGTGTGAATAAAGACTATAAAAAGTCTTGAATTAATTTTTTTTTTTAATTTAATGTTATGAAAAGTCTTATATTTTAGATGATATAACGAAAGTTGTAATTATCATTTTAAGAGTTTACCAGGAAAACAGGAAATGTGATAAGGATTAATGCGATTATTAAACTTCAAAAAGGCTTTGATATAATGAATTCAATCACTGTTTGAGCACTGCAGGGTTCAAAGTAAAAAGCAAAGAATATCAAAATAAGACCCCTGGCATACTTCAGGCATGTTTATACTTAAAAGTCCTGCATTATGCAGAACATTTTTTCTGGTTATTATTCTTTTCCTTTGTTTGGTTACATAAACTGTATCTGGCATTTAATTCAATGTTTAAAAAAACACATTCCATAATTATTAAATACAGTTTGAAGCAGAAATATTTAAAAGCCTAGTGTACTCTTAGTATTCAAATAAATTAAATCAATTTGCTTGTAAATGCCTCCTAATATCCCTTTGTTTAAGGTAAAAGTAATTACTTAATACATTTATATTGTGGTATAAATATTATTATGCACTCTTGTATTTTTTTTTAAAACTTAAGAGCATATGTGCAATTGCTGAATTCATTGTAACCCTACAAAATGATGAGATGTTGATGAATGCTGTCTGTATATACAAATGCATGCATATTTACCAACCTTTAAAGACCAGATCAGTTTTGGGGACGTCCAGCTGGTATCCAAATGATACACTAGTGTCCTGCATACGGGTGCTTGCTTCAAACTCCACGCCAACCTGCAACTAATACCAAACAACAAAACAAATGTCATTATAAAGCAATAAAACAACATAAATGAACAAATACAGACATGACTCATTCTGCTGATGAACATTTACCTGATTATTGGCTTTGTGGTAATACGACCCATGAGCTCCAGCTCCTCCTAGTGTCAGTGTGGCGATGAAGTTGCTGCCTGTTTGCAAAGGCCCATTCAGATTTTTAAAATTAAGTAATAAAACTTGCAGACTGAATATTGTTTTCAAATAAATATTGCACTTTAATCATCTGTATACAATATCTATTTACTTTGCACATTTTTATTGCATATTGTATTTAAAGGTTCTGTTGTTATTTGAAAAAAATGATTACATTTTATTAAGGCTACATCCGTATTAATCTCCATTATTTTTTAAAACAATATGCAGATAAATACAAATATATATGGGTACAATATGCATTTCATTTTCAAATGTATCCACTTTGGAGAGTGACTTCAAAAAGCTGTTTTCACTGGACAAAAGGCCAAAGCATAGAAAAAAAAGATGTGTTTATCTAGATTAATGTGGATGTAGCCTAGGAGGATACACTTGTGTATCTTTTCAACTTTGTAATGTAATTCATCACTATGATATAAAGATTCAATTATCATGGCATGAAAATTTGATGTGTCACATACCTATCTACTATTGTTTCTTTCTGTGCTTACCTGTATATCGGCCTGCCAGAGACATGACTGTTCCCTCCTCTCCGGGCCGTTGGTGGTACACCAGCTCACCCCCTAATGCCAGCGACGGAGTGACAGACTGGAGATAATGAGCTACAACTATCCCTGAGAGAGATGGAGGGACAGGAGGAGAGAGAAACAGAGAGGAAATACTTTGGATGAGTCAACAAGACTAAAAACAAATAAAGCTACTGAAATAAACCTCAAATTGAGGCACAAATAAACATGGATGAAACAGAAGACAATTACCGGACCCAACCAAGACGTCTGGGTTTCCAAAGGTCACAGCAGCAGTGAAATCTTCTCCTTTGAATTCAGCATCTCCTTGCCAGTTCACAAACTTCTGCTGCTGAGTCTGATTGAGATTGTATGTCCAGTAATGCATTAATATTACAGCATAACTAATCATAAAATACCACATATAGGCTCTTTTCACAAATACACACCTGGAATGCAAATTTCGAGCGCACTCTGTCTGTGATCTGATGAATAATCTGTGCCTTTAGGCTCCCTGTGTTGTCCATGTCACCAACCATGACAGGAAATGCCTGATAAAAATATTTAGGTAAACTATAAATATTTGGATAAATGGCACAAATTCCTTTTTTCAAATTAAACAGACTTTCAACAGCCTTTGTTCAGGAAAATATATTTATACTTATTTATATTGCAAGCTAAATTTTTGTACCTCTCCTGGTCCTGTTTGTTTGGTCCCCACATAAGTAGCTCCAAACCTGTAACTGGAATCTCCTAGAGTGCTTAACAACACTGTGTGGTTGACCTATGCAATAAAACAAGAGATGATGTTGATGATCAAGAATACTCCTTTAACAACACGGCTCAAGAAAATCTATCAGTGGACACACTGGACTGACCTGGAAGTGGTTGCTCAATCCCTTGTTCACTGTTAGTCTAACACCCTCCATCTGCATAGGAAACACCTCTGAGGGACAAACAGACATTAGTGTAAAAACATTTGAATTCGTAATTATGAAAATTCAAAGTAAAGTCATACAGGATACAGATGAATTGGGAGTGGCCTTTAAATTCCAAAGAAATTCCTGAATTTGAATTGAATTTTAACTGAGGAAGCAGGATATAAAATTCAAATTTAAATATAAGAAAGATTAAAATGGAATGTAATAATAATTAAAAATTATATAACTGCTTTATATTAATCTGCTGATTTTTTCATAACACAATTTTTTTTTCTCAAAAAGGTTGCATTTAAATGGTCTAAAATACAGTAAAACAGTAATACTGTGAAATATTATTACAATTTAAAAAGTAATTTATTCCCGTGAAGGCAAAGCTTAATTTTCAGCAGCCATTACTCCAGACATCAGTGTTGCATGATCCTTCAGAAATTATTCTAATATGATGATTAAGAAACATTTCTTATTATCAGTGTAGAAACTGAGATACATTTTTAAGGATTTTTCATTAATAACATAACATTTAAATTAAAACAACTTTGTTAATAGTTTTGATTCGTAATGACTTCAATATTATAATCTCTTAAAAAAGTAATTATTTTCATACCTTTGCATTTGCGGTGGCACTCTTCAAAGCCACCGGGGTTTGAAAGGGGAGGCTCAGTCTCCTGGTGCCCAGATGAAGAGCTGCCAGGCACAGAGACGGGTGAGACGGGGGGCATCGTGAATCCAGGTGGGACTGACACCAAACCTGCTCCACCTGGCCCTGGTGCAGGAGGGCTGGGGGCACTGGCAGCCAACACACTGCCCATTCTTAAACAGGACAGAGGAGGCGAACACAGATGGAGAGCAGATTATTAGCTGAAATAATGTAATGTAATCAGTAGTTTGGGTCTAAAATCAGTAGTTTTCATTTGTGAACGATAAACGATACGATAAGCATGCATGTCATGTTTAGGCAGCAAGTCCCTGAAGGTCTTTTGCATTAAGAAAATTACTAAACAACTGGATTTGTACGATTAGAAGCTGCAGTTGTTTCGTTAAACATCCAGGTTAAAATTCAACGCATAATCCTTTGACAAATTAGCTTGAAAGCTAAAAGCCACATGATTTTTGTTATTCGTGAGACACTGGAAATATAAATGTTGTTTAGATTTAACAAGTAGCAATATTTCTAGCTGAGAACCCCTAAGGGGTGCTGTAGATTTTTTTAGAAAATAAACTCAATAACAATGAATCAATGACCACTCACGTTGAGCTTCACAGAGGACGGTTCTCCAGATTACAAAACCACGTGTTCTAACGATGTCCGTTTTGTGAATGATTCATTCTGTCAGAGTCGGATCTTCTCAATGAATCTGTTGAATCGCTTCACAAAACCACCAGTCTCATCTACTCGTTTACGAGTCGGACAGAATGGTTAATGTAATAAACAGTCCGTTAAGTTGCATTGTGTCTTAAACGCATCATAAAATGTGATAGAAAAAAAGTTTCTGCACAGCGATGACGCAATTACGTCAAGGCGTAAAAGAATTCCTCAGTGAGTTCATTCAGATGAACTGTTCAAAAGAACCGATTCATGGAAACGAGTCAGACTCCCTTTACGCCTCCGCCCGGTAGCCCTCCTACTTTCAACTCGACAAAACCAAAGCTAAATGGCTATTGGTCTGTTTACCTGTCAATCACTACGTAAAAATGAAGCGGGTTTGAGAGAGCGAACACAAAGTAAAGGGCATTTGCGTGAAGGTCAACGAATGGGCTTTGGAGGTCGCTTGGGTTCCCATAACCTGAACTGTAAGATGTACATAGAATAAAAAAACAACCAGACAGAACTAGTTTAGTCATTCGATTTATGCAGTGGATCCTTAATGAAATAAATACTGAAAACCCCGGACTAGGTACTGTATCTAGTCATTTTAAAATCTCCTCTAATAAACAGCAAATGTTTCCAATTACTAAATAATAATAATAATAATAACAATGAAATAGGTATATGATAATAAATAATAATAATAATAACAATATAGGACACAATTTAATAAGATTTATGTACACATTTGAGTGACAAATTTATGTTCAAATTGAACAAATCAGAAAAATAAACCTAAAAAAATGTAGATTCACAAAAATTATTTACTACAGTCAATTCAATAAGAAACAGTTTACCAATTTAAATGTTAAAGTGTTTCCTCTGGAAAATTTCAAAAAATACATCCCCTGATATAGATACTTTTCCACATTCACAAAGAAAAACCGTACTGTTATCTCATATGAATGTAAAAAAGTTTAGGACAGATGGCACATTCATTCTATTTCAAGCTATAATACATACTTTAACCTCGAGCTATTCAAATGAAATAAACAATAGAGACATAAATCACTCACACAGTCAAGCAGTCATGAGCATTAAACCATTCTTGCATCAATTACAAACAGGGTATCACACATCAAATTTTTTTCTCTCTCCAGGAATCCTATACAAAATTTACATTAAACAATTGTCCCCATAACATCTGCTCCTCACTTCCATTAGCTGTGATAAACCATATAAAACATAAGGAAAAGTTCACAGCTCATCACTGCATGACAGAATGGATAAAGAATTAAAGTTTGTTCACTAAAATATGATTTTGAAATATGCTAATAGTCTTACACAAACAAAAATCTTTTGAGTAGCACAGCATCATCAGCAGAAATTTGCAATCTGGCTCAAGGTTTCCTAATTTAACTGCACAGTGCATATTGGCCTGAACTGTGCTGTTTTAATAGCTAAAGAAACATGCAAACTGAGGTTTCGACACTAAAGCTTTGAGCTACATGCCACATATCCCTGCATAGCAGAAAAAAAAAGAAAAAAGAAAAAAAAAAAAAATCCCACAATAGAACATCTTTGAGAAAAAAAAAACAGCTGCCACTGAGAAGATGCTACAATTCTGCTGTATGAAAATACTCCCTTAATCAAAATATCTCATAAATGTAGCATAAGGTTATGAAAAGCCTCCAAATATCCAAAAGGGAATAAAAAGAAAATTTTGCCTCCTTTCTGCCAAAGTTACACACACACACACACCTGGAAATAATGTAATAAAGTCCATTCATTACCAACTTTATACATTCATTAATTTCAAAAGAAATGAAAACTGCAAGATGCTATTTTGAGAAAAAAAAATAAAATAAAAAATAAAACCCTTCTCACCAACCTTTAAATGAAGAAAAAAAAAAAAGAAACCAAACAGACTCTTTTGACAAATCATTTAACATAGTTGCACATATAATGTGAGGATCTGCTAATGTAAATGACTGTGTTGTGGTGAATTTTTATGTCAGCTTTCATGTAGTAGTCTGACATCTTTCACATTATGCCAGTTTTGGCATGCCTGTTTAAGTTAGTAATGTCTAATATACTATAGTTTAAGAATTATATATATTTATATATAACAAGATACAAAAAAATTGCACAAATTTAGTCTCTGTTTGAAACCATAATTTACATCTATATTTCTTTATGAATTCCAAATTTACATTTATCTGTGACTACTAATGAAACTACAAAATGCACCAATATTAATACAGATTTTTTTCTCAGGCAGTTTAGTGCAATGGTTCATGTTGACACCTGAATCCTGAGCTCTGCAATATTTCCATGGATGCTGGTTTCTCTAGCTGCCTCAGACTGAATATGAAGAGAATTTGAAAACGCTTCTCATCAATAAATCAATACCAATGATTCTTTCACAGAATCCAGTAGCACCAATATGCTGTAGATTCAAAATCCTGTGTTTAGTCTTTGGGAATACTTTAACATAGCAATGACATATTAATCTAAGACAGAGACGATATATATTAAGGCACTTGGGTTCAACAGGTTTTGTTCTAGGGTTTGTGTGTAAATTCTCAACTAATGATGCAAGTATGCTTCATTTTTGCTCTATTTTCACCAAACGTTGTTTATTGTTTTCTATCAAACAGGAACTTTTCTCTGAATGTTTTGATTTTATTCTTGCATGTCTCAACTGGAATGTGTATGGTCATTTATAAAGAAGGTATAACCACCCCAAAAATGAACAAAGAGCAAAACACTGACAGCAACTAAAAACGAAAAATACTGTGGAGGTGGAAAAGATGAGGAAAGTTATGAGCAGAAAAGTTACTGGTTTGTGCAAAAGCAGATGCAAAAGTCTGGTTCAGTTTCTCCAACTGCCCTAGAAAAAGCAAATGGTAAAGTCAGTCCAATTATCACTGATTCAACATGGAAATATTAACAGACATTGCAATATTAGGTATTCTCAGATCAATAAACAAACGCTAGATGATTTTCCCCATTACATGACATAAGTACATAAAGTCTCCCAACTGTATGCCTTTACCTGCTCTCTAATGGTGCTTCCTAATGGGCTTCAGAGCCTTCGCCGGGATGAGGCGCCTCTGCCTCACAGTCAGGGTTCACAGAGTGAAACTCTGCCACATACAGGCTCTTATCAATGCTGCCGGGAATGGGCTTTATGTCCGTCATCAGCTGGTCCTCAACGGTCTTCAGGTTAAAGCGATCCTCAGCGGTAATGAGATTGACTGCCAAACCCAAATGACCAAACCTGCCTACAAATTAAACACAGGGACCATATAACGATACATTATACATATTATAAAAGTGTCAACTATTTAATATAAAAGTGTAAAGTCTAAATAATGTAATGCACATTTAATCCACCACATCTGTGTTGCTTGTTAACTTCACCTGAGCGTCCGATGCGATGCAGGTATGTTTCTGCATTCTTGGGAAAGTCAAAGTTGATGACCACATTTACTGCTTGGATATCGATGCCTCTAGTGAATAAATCTGTTTCAAGAGCATAAATTCACTGAGTTAGAAACACCTTGACAAAATATACAGTTTACAGTTGAGGTTATTATGCAATTCCACAAAAAAAAGAGGTAAGATACTATATTATGTAGTACACTCACCCGTGCAAACAAGGTTCCTGCAGAGCCCATTTCTGAAGTCATGGAAAACACGGTTTCTGTATTCCTGCCATATGAATGAAATGATGCACAATATGTTTGCAGTCACAAGTTTCAAGTATCTGACCGAAATTAGTAAATCATACTGAACAGATTTGAATTACACTGGAACTGACAACAGCAAAATACATACAGTACCTGCATCATCTTTGCATGAATGTAGAAGCAGGAGTAGCCCAGCTGCGTGATCTTCTTGGCCAAAAGTTCCACTCGCTGAGTAGAGTTACAAAAGATAATGGACTGATTTATCTGCAACTGTGGAGAGAACAAGTGCTTGTGTCATGTCAACTGTAGAAACAATGCCATTTTTTATAATTCACAAAAGAGCAAAACTACAACAGCCGAAGCTAATGCATAAAAGGACTAGTTCACCCAAAAATGAAAATCAAAATTGACTCTCCCTCAGTCCATCCAAGATGCAGATAATTTCTTTCACTTGAACAGATTTGGAGAAATTTAATATTACATCACTTGTTTATCAATGGATCCTCTGCAGTGAATGGGTGCCGTCAGAATGAGAGTCCAAGCAGCTGATAAAAACATCACAATAATCCACGCGACACCAGTCCATCAATTAACATCTTGTGAAGTGAAAAGATTTTGGCTAAAGTCCTCTATCTATAACTTTACATCCTCCAGTGAAAAAAAACAAACTTAGGAGAGATATGAGATATGTTGTATATAACTTTGTTTACAAGACTGAAAACAGCTGAATGAAGGTTTTGTTTTTTACAAACATGCAGCTTTTCACTTCATAAGACATTAATAAACAAACTGGAGTCATGTTGCTTACTTATTACTGAATTATTATGATGTGTTTATCAGCTGTTTAAACTCTCATTCACTGCAGAGGATCAATTTCGTGAGCAAGTGCTAAATGTAATGCTAAATTTTTACAAATCTTTTCTGATGAAGAAACAAATTCATCTAGGTCTTGGCTAGCCTGAGGAATTCATCATTGTTGTGACATGAAATTTCACCCACCCTAAATATATATATATTTTTAAATGTCCTAAACGGAAATGGACTCTTTACCCTGGAGAACAGTGTGTTAAGGCAGTGGACTTTCTGCCTTTCTGTGACATAAGCATAGTACTGCGTAATGCCTTTTAGGGTCAGTTCCTCCATCAGATTAATCTCATAGGGCTTCTGCAGGTGCTTTGCCTGAAGAGATACAAAGTGTATAAATGTAAAATCTGCAGATGTAGAAAGAGACAGATGAGCACAATAAAAGCATAAATGTGTTCAAAATGATGCAGATTTCTCTAACCATAAACTTCTGTACGCTGATGGGGAATGTGGCTGAATAGAGCAGAATCTGTCTGTTCTTTGAAAGGAAACCAATGATGTCCTCAATAATAATCACAAAGTCCTGAGAGAGGAGCTTATCAGCCTATAATAATACAAGCAATGAAGTTTAAACTTAGTGGTATTGATAACACATAAACACCTAAATAACTCTGTCAAGATGTTCAGTTGTGACAGAGTGCAACAGGGTATAATCATTTTATCAATTATAATTGTATTCATATTCTGACAGGTATGAACAGTTAGCATGAGCAATACTCACTTCATCCATAACCATCATCTGAACTTTATCCACTTTGGCTATGCCCTTTTTTATCAAGTCCAAAATTCTGCCAGGTGTTGCTACAACAACATGAACTGCAAAAAATAAAAAACGTTTTGAACAACATGCTTTCACTGCAGAAGATGATCACACTGTAATCTCTTTATGATTAGGTGATCACTGAACATTACCCTCCTCATCCAGGCGCATGATATCATCTCGTAGGTTGGTCCCACCTGTGGTTGCCATGACCTTGAGACCCAGGTGCTTGCTGATCTGAATACTGATCTGACTGACCTGCAGAGCCAGTTCACGAGTGGGAACTATCACAATGGCTGCAGGTAAACACAGAAAGATAGTACAGTAAAAAAAAAGGGGGTGGGGGATAAGAGGTACATCTTGTGTAAACTGTTTTGGGAGAGAGATACCTTGGATATGATCCTTTTTTATGTCAATTCTCTCCAGAAGGGGGATCAGGTATGCACCACTCTTTCCGGTCCCGTTTTTGGCACGAGCCAGTATATCACGGCCAGAAAGGGCAATAGGAATACTCTCCTCCTAAAATAAAAAAAAAAACTAAAATAAAATCTAAGGAATAGTTTACCCAAAAAAAAAAAAAAATTGCTGAAAATGTACTCATCCTCAGGCCATCCGAGATAAAGATGAATATGTTAACTTCAACAGAACAGATTTGGGGAAATTTAGCATTACATCATATGCAGTGAATGGGTGCCATCAAAATGAGAGTCCAAACATCTGATTAAAACATCACAATAATCCACAAGTAATACTCCAGTTCATCAATTAACATCTTGTGAGGAGAAAAGCTGCATGTTTGCAAGTAACAAATTTCATTAAGGCATTTTAACTTTAAATTGTCGCTTCTGGCCAAAATATGAGTCCATAATACAAAAAAATTCATCCCGTTGTCCTCTCACATCAAACTGCACCGACATATTTGTTTAGAACTGTTTTGGACGGTTTGCGCTTGTATCAGGTGCTTGATTTGTGCATATTTCTCTCCTGATTCAGACAAGATGACTTTTCCACCACTGTAGCAATATTATGGCTCTATTACTATTATTTGGCTTTTATGTCACTATAGGAAGCAACAGTTTGAAGTTAAAAACATCTTGAAGGGACAGTTTATTACAAACATTCAGCTTTTCACTTCACAACACATTAATTGATTGACTCGTGTGGATTATTGTTATGTTTTTGTCATCTGTTTGAACTCTTATTCTGATGGCACCCATTCACTGCAGATGATCCATTGGTGAGCAGGTGATGTAATGCTAAATTTCTCCAAATCTGTTCTGATGAAGAAATAAACTCATCTAAATCTTGGATGGCCTGAGGGCGAGTAAATTTTCTTCAAATTTTCATTTTTGGGTGAACTATTCCTTTAAGCATAAACACCGAGGAAACCCATATTGTTCAGAAAGACTTGTAACTTGTCTATGTTTTGAATTTCTTGCATTATTACCTGAATGGGAGAGGGCTTTTCCCAGCCCATCTCAAAAATGCCCATAAGCAGCTCTCTTTTTAGACAGTAGTCCTCAAACTCATTCCCTTTGGTTGCAGTCACATCCTTGTGAGAAAGAAAGAGTATGAAATTGATGGATCATAAGGAGTTCTGTACTTATACTTTACAAAATGAAAAACAATCACTATTCATCAAATGCATGATGCATGTTTATATATGAATTCTACATTGTGTGTTATGGTGAAAAAACAAGACATCCTTATAATGATATTACATTAGTTGGGGATTCCGTTTGTGCTATTTTTAAAAACTGAAGGTTTAAAACATTTCACTGAAAAACTTACAGAAGTTTTGACTCTATTGTCCTTAGCGGGTAGCTGTAGGCTTTTTTTCCAGTCATCACCAAACCTGTGTCAATATATTAATATATATACTACTGTTCAAATGTTTGGGGTCAGTAATATTTTTAAGAAAGAAATAAATATTTTACTCAGTAAGGACTTATTAAAATGACCAAAAGTGACAGTAAAGACAACTCACCTGATACCAGGTCCTTCCTGAGATGCATTGGCTGGTTTCTGGGTCCCCATGGGCTCCTTTCCAGGCTGAGCACTCACAGTTTGGGGTCCTAATTGAGTGGGGGCTTTAGGCTGTCCTATAAGCTGTCTGTTGTGTGTGTTCAATCCCATAACAGCTGGGCCAGTGTTCTCCATCTTTGTTGCCATTTAAGTTTCTTAAGCTTTTTCACTTTTTTAAATGCCCGCCTAAGGTCTAATAAGACCTAGTAAACCATTCACAGTGTCCACAAGGTCTCAATAAAAAGTGTCACTAAAGAATCTTATGAGATATTTACAAATTCTACATATAGCTTAGGCTCTATAAATAAGAGCAATGCTGCCACACAAGATATATTACAAGGTCTCTTCTAAAAGAAGAGAAATATATATTTATGTGTATAAATATTGCAAATCTGCAAACAGTATAGAAAATTGTACCTGGACGGGTGTAATAAAGAACTAGTCTGCTAAGGCAATGTGAACTACAGAAAGACCTAGACCAGAACTTTCTTTTTGAGTTTACACTTCTGCAATATTTCCAGTATGCAAACAGAGCTTTGTGGTCTTCTGACTGCCGGTTCTCACTTTTTCTTCTTCAAATGCAGTTTAACTCTCAAATGTCCTGTTCGCAGAGATCATTCATTTAATTTATACATTTGTCTGGTAGGTAGGATTCACTCCAGCACATTAATAGACAAAAGAACGCTTCAGTTTAAATGTCAAACGGGGCTGAATACAAGTCAGTTCTTTAAATAATAAAGATAGGTGGAGATATCGTGTTTGTCCTTTTCTCTGAGCTGACATTCAGTTGCGTCCACAGTTGTGCCACCTGCAGAGGAACAATGTGAAAATCAAAGATAATTCACTATACAAACTGAAAATGACATGAAATATTCTGAAAGATATCCATTATATATCTATATCATCTATGTTATATTGGATTGCAAACAGAAAGTTTCCCATATTAAAAAAACATTGTTTTTATGTTGTACTTTAAGGTACTTAAAGTAATAACATTGAAATACCATGACACTTTTACTGTGAGTGTCACTGACAGTACAACTTTATCTCTGTAAAATAAAAATAAAGGAATAAATAAAGCCTTACTTTCTGACAGGTGGTAAATAGAGTTAACTGCATCCATATTTACTTTCGCTTGTTTACAAATCTCATTTCAGTTCTAACTAAATGTTTTATTTTATAACCTGTAAAACGAGCAAATACATAAACCAACAGTCAGTCCCCTCACAACTCTAGCTTACAACATGAAATAAAAGTCTGGCTTGAACTTTTTAAACACAAGCATTTCAGACTTACAAACATTGAGACTGATAATCGTTTCATAAATAATATAAACATCGTTTTATTTGTTAGTTACTGTAGGCAGGCAAAACATAATCCCAAACAAACCGACATTAAACAGTTTAGCTAGCAGGTGAATTGTGCTAAGCTAGGCTAAACGTATAACATTACTGCATAATATCCGACAGTTAAAACCAAACACTTACCTTTACTTATGTCAGTATCCTATGTTGCCATATGTGTGAGATAAATTACTTGGTAATCAACGTGGTATGGGTCATGTCGCTACAAGCAGCTCATCTCTTTGTTGTATTTCTGTCAACACGGTGGACATGTATTGATCTTCAGTGGGCTTCAGATGAGGTGCTGCCATCAACAGTACGGAGGCTCTTATGACCACAGGACTATCAAACATGCGTTTATTTACTGCATTTCTTTCTTTGAATGGATGCCTTTATTCCTTTAATTACTGTGGTATCCATTGTGTATTTTAGGCAGCCTTAGTCATAATAACCCTTACGAAAATTAACCATTGTTTTAATGTAGTAAAAGTGTTGTAACCATGTTTTGTTTTGGGCGCATTGATTACCATTTGTATAACCAGTTTTAATACAAATACCATGGTTAAACTATGGTTAATGTAGCAAAACCATGGTTAATTTGTAACTTAGTTACCATGGTTTAACTATAGTAACCATGCTTTTTTGGTTTAATTTGTAGTAGCCTAAAACCATGGTTAATTTTCGTAAGGGAAATATTAATAATACAAGACAAAACATAAAAATTATTGAAATAATATTGAAAAATTATTGAAATAATATATATATAATATATATGTTTCTGAGGAACTACATTGTTTGGTGGAAGAATACTGTTTTTATTATTAATATCATTACACTTATTTGCTGTTTTATTTTGTGAAACCTTACTAAGTATATGGAATAACCGTTTTATAAAAGCAATAAGGCCCGTGAAGCCGTGGTTTACAGTGAATTTATAACAGCTAAGGGGCTTTTAAGCACTCCGCACGGACTGTCTTAGCTGTTATAAATTCACTGTAAACCACGGGTTCTTGGGGCTTATTGCTTTAGTTAATGATTTCATACTCACTCTTTCTGTTACTTGAAATTCTTCTTATAAATAAGTGACTAGTACTTATCAAGTTACCATATTTTTTTGTGGCAAAATAAAGAACAAAATGTAAAATAGCACTGGAAACAAACTTGCTTTAAAAATAGCGGATTATTTATTTATTGCATTTGACATTCAGTTCATCAAAATCCTCTCAGAAATCTACAGTATAGAACAAACATCTTTGGTGTTATAAGAAAAAAGTACAGGTCTGAATCTAATTTGGTTATAGTTATGAGCGCCCTTTACCGTTTAGTTTACTGCTTAATAATGTGAACTGGTAACAAGTCACAATGACAATTTCTGGTGCATCTGGCCAGTTTTTCTTCATGAAATGGTGAGGTAACCTGTTAATATAAAGGTTCAAGTGTAGACAACAGTACTCTATGAAAAGACACAATGCTGTAAAGCTTACAACCGCATGCTCAAGGGTCAAATTAATTATACATTTTCAAATAATGCTATAGCTGACATTGTAATACAAGCAGGGGTGTCAAAGTAATTTCAGTTCATGGGCTGAACTGGACTAAATGCCACCTTATGTGGGACAATTTAAGTTTTTTTTTTTTTTTTTTAAATAACATACAGAGTGCTTGCACAAAACATGCCCACAACTGTAGAATAAATTTTATGCTACTTTAATAACCAATAATGAGATACAAAGAGAGATTTACTAAATTTAAAAAGGTTACATTTTTTACATTAAACAAGAGAGAAAAACTAAAGCTGTGTGTTTAACACCCTTCTGTTTAAACATTCAAACCATTTTCATTTCAGATAAAAATAAGAGGTCAGAAATGGTGACTTAAAGTCCACAGTGCAGTTGCTTTAAAAAAATGTTAGTTTGCAGTGCAAAAGCAGCTAGGATTCATCTTATTGCATCACAGGCACAATGGTGAAATTTTGGTGGATGCTGAGACATTCAGTTTGATCAGAACACAATTGTGTTATTATATTTATTTATAATAATACAACTGTGTTCTGATCAAACTGAATCAGTTTGATCAGTATTCACTATAATAGTTATTGTGAATACCTAAAAATGAGTAACTCTGATGAAAAAACTGCACATTAAGCCTGTAACTTTAGTATTGTAAGCTGGATATACAATCACTTCCAGGAGTTAAGCTGGTGGATTGACTTTTTTTAAAATAAATTCTGGTTTCGAACCTGTCAAAACTAGTTTCACTTTATTGTTATTTAGATCCCTGGAACTTCTTGGACCTTGGTGGTCCATCAGGACTTCCCAAGCCTAATCTGTCTAACTGAGCCCCGGCTGCCTCTGATCAGCAGGTAGTTCCTCTAGCTGGAAGACTTCTCTGATTCGTTTCACACATAAATCAGATGCTTCCTGGGTTTCTTTGGAGAGCTGAAATAGGCTCAGGAAACCATGAGGAAGGTCTTCAACCACAGTGAGCGTCACAGGCTGGTTCATATTCCTAAGCTTTTTGGCAAACATCACTGAATCATCTAACAGGCCATCCAAAGCAGAAGCCTGAGAAGAACAATCAAAGCATTAAAATAATAGTTTCAACATTGTTCCTGGAAATGCATTTTCATCAGGTCTTACCACTATATGTACTGGTGGAAGCCCCTTGAGAAGACTGTCCGGAGCAAGTAGAGGAGAAACAAATGGGTTCTTCAATACTGGTGTGCAAGGTGTGTATATATCCACCAGACACCTAGACCGGAGTGGCTCAAAGTTTTCTGGGTATTCTTGGACTTCCTGTGGTTTCTCTACAGAATGTGACTTGGAAGGTGAAGGACCGTTTGATGGTATGGTTGAAGAGGATGATGCTGCTCCTGATGCTGATTTTGGTTCTAAAAAAGTCTGAAACCAATTTGTCGCTCCTTGGGCGAAATTAGTCAACAACTTTACTGTGTCCTGTCCCAATGCAGCCAAGGTGTCTATCTGCTGAGCTGGCTGCACTGATTGACAACTCGAACCTAGAGAGATAGAGAGAGTGACCAAGAAACAGTATAATCATGAAGGTGCGGTAGATAAAGCTGTTTTGAAACAATCTGTACTGTATAAGCACTGTATGTAACATGACTTGACTCAAAAGCTCACCAGCATAGGCATCAATACACTTGTAGAGCACGCTCAAAGGCAGCAGAGGGTCGATTAAAGTGAGCAGTCTGGATGGTGAAGCGTTTGTTGTTAGCAGAGTTGCTGGGTAGGCTGCCACAATCCCATCAGGAACACGTACACCGTGAGACATTGCCCTCATAGAGACGGTTATGCACAAGTTACCGCCTGCACTGTCTCCCACCAAACAAACACGCTCTGCAGTCGAGCCTGTGAAGCAAGTTCAACATATAGAGAGTCCTGAGGCATGGTTGGCATGGATTGCTTGTCATGTCCACACCTATTATTATGCTCACACACCTAAAGGTAAAAATAAATTTCAAATGGTTCTTTCCCTTTTCATAGGATTTGTGACTGGCTATATGGTTCTAGGGAGGTTAAATAAAAGTTATACTTCTTCACATCAACATTTATTTCACTAGAAAGTAATTTTCTCCCATGGCATTTTTGTAACCTTTATATTTAAGAGTGCTGCATAAGTTATTACTGGCTTTCCTACTAGTTGATTGGATGGTAAAAACTACAATGTCATTACATTTAAAAATTAAACTGATTCAGCCATCAGATTATGGGAATTTGACCAAATACTTTTGGGAACTTTTGTAGTGTGACGTTATACTTCCTCTAAAATAAGTTTACAAATTATTTTATAATTATTATACACTAATGTTAAAAAGTTTGGGGTCAGATTTTTTAATGTTTTTAAAAAAAGTCTCACCAAGGCTGCATTTTATTGAAATTGTACAGTATTGTACAGTAACTGTTTTCTATTTCAATTAATTTTATAATGTAGTTTTTTTCCTATTTACAGTCATTACTCCAGTCTTCAGTGTCACATCATCCTTCAGAAATCATTAATGTGCTAACTAATATGCTAATTTGCTGCTCAAGAAACACTTCTTGATGAGTGGAATATTTGTATTTGCAATTTAATTTGTTGCAACGCATGACATTTTTTATTTAGCCAGCAATAAAATCATTGACTAGCGCATGTAAATATTAAAATTACATCATATCCACATTAAACAATTAGTGTCTGCATACTAGTTATTCCATTTGGAGAGGAGTGCGCTTTACAAACCCAGCAAGTGGCAATTCTTTAAGGCCCAACAGTAGGCGTAGAAACACTCTTCTAGAGCCCGGGGGAACGGGGCCTCTGGAGCCAATGAGTAATCCACAGAGAGAATAGGCACATTCAGATCCTTTGACCAGTTCTTCAAGTAATTCTACAATAGAGAGAAAAAGACACAAAGGGCTCAGCAAAAAAAAAAAAAAAAGTCCTTACAAAGAAATCATTTAGGTGAGAAATCTTATATAGGGAGGTAAAACGGCCACAGCCATACCTCATGTGATTTTGAAGTTTGTGCAACAAAGCCTCCACCGTGGAAGTGTATGAGCAGGCATGGAGAAAGAGGAGCTGTCTGACGACTGAAATCCCCTGGCAGAGAGAGCTGAGGCCCCTCGGGATGAGAAAGGGCCAACAGTTCTGCACTGTCCTGTAGGAAAAGTTTGAATATGGAAGACAATTGGCAGAATTGACTGTTTGAAAGAAAATCATTCAAAGTCATTCAACATCATTCAAAGTCTAACTGTTTGACTTAAAAATATGTAATTAATTCTTTCTTTTTCATGAAACACACAAACCTGTCCTTGTCGGAGTGTGTGTGAGATCAAGCGCACTTTGACTGGCCCAGGGCCCCAGTGTGCAACTGGAGGATTCACAGAGACTGAGAGACTGGGGTCAGAGGCCAGTGGCAAACTCAGACTTACAGCTGGTATGGTTAATATTACATTCACCTGCACCACAGTGGAAGCAATCCTTGTCAAACTCTTTAGAAAAACACAGAAGAGAAAAAAGATAATTGAAACTCTTCTGTCTTATTGAAACTTACCATTCAAAAGTCTGGGGTCAGTCAGATTTTTAAAAGAAATTAGTATATTTATTTAGAAAGAATGCAACTCATTGGTCAAAAATGACAGTAAAATATTTAGGTTACAAAAGACTATTTCAAACAAAGGCTGTTCTTTGAACTTTCCATTCATCAAAGTATCTTGAAAATTTATCAAAGTTTCCACAAAAGTATTAAGCTGCTTTTAAACTAAACTGTTTTTAACATTGCTAATAATAAGATTTGTTCCTTGAGCAGCAAATCAGCATAATAGAATGATTTCTGAAGGATCATGTGACACTGAAGACTGGAGTAACGATGCTGAAAATTTAGCTTTGCATCACAGGAATAAATGACATTTTAAATATATTTAAATAGAAAACAGTTATTTAAAATTGTAATGATATTTCACAATAATTTTAACTGTATTTTTGTTCAAATAAATGCAGCTTCGGTCAGCATAGGAGATTTATTAAAACTTTTTAAAAAATCTTACTGACCATAAACTTTTGAACAGTACTGTAAATATCATTGCAAACCTACAGTTTAAAGGTACTGATGTTGTTTTATCTGTTCTCACAGAAGCACACAACATACTTGTACTTACTGATAATAGCTCAGTCTCAGTAAGGTTCCAAAAGGTTTTCCAAAACTGCATATCTAGATTTTGAGTGATGCGCTCAAACTCTGTCCCCCTGAACTCAGGATCTACCACGTATTTGCCCGATGTGAAGAAAGAAAGAGCAGCAATGCCTGTAAATAAATCAAAGTTCATTGGTGAAAGGGACATGTAAATTGTGTGAGAATTCTAAGAGACTAATTTCCCCACCAACACCAGTGTTTTATGGGAATAACAGACATGAACACATCAAAGAACGAATCATGAATGAATCATCTAATATTATGATGTGCCCTATCTGAGTATGCACTTACCTAGACCAGTCTGCTGTTTCTTGTAGTTTTCACCAAAGGACACCATACTGATGACCACTGTCTGAAGAAAAGGCCTGAGAGAGGGGGAAAACTTGGAGCAGAGACAAATAAATAGAGACTTTTTGTTTCTGGAACCAATTTGCATACGTCATAAACGGCACGCACCGGTGAAACGATAAAAACTTTTATTCATGGGAGGTTCCTAGTACTGTTAAAGAAAAAACTCTTTATGCAAAAAGAACTATTAATATCATCTCACCTGGAAGCCCAAGCAGCGACCATAAAAACAAGCTTTGTGCATGGAGATGTACTCTTGCACAAACCGCTCACTTAAACCCCCTTCCTCCTGTGAATAGAGCTGACCATGGGCATTGTCATTGAGTAATATCTGTGCTAGATAAAGCAATGCCCGCAGCTGGCAAAGGGCACTACAGTATGCTTCCATTTCTGCCATATTATGGTCCATCCTAAAAAATGCTCCACTGCAGTTCGATGCGATGTAACGGGCCTTCTGAAGGATGTGGGTGATGCAGGAATAGACCACCTATGGAAAACAGAAAACATCAATGGACTCTTATTGTGGATATTAGGCTAAATAAAATTACATAATTTTCTATGAATATGTGTACAATTATTTATAAAAATACACTGTTTATCTATACTGTATATATAGGGCCGTTTCCTCCGAGGAGGCAAGGGAGGCAGTGCTTCCTTAAAATATTGGATGAGAAAAAAAGTTGTAGTACAAAAATAAAACACCAATATTACAAAATATAACATTAAAAGTGTATAAATCATTCGTTTTTCTAAAGAAACATTGTTCAACTGTGACACCAGCAAGTAAAGTTACAGGGGGAGTTCGCGTCTCACTTGCCTCCCGAGCCCACTTATTTTTAACAGACCCCCTACAGCATGCATTGAGTTTGGTGGGGGGTGATTAAGAATGAATGGGGGAATATCACGTGAGAGGTGGCCATGCCTCCATTGGGATATTATTGGATATGACTGGTTATGTTCGAATATTATTGGTTCATGCGATAAATCCTGCCTCTTGTGTTCATGTGCATTCTGTTCTGATCAAAAAAAAATAAAAAAAATAAATAATATATATGTACCACAGACCACTAGATTACAGCAAAGAGCAAATTCACAGCTGAAAAGTTTTTTATGACATGCCTTATTTGCATCTAACCACTCATTTGCAAATATAAAACAAAAGTTATTCAACATATAAAAATCCCCTTTTTTATGCATTCAACTTTTTTTAAATGAACCAGTAGTTACCTTGACTAAGGTTCGATATCCGTTGCTGGGAGTCTGTGCATCCAAATCAAAATGGTGATAGACAGCAGTAAAGCCAGTGATCAAGGGTTCAACAGCACGACCATGTTCCTGAATCTGCCTCATGACCCCCAACAGTTGATCAGTGGCATCGGCATTTGAAGAATTGCTGCGGGATCCATTAAGAGCCAAGATGGCATCCGAACATACCATCTGCAATGCTGCGAATACATCCTTATGATCCATGTCTGACAAACTGAGGACAGAGATATCAACAATAAAAATGTGAAACCCAAAAAAACCTTCAAAGATATACAACATCACTCTGAAGGTAACAAAGCACAAAGAAACAAAACACAAACAAAACAAAACCCAGTCTGACAATGGCCAAACAATGTCATGAATATAAACTATTGAATTATAGAGAGAGCAGAGACTGACAGATACCAGCCTGTGTCAAAGGACACAAAGACTGAATGTAGGATCACGGTATATTCCTGCAGCATCTAACCCTTGCGTCATCAAAGTCCAAAAGAACACGTAAAACCAGCTACTTTCTGAGAACATATTCTGGAAGAAACCAAATATTTATATTTAGTGGTATGATGTGTGACACAGATTTCAAGAAAAAGCTTTTAAAAGGATTTGATTAACCTCTGCTATAAGAGGAGTTCCAGACCATGAGGAGAAAATGCAGTGCAAATGGACCGTGTTAGACATGACACTGGATCTCAGTAGCCAAATAAAAGACTTGCTTCATGATTAGATACAGTAGACTAATTAGTTGTGACCGGTAATATATAAATTTAAACTCTTTGCTCCAGGAAAGGCAAAATTTGTAAAGGAAACCAAATTCAAACCCGGCTACGGATCATAGCTTAGAAATGAATTATTCACTCACATGCTGCAGCAACTGTAACAGTTGAACTGATCCCTATTCAGCAATTTACTCAACAAACACTTAAATGTGCTGAGACTCCAATTCACTTTCACTGTTTTTCATGATTAGATTGTGTGCTAGAAGACAACAATCAAATCTGATCAATAAAATAAACCTAAAAAGCCACTTTGCACTTTTAACCCACCATCATGTAAGGAATAGTTTTGGACATTCGCATATTATAGAACCAATATAGTATAGTAGGCTATATTATTGGATCACTGATTCTTGAGAAAATATATATCAACTCTGACACACACAGAAAAGTTTTTTTTACATAATTTTCCTCGTTTTATGTATGCCTTATTAGTAGATGGCAACACCAGAAAAAACTACATGACTGCTTTGATGAACAGATGTGTGATGAGCAAAACATGAGTTATAAAATATTCATTGGGAAAAAATAAAAATAAAATATAGTAAATGTAATGTTAAACAGAATATTAAATAATTAATAAAATATTAAGTTTTTTATATTTATAATAAATATTTTTCATGAAGGGTTTTACAGGTAACGCAAATTTACATTTTAATGAAGGGTTTTACAGGTAACGTAAAAGACATTTTAAGAGAAAACCTACGAAGGTGGTTGCACACAAAAATAAAATGCATTAAATATTTATCAGCTGTGTTGCTTGTTTTACTCAATATTTAACAATACAGAGGCTACCAGCCTCGTTATTGTAGTAACCAAGAACAGTAGCCTAAAACAGCATGTAACATAAAAGGATCTAGCAACCCAATAGCGCTTGCCAAACAGCTCCAGGGTGCGATAGGTTGCTCATTAACTTTCAATGGGATGATACAGATATCACGAAACGTTTGGGAATGGTGGCCCACCACAGACAAATTTAGGAGACAACGGTCAAGACGCCAGTTAGCTCACAGAAAAGTTTTACCCATGCAAACTGAAAGGTTTCGGTTTGTTAACCGGCGCTTACCGGTCACTCAATGAGCTCCGCTGCGCGTGCAAGTTGCGCCTGAACCGCGAGCGTTCGCTGACTGCAGCACCGCATACTGTCACGGCAAAACTATCGACACTCGCGCATTTTCATATCTAAACACAGAGCGGTAGAGGATGTCTTGCGTTTTCGCTTTAACTTGCTTGTGTCCTCTTCCGTGCCTGTCAAAGTTTCGACAAACCCGCAGCATCATGGGTACACGAGTTCAGTGCAGAGTCCTATCGCTTCCACTGCAATCAACGCCTACTATGTAGTGTTCTAGTTTTAGTCAGTAGCCTAGTATAGATGGGGTCGTATAAAGAAATCCAGTAATATCTAAAAAATACTAGACCTTATAAATAGGCTACATAATGCTTTAATATACAATTTAAATTGATAAATAAAAGTTAATGCTTTCAGCACAAGGGGATTTTTAAAAAATAAATATCAGCTGGCTATTTTTCAGAAGTGGTAGCCTACTTATTATTATTATTATTATTATTATTTTAAATGTTATAAATGTGTACCGCTTATTAATTGCAATATTTGTTGTACAAAACAATAGCCTATAGTTTTATTGTTATATCATCTGTATTTACATATTTGCTATGCAGGTTTGACTGCTGTTTGAAAGATCACATACAAAACGTTAGGGGCCCCTGCGTATTTTGCTCACAGCAAAATCTCCAGTGTTGAAATCCTGGTGTTAAGGACTTTTAGAGTAAAGTGTTGTAGTTGTGGTGTTGAAATTTAGACGATTAACACTAGCTAGTGTGAACAGCTCCCTCTGGCCGGTGTCAATAGGCAGAGTTACCCTTATTAATACCAAAGTCCCTTTTAAAGAAAGTCCGTTCACTCGGCCGCCATATTTGCAACGCCTCCGGGCAGCTCAGACAAGACCAAGTCCTATCTAAATGAATGGGGGAATCTTGAAATCTCAAAAACGGCTTGCTGAACTCGTGATTAAATTATATATTTCAAATCAGCAATAAAATCTGAAATGAACTGCAGCATGAATGTTGTTTCTTATACTCAAATAGCGTTTAAAAAGCCCCCAGGTTTACGGAGCTTCTAAAGGCCGCTGCAGTGACGCAATGACTTTACCAATCAACAATTGGCTCTTTCATTTAGAAGGCGGGACTATCTCGCCATATTGAATTTGCGCATTGCACTTTCTCCCACTGTTGTCAACTTAGCAATTTTGTTACTAAATTTAGCAACTTTTCAGACTACCCTAGCAACTTTTCCTTTCAAAAGCACGTAGCAACAAATGTAGCTATTTTTAAAATTTATTTGACAACTTTTAGCAACTTTCGATAAGTGACTCAGACAATAAAAAGGCACACATTTTTCATCTAAATTACACAAAAAGAGGAAACCAAAGCAGTACACACATCACATGAATTAAGTTAGCTGCTATCTGCAATTGTTCAACTTAATGACAATTTAATAATTGTTCATTTATGATCCACCTTGTTAGTAGCTTGTACTTGCGATTGTTGACCAGTTAGTACACTGTAAGAAAAATATCAAGACAAATTTAAAAGGTAACGTTATAGCAATTTTCCAGGACATTATTCGTTATCCATTATCCGTTGTAACCCTGTAACCCGAAAACACAAAATACTATGTCATTTAAAATACAGGTAAAAACCTGTGAAAAATCAATACGGAATATTCCTTTATATTAGCATAGTAGATTTGTGCCCTATTTTTACAGACCTTTCTTAGAGTGTAGCATACTAACTAGCTACTAATACACTGCTTAAAACTATAACTGTTCAGAACGTGTAGTTTTACTAGTTTACTAGCTAATAAAAAAAATAAACAAATTGTAATTGTTCAAAAATGTGTAAATGTTCAATAATTCAATGATGTATTTAAAAGTTATTTATATTTTAATATTATGCATTAATATTATTTTACGAACAAATCTAAATGAACATATAAAATATTTTCTTTCACTCGCGATGCGGAGCAGACAGGAAAGTTGGTTTTATCAAAGAAAACACAGAAAGTAAGTGTTTTACCTCATTTACATTATGTATTTTATAAGATAATATTACTTTATGATGATATGTATATGCTGTGCACGTCTAAACCTTTCTCACAGATTTGAATTGCTTTGCAATGCTGACGCAGAGGTCGCTTTTAACCGGGAAACACACAAAGTAAGTGTTTTACCTCATTTAAAATATGTATTTTATAACATCATACTGATTTATAGTGATATTTATGTGCTATGCACTCCTAAACTTTTTCTCATAGATATATTTTCTTTCACTCACCATACGGAGCAGACAGGGACGTTGGTTCAATCAAGGAAAACACTGAAAGTAAGTGTTTTACTTTACGATATGTATTTTATAAACTAATATTACTAAATGATGATAATTATATGCTGTGCGTGCCTAAACGTTACTCATAGATGCATTTGAATTGAACACGCTTTTAACATGGAAAGACCAGAAGTGTTTTAAGTCACTTATAATTTTGGAGAGTATCCGATGGACACAAAGTGCATACGCTATTCTCTTTCATCAGTAACGCATGGATCCATGCGTGACAGAGAATAGCGTACGCACTTTGCGTCCATCGGATGCTCTCCAAAATGGCGTTACGCTGAGACAGAGAGGAGACGAATTGTTGAATAAGTCAGTTTAATGTTTCAATTTATTGTTTGTGTGAATGACACTGTGCACCTTCTATATATACTCACTGGCCACTTTATTAGGTACACCTGTTCAATTGCTTGGTAACACAAATTGCTAATCAGCCAATCACATGGCAGCAACTCAATGCATTTAGGCATCTAGATGTGGTGAAGACGATTTGCTGAATACTTAATTAAAACTATAATTGTTTGTGTTTTGTTACGTTAAGTGTTTGTCTATTAAACTTTTGACTTTGACCAAGACGAATTGACATTTTATGATCAAATCATGTTGAAAAGCAACTAATTCAAAGGGGTTGCTATTAAATATTATTTTGTATATTATTGTATATTAGCAAATAACTCAATGTTCATACCTTCATGGCCAACGGCCTTTTTGAAGTGGTTTTTAATGTGTGCATTCAATTTGTCCTGTCTTGTCGATTTGAAAATACTGCTAACACAAAAAGGGCAGTGAAAATTTTTGCAGCATGTTGTGCATTGCTCCAAAGAAGGTACTGCTGCACCTCTCTGAATCGTTATATGGATCTATAAATGGGGAAAAAAACACATATGAAACATTTCTCATAGACGGAAAATCTTACAAATGCAGTAAAATACAAAGACACTCCAAAACTTTGGTGTTTCAGGACCCTTTAGGAATCCACACATTTCTGCAGTATTCAGCCATTTCTTTTGTTAATACACTAATACTATGTCAAGTAAGAGATAGATGTATTGTTTTTTTTTTGTGTATGAACAAATAGTACTTTATCATTTTATATCATTTTCCTTTAAATGTGAAGATGAGTTTTATTAGTATAGATGAGTTTTAAAGCTAATCTAAAGGCCAAACTATTAGCATTACTGAAAGACTACCAACGAATTAAGCATGTGAACTACAAACACAAAGTGTTTTTTATTCATTTTACATTAATTTAAAAATAAATGCATCAGATATTATGTAGATAATATTATTTTAATAAATTAACTTTTTAATTATTAAAGTACCTGCCAAGAGTTCGAAACATTACAACTATTAATGATTTTGAAATAAATATCTTCTGTGCATCAAGGCTGAATTTATTTGATAAAAGAAACAACAACAACAACAACAACAACAACAAAAAACTGAAATATTATTACAATTTTTTTTAAAAATTCAATTTTAATATATTATAAAATGTAATGTTATTTTCAACAGATTTATAAATGTTTCTAATGATGAATGTTGCGTTCCCAAATGCAAATTAAAGCGACTACAAACAGTTCTGTAACAGCAGACATGTAGTGCGTCAGAGTACAGCCTGTTATATAATTACATCACAACCGTTCACACTTGGTTGAGAAACACCTTTCAGTCTGATGATTGCGTGTGGCCTTTTGAATAATTTGAACGCTTTTATAAATGTCCTGCAGATGGCGCCGCGAGCTCGTACAGTGCTCTCAATAATTAATAATTAACTATAGTTTTTTACCATGTCGCCCGCCATGACGTTAACTCCGCCGTCCTCCCGCCATCTTCCGAACTGACTCCGCCCACTTCCGGCCTCAGACTGCTGGCTTGGCGCTGCTGTCCTCAGACTGCTGTGACGTAATGGTTCTGCGGTTCTGCAGTTGGTTATTATTGACCACAGCTGCCGGTTTTTTACCGTAAATTTTACGGATTTTTTTTTTTTTTTTTACAGTGTAGGCTGATTAAAAGTTAAGACATCGAGTGTCTTTTGTCTGGTGTTCTTCAAACATTACAGTAATGTTAGACATATTTTGGTTTACAAACTCTATTGTTTCATCAGTTAGTCACATTAGCACTCTGCTAACCTATCCAAAATTATTGTTTTAAGTGTTTACAGTTTAGCAGCTTAACTTTAGCTTTGGGCACGATTCGCTTGCATGAGTTGTTTCTTTTTTTTTTTTTTTTTTTGTATGGACTGGAGCACTATATTGTTTTACGTAAAGGTGCTTTGTCAATAGTAGCACTCACTTGCTCAAGGACTCCTCTCTGTGCCAATCACAACAGGCTTGGCCCACTGACCAATCAGAGCAGAGTAGGCTTAGGAAGGGAGGGGTTTGCTCCGAACTTGCTTGGAACGAATCGTTTCAAAATCACTGGCAGATAACTTTAATATTAAATGTATATTCTGAGAAAATTACAATGTTTTCTGACCTTAGATGCATTTTTACGTGTTGTAGGGGACTCCAACACATTATTAGGACATTTTAAAATATCATATGCTCTTTAAGATTATTGATTATCATGCTTAAATTTTTGATTATTAAACAATAATAACAATAATAAAGTCTGATCTCCTTATAAAAATGTTTCTAAAAATGTATCAAATGTAATTTTTTGGTATGCTTGCACTGTCAATTATTTATGTGCTGTCCCATTTATGTAGGAGGAGTCCAAACCTCAATGCAGAGAGGTATCAGTACGCACTTGGACTTTGTTTCTGTCGTTAAAAGACCAATTTTCCAGTAAGACTGACTTTCTTTTTACAATATATACATATATTTACAGTGAATTAAACGTTTTTCCTTAAAGCGATAGTTCACCCAAAAATGAAAATTGAGTTGTCATTTACTTACCCTTGGCCTTGGTTTGCTCTAACGCCATATGCCTTTCTTTCTTTTTCGGACCACAAAAGGAGATTTAAAAAAAAAAAAAAAAAAAAAAAAATGCCCCGAACGTACTTGTCCATATAATGTCAGTATATGTCTTTCATAGATTATTCAAAATATAATTTTTTTTGTGTTCCTCCAAAGACAGGAGGTCCAAAATGATGATAAAACTTTCATTTTTGGGTGAACTAGCAGGGCTCCAGACAAAAAAATCGAGTAAGGAGCCGTTGGCTCCTATAAGAAAAAAACTTAGGCGCCAAATTATTTTTTTAGGTGCCACAGAATAAACATGTTTTATTTATTTATATTTTTAACATTTTGACATTTCAATCATACTGTCATGTGTTTGTCTAATATTTTCTTGACTTTATCAGCATTTTAATCCATCTTACAGTTGACCTGGGAACTAAGGTTCACTTAAAGTGGGAACTAAACGTCTTTTCCAACTTGAAATATACAGTCACAAAGAATTGTTTATTACACAGAATCTGTACCAATATCATGGACCATAAGCATCAGTTGGCCATTAAGTGTACACTTTTAAGAAATTGCAATTTAATAAATTAAAGTTAGTCCAACTTAAATAAAAAGTGAACACAACACATTTTCCAACTGTTATTTGTCAGTGTAACTCAGAATTGTCAAGTTCACTTAATGTATTTCTTTAATTATGCATTAAGTTTATTTACTTAATAATTTTAAGGCAATGAGTTTCAGGGCTCGCAATATTTCAACATCCCTGGTAGCCCTTTGGGCAGGTACTCTTCAGATTTTGGTAGCCCGAAAATTAATTTAATTAGCCCAAATAAAAAAAAAGACAATTTTTAAATATAGAAAATCAGATAAGTCTAAATGTCAATCAAAAACATTTTCAATACACAAATATCAATGAAAGAATTTTATTTCACTATTTACAGGGTATCTGCAGAATTTTTAAAAATCAATTTAAGGCAATTTATGAACCTTTTTAAGAGCTGCACAAGTAAAATGAACACCGTATGAGTGGGGTTGGACAACGTCTGGGTAACATTTTATGCCATAAAATGACATGATTTACAGTTTAGATACAAGATCTCACACACAAAAAAATCGTATAAAATGGCATTTCAGCTTTTAATGAAAAGGGACAAGTCAAAATATTATATTAATTTAAAACATAAATATTACTGTCTTAATTGGTTAGATTTTTAGAAGGCACATTAACTTCTTTCACATTTACAACTCTGCTGCATAAAAACATGGGTCGATATTCGCATTGATCTGAACATAAGATAGGCACACTGGAAATGCAGATTCACTCTCTGCCACGAGGTGGCGCTTTAGGAGCAAATATAGCAGCTTCTCCGGTAACGGCTGTACACAAAGCAGCACCGCGCTCATATACTAGGGGTGGGAATCGCAGGGTACCTCACCATACGATATAATCACGATACATGGCTCATGATAATGATAATATCACGATACGATTCTGCGATAATCTATATATTTTTATAAAATCCTATAATGATACATCACGATATCTGTCTAAAGAAAATGTCTGTGAAAAGGTTATGTGCAAGTTTTCTTTCTTTGTTCAAGTCCAAACTGTTAGAAAACAGCAAAAAAGTTCTGTAAATCAATTTTAACATGTTGAGTAGGCTAAATTAATCATTTTATTCTTGGACTTATTAAAAGCTTACACTTTTCTTTTTCTCTGTGTGTAAACGAACACATTTAAATGCTTATCAAACAGAAAAAAATAGATAGATAGATAGATAGATAGATAGATAGATAGATAGATAGATATAATATAAACCTGGTACATTTCAAAATTTACCTGGAGTGCTTTCTCAACCTTTTCTACTCCTCATCATAAAAACGGAGCCCCACATGAAAAAATAGCCGTTCACATTGCGTCTTTTGCGCGCTCAGGTTCGTTATAGGGCTGCAACAACTAATCGATAAAATCGATTATTATCGATAATGAAAATCATCGACGACGATTCTCATTATCGATTAGTCGGGTCTGCCCACAGTGCACGTCTAACTTCAGCCGGTCGCGTCAAATTACAGCACTGAATAACACATTTCTATGGACAAAATAGTGGAGGAAACAGAATGAGATGCTGCGGGAGAAGTACGTGATCCAAGCTGCACAAAACATGAGAATTCTTTATTTTAAGATTTAAGCTAATACATTAGTGTAATGGCTTGCTCCTGTCAGGTGCTTTGACGGATGCGTGTGCATCCTCAGCCCAAAAACGTTCAAAATACGGTCATATCCTTATCGCGAGCATTTCCATTTTTGCATAAAGTTCCGTCCTGAAAGTCTGCGTTAAGTTTAAATCTTTACTGAATGAGCGCGAGCGCGTGAACGCGCGTCAGAGAGGGATTAATATTCAGCGCAAAAACATTCATTGTGCTGAAATATCTGTTGTTGAACGTTAAATTAAGGTTTAAAAGTCAACATGTAGTGCACGTATTTTATGAGAGTAGGAACTGTAAAGGGATAACCGCGTATATAGTTGTCTGAATATAAATATCAGATGCTTCATAGCCGCCTTTTACAGGATAAAGAAGTAAGCGTGACTGTGATCAAAAAGTTGGTTAACACTGAGTTTGTGTTTTTATTCGTCTTTATTATCTTTATTATTATCTTAATTTTTGATGAAGAGATTTAAACTGTAGGCCTATATACAGTGTTTAACAAAATTATTAAAATAAATTTATGCCCCTGCTGCTTTAAACTAACAGTATTGGTGTTTACGAAAATTATTTTTTAGCTATCTGTATTGGTTAGTAGGCTTTTTCTAATGCTATAATTAATTCTGTTATCTATGAATGAAAGATGAAATGATCTGAAAGATTTTTTTCAGATACTCAATTACAGTCAAAAAGTAGCTAAACAATGCCAGCAAGAATGCATGCTGTTATTAAAGACAGGAGGCTGTTTTTTTATGTGAATAAATATTTAGTTGTTTCAGTTTGTTATTTGCCCAGTAAATGACAATAACATTTTTTTTAGATTTAAACAATTCTTTGACAGATTCCTAAAATATTTGTTTTCTCTTTATTATGACAGGTGGTCTAATAAATTGTTAAGCACTGTATGTTTTCATAGCATTCAGTTGCCACGTTTGTTTGAAGGACATTGGGCAGAATGTGGAAGTGTTTTTGTCAATAAAATAAAGAAAATGTAGCTTTTCATTTGCCTCATCATTTAGATTAGATGAGGCATTGCACTGATGTTCTGTGATGTGATTGTGAGTCAGAAAGGCCTGTGATTTACCAATGTTTAGTATTGCTTGAAAGGTATTGACTGTTGCAAAGTGAGGTGGTTATTCCATGTAAAGTTTGTTTCCTAGCGTCTGTGGGATGAATGAGGGTGATTCCAGGCTTTTTCTTTTTTTTTGAGCCAGTCACCAAACAAACCAAAACACCATGTGACTAATGACTCTAGAGCAGGAAAATCATGATGTTGATTTGGCACAAGCAAATCCCAAACAAGGGGTAACCATTTATTAGCTAGTAGCATCAGTTATATATAATGTTTACACATTAAACATTACAAAAGCCTCCTCACCTTCTTACAGACATCCTTTCACTGAACCACAAAGCACTAAGATGTTATTCACTGAAAACTTTGCCTTCCTATCTGAAATCTTGCTTGTTCATGCACTTTCAAACCAGAACCAATCATGTTTTTGTGACTTTTCTTCTCCTCCATCTCCTTCTTATTCTGTTTTTTAAAAAATGCACAAAAAAATAAAAAATAAAAACAGAAATTTTCATAATCAGCATTTTGCCTTTTCCAGCAAAATTATCTGAACAAACAGTATCTTGTTCTTAAACACATATCTATCTATCTATCTATCTATCTATCTATCTATCTATCTATACAGTGGGGCAAAAAAGTATTTAGTCAGCCACCAATTGTGCAAGTTCTCCCACTCAAAAAGATGAGAGAGGCCTGTAATTTTCATCATAGGTATGCCTCAACTATGAGAGACAAAATGAGGAAAAAAAAAATCCAGAAAATCACATTGTAAGATTTTTAAAGAATTTATTGGTAAATTCCTCTGTAAAATAAGTATTTGGTCACCTACAAACAAGCAAGATTTCTGGCTCTCACAGACCTGTAACTTCTTCTTTAAGAGGCTCCTCTGTCCTCCACTCGTTACCTGTATTAATGGCATCTGTTTGAACTCGTTATCAGTATAAAAGACACCTGTCCACAACCTCAAACAGTCCAACTCCAAACTCCACCATGGCCAAGACCAAAGAGCTGTCAAAGGACACCAGAAACAAAATTGTAGACCTGCACCAGGCTGGGAAGACTGAATCTGCAATAGGTAAGCAGCTTGGTGTGAAGAAATCAACTGTGGGAGCAATTATTAGAAAATGGAAGACATACAAGACCACTGATAATCTCCCTCGATCTGGGGCTCCACGCAAGATCTCACCCCGTGGGGTCAAAATGATCTCAAGAACTGTGAGCAAAAATCCCAGAACCACACGGGGGGACCTAGTGAATGACCTGCAGAGAGCTGGGATCAAAGTAACAAAGGCTACCATCAGTAATGCACTGCGCCGCCAGGGACTCAAATCCTGCAGTGCCAGATGTGTCCCCCTGCTTAAGCCAGTACATGTCCGGGCCCGACTGAAGTTTGCTAGAGAGCATTTGGATGATCCAGAAGAGGATTGGGAGAATGATGAAACCAAAATAGAACTTTTTGGTAAAAACTTAACTCGTGTTTGGAGGAGAAAGAATGCTGAGTTGCATCCAAAGAACACCATACCTACTGTGAAGCATGGGGGTGGAAACATCATGCTTTGGGGCTGTTCTTCTGTAAAGGGACCAGGACGACTGATCCGTGTAAATGAAAGAATGAATCATGTATCATGAGATTCTGAGTGAAAATCTCCTTCCATCAGCAAGGGCATTGAAGATGAAACTTGGCTGGGTCTTTCAGCATGACAATGATCCCAAACACACCGCCCGGGCAATGAAGGAGTGGCTTCGTAAGAAGCATTTCAAGGTCCTGGAGTGGCCTAGCCAGTCTCCAGATCTCAACCCCATCGAAAATCTTTGGAGGGAGTTGAAAGTCCGTGTTGCCCAGCGACAGCCCCAAAACATTACTGCTCTAGAGGAGATCTGCATGGAGGAATGGGCCAAAATACCAGCAACAGTGTGTGAAAACCTTGTGAAGACTTACAGAAAACATTTGACCTCTGTCATTGCCAACAAAGAGTATATAACAAAGTATTGAGATGAAATTGTTATTGACCAAATACTTATTTTCCACCATAATTTGCAAATAAAGTCTTTAAAAATCCTACAATGTGATTTTTCTGGATTTTTTTTTTTTTTTTTTTTTTTTTTTTTTTTTTTTTTTTTCCTCATTTTGTCTCTCATAGTTGAGGTATACCTATGATGAAAATTACAGGCCTCTCTCATCTTTTTAAGTGGGAGAACTTGCACAATTGGTGGCTGACTAAATACTTTTTTGCCCCACTGTATTAGTAAAAATAAATAAAAATACCTATATTCAAATATAAAAACAGTAAAACCATTTAGAACATTAAAAAAGAAATAAAAAAAAAAGTTATTTTGAAACTTGGGGTAGGTTTATATGTATCCTGAAAGAAAATGATTTGATAATCAGCATATTTATAAGTATCCTGAAAGCATATTAAAATGATTTCTGAAGGATCATTTAACACTAAAGACTGGAGTAATGACTGCTGAAAATTTAACTTTCCCATTATAGTAATAAATTATATTTTAAAATGGATTAAAATAGATTTTTAAATGGTAATATTTTTCAGCATTACTGTTTTATTGCATTTTTTAAGTATATCTAGTTATTTAAAGAGAACAGTACTAATTAAATTAAACTTTTCATGATTTGAAGAGAGGTCAGCTTTCATGTAACAAATTGCCTACCCTTAGCTCTACTATAACACTATTGCCACAACATGCTTTATTGTGTAAACTTCACTTGTTTAAATCACACACGTCACTCGTGGCTTTTCATTTACAAGTTGTAACTTTTAGAACATTTTCTCATCACCAAAACATTCCCTCAGAAAATAAATAACTTTCTGCAGTTTTAGCAATGTCCAAGTTTGTATCAGTTGTTTGTACACAACTCATATGTTGTTATTGGGTCCTGTTTAAGATCTCAATGACTGTGATAAAAAGTCAGATATTTTAATATAGCATATAACGTTTCTCATTAAAATTTTCCAATGGTCCGATTTGTTGGAATTTCTTCCTTAGGATTCTTAGGAGGAACATCACAGAAAAAGTTGAGACACCAGATTTTTAAAGCTACCTACCTTAAATTACACATGCCATCATTTACACTAAAACAAAACTGTTTCTTTTGAGTCTGTTTCTGAAAATATACACTGTAAAATGATTTTTCTTAGCTTTAAATAAAACACAGATTATTAGAATACTATTTCAGTCTTTCGATTTCAACATTTCCTGGTTAATTCAAAATGTTACTTGCTGTTTCTTTGTAATTATTTGTGAAATTTACTAGCCATTCCTAAGTGAAAATGGTTTAAAAAAAAATCCTACATGATTTATATGCTTGCATCCCTAAAAGAAACGGGAAAAAAATAATGCATGGTTCTTCTTTAAAATACAGGATTTGTACGCTCATGGATTTTTTGAGAGCATACAGGGAGTGAAATTTTTCATTCTTTTATATTCCCGTTAAAGCGATCAGACCTCAGTGTTTTCTAACACTGCAGTGAAAAACCTTTCGGTATCCAGATTCGATTCTAAAGTGAGAAGATCAATATTTAGTTAGTGTTTATAACACGACACTGATGTTTGATTGCACCACTGATTGACTGGACGGTAAAATACTCATAACGGGTGTGTTCACTTGTCAATACAGGTTCATGGTGTTCTGACCTTCTGCTAAATTAGCTGTAAAAGTACTTCCTGCTAGCTGAGAAGTCCTTCACTGGCAACAGTAAATATTAGCAAGCCACTCAGAAGGCTTGTTAATGGCCAAACCTTCATTCCTGTGACACAACCAGTTTCATGAGGCCTGTAAAGTCAAAACAGTACAGAGCGTCTCCACCTTCAAACGCGGCTGAATGACATACGCTCAGGACACATGGAGAGACTTAACCATGTCTGAAAAAGACAGATAGTATTAAACCTTAAGTGTGTTGCTTTACTGTTAACTTTCCAAAATCAACCCCCTTTCCCTTAGCAGAGTTAGCAGGAAGTTAAAAAAGAAGAGAAAGTGTCTTTTGTTGGAGCGTATCAAGGAAGTCCCAGAATCTTCATTGTGCTAAAAATAAATAATGCTTTATGGGCATGACAAAGCTTGAAGTTTTTAACATTTTCTTGGGATTTTACATGTTTTTATTAATGCTAAACTGAAACATGCCTTGAGGTTTGCCTTCTTTTTGTTTGTAGATTCACACAAACTCAGCAATCAGTCAGAGAGAATGCATTCCCTCTTTTAATTGTTTAATAAAATAATCCCACCGTGTTAAAAAGAACAAAAAATGATACAGACAATGCTGTCTGTGTCCTGTTTTATGACATATAGAAATGTGTGCATGTGTGAAAATAAACAGTTTGGAGCAAACAAAATAATGGGAGGACGTTATAAATTGTGTCTAAAAGTACAGGACAAAAATGATTGCACTGTTATACTTTAAAACATCTTTTATGCTTTCATTCCAAAAACTTGATTATATTGAAACTCATATCAGGCACTGTAATGTAAACCTCTCAAAGATGATGTCCTCAAAGCCTCTGAACCAGCATGGAACAACATGTGACACTACCCTTGAACATTATTGATCCTGTAAATGTTTCCTACCCTCATATCATAGCAAAGCCACAACTTTTGCAACCCCTGAGCTCTTTGAATGCCTCTCGGTCTTTCATTTTGAGGGAGAAAGATGACATTGCAACATATTACGTTACACTTTTTCATAGATGCATAGAGAGTTAATGTTAAATTAATGAATATGCAGAATAAATAGTATGTTTTTCTGCTCCATGTAGTTTAAAGTTTGTACTTTAAAGGCAGAATTGCATAAAATTCATCAGTTCTCTTTAGCAAAGAAGTACACAGTTTTGGATTAAAAAAAAATAATTCCATAATATTCAAGTTTTATATTAAAATAAACAAGGTGGGCTATTTGCACTGTGTAAATAGACACTAGGAATAAAAATATAAATAATATACAGCATTTATACAGACATTTATTGAATATTTACATAGAATTAAAAAACAATTACAAATATTTAATTTAATAAATAATAATTTATTTTTAATAAAATATTAAATTAATTTATTAAATGACACTTATTTGAACTCTAAGAAGCAGGCTATTAAAAAGCAAGGATCTCATTTTGGTTGGGATTGTAAATTTATCTTTGTGAAAGCTTTTGGGTTCTGAAATGTATAAAAATGTTTGTTGTTATCAAAATGTAAATAAAGTAGCAGGAACAATGGGGTAATGGTGTGTGGTAGTCTTAATTAACACGTGATTTACATATTAATAATGATTTAGTATGATTAATGTCTCTATTTGTCTGGAATCTGTCTTCAGGATCAACATGATTCATTGTAAAATAGGTCAGAAGACTAATACAGGAACAGATCTTGAGGATGACTTTCTGATAGCACACAGAGTTCTATAAACACAGACTCATGGGGGTTATAGAGGCTCACGGACGTCTCTTCTGGTGTGATGAGGAAGGATGGTATTTTTCACCTCAAACAAATGAACTGCACATTATTAACTTGCTGTAATGCAGAGTCATGAACTGATGTCTCAGTAAAAGCCTTAATACTGTGAATTCAGCCCTTACATTTTTTTTAAACACACAAAAATAAAAATTTAATACGTAAAATTAAAAAAAAGTGTAAAAAAAACTAATAATAAGATAATATAGATATATTTCGAGTTTATCTTAACCCATAGCAAAGCAATGAACAAAAGAATAAATAATTAAATAAATAAATAATGAATTGCCAAATAAGCTTAATTTAAAATGCATTTTCTGAACACAAACATTATGCAGTGAATTTATCAAGGAACATATTAAATACGATTTCTGCAGTGCAGATTAAATGACATTAAAATAAAATGAAGTAAGTGAATGTAAATGATGAACGATGAAATGATGAAGAGTGGAACAGCAACTAGTTAGAAATGTCTTAACTTTGTCTTAACTGCTTTACGTTCAACTGGGGCTTGTGAGAACAAAGAGCTTTCATGACATTGATGTTTAAAAGACAATGTTTTGATTATTTGTCTTTGCCATATGTATGGGCCTCTGTTATTATCTGACTCTTGGCCCAAGGTGTTCAAACCCTCCCCTTCGATAAAGAAACTCGTGGAACGAATCCTTTGGATGAGTCCCACACAAATAAATACACACCTGTGAGAGACAACAGGGAGGGGTCAACAATCTACCTCCAAAGTGATTCTCTATTTTCTAAGAGGAGGGACAAATAAGAGAAGGAATGTACACCATATGCATGTCAATCTCAGACTGACAGAGCGAGGAGAGAGACACTGACAACAACCGCTTAGAAACGCCAGGATACGGGATTGACTACATAATTATAACATCAATAACGGCTAATAAATGCAAGTAGGGACAAGAAGAAAGTGAAATACGAAATACGTAAAAGTCTGAGATGGCATTTCTACAGCAGTTTGCGCTTCTTCTGGCATTAATCATTTTCAGCACTTCATGCAAGGCTACAGCATTAGAAGTAGATAGTGTTGAAGTAGGCCATAGCTATTCTTCAAAATCATCAGCCACTGGGGATACTAGTACCTCTACCAATGCCTCTACCAATACCTCTTCGGGAATCACTACATTACCTATTGTCACCTGGAAATGGCATCATGTGGAAACTCCATACCTGGTGGCCCTCTGGATATTGACCTGTTGGCTCTGTAAATTAGGTAAGAACCATCACCAAACTAATCTTTTTTCATCTACAATGTTAGTATTGTACAAATAGCAAAGGACAATAAAAATCTACTGTAAGCATTTTTGGCACAAAAAAATTTGACTTTCAAGCAAATTTCAGCTTAAGTACTGTAAAAACATAATTTAAAAGACCGTAAAAATACGGTAAAAACCTGTTCATAGAAAGTTTTTTTTTTAGTGTCATGTTTGTTACCAAGATGGTTTTTGTATTTGTATGACACTGTGTGCACCCTCTATACATTAGAATTTACCTCAGCTGTGGAAAAGCTACTTTTGATGAACTCTGATTCATCATATTGCTTTTATTACCGCCTGTGTTTTTTCAGTAGCTTTTTATTACCACCAGGAATTGTTTTACCACCTGTGATTTTTTTTTTTTTTTTTTTTTTTTTTTCTTCTGTTGGTTGGTATATTAACATTACATTACAATCTATTTTTGGTTAAGGTTTGGTACCTTTTCTTGGCTCAAATAATCGGTAAAAAGTGACATTATTTTGTTAAAGGTAAAGCTATTTTCTTTTGAGGTAGGCCTTTTAATATTCTTACCAGGAATTTTCCACCCTATTTGGCAGTCTAAATAGTGATGTTACCTGTTCACCAGTTGAGTTTGTAATGGAGAAAAATTAGAAGGTAAAATTTACTCCCACCGAATGGCACTGAATGGGCAAATTTTACAGCTTATTATCGAATGGGAATCAAATAGGTCATCTGATATCTTCAATATCGGATTACAGACAAAAGTTCTTTTCTGTACTTAAATAAAGCCCAAATAATGTGCTGCAAAACAAAATCATTTAGCCAGACAAAAGCACTTCAAATTAAAATATACAGTCCTGACAGATTCAAGATTATTTACTTTTAATACTCATCTCAGTTATCAGTCAATTTTATCTAAATCAAATGTATTTTTCTATGAAATGCTGCCACAAAGAACACTGTACAATGAATAAAGGTGGCCCGCTTTCTTTTTATAAAAATTAGACATGCAGTATTTGGATGGTGGACTTCTCCAAACGAAACAATTACTCAGTTGTCTAAGCAATCAGTTTCATAATAATTATTTTATAATTATTGTAATTATTTAATAATAATATTTATGCCTGCCACCTAAAGGCTTCATGGAGGTACTACAGACTGAAACTCATATTTACTTGTTTTTCTTTATTATTATTATTATTATTTTTTACTACAGTAGAGAGTATTGTATTGAACGTGATGGACGCAGAAGCATGCAGCATCTACAAAGAGCCACAGAGAGTGCGGTGTTATGCTGAATGGGTGTTAGGTCAGGTTTAGAAGTAGGTGTAGATGGCATTAAGGGATTTTAATGGTGAAGCTTGAATAGGCTTGTCAAAACATAACTGTACAAACAATTGGGGAGAGATTTTGCTTTTGGTACTGGAATAAAAAGATGGCAAGTGACCAGAGCTGTTCAAGCGTCATCAATGATAGTTGAAGAGATTTAACAGGAGCAGAGTGGATAAGAAAATACAGAAGAATACAAAGAACACAGTGTTATGAAGGTTGAGTTCAAGGTGATGAGTCAAGTTTAGATAGGTGAGACAAGCAAAATGTTTGAAATAAGGAAAGGAAAGATGCATTAGCATCAAACAAAACAACTTCTTTTGCCATAGTATGTGTGGTCTAAACGTTCTTAGTACTTTCAGCCAATAAAATAGACAGAAAACATACTAACAAAAATATAACAAAACCAAATTTCACTCAGAAATTACTAGTAAATTTCACAAATAATTATAAAGAAATGTCAAGTAGTGCATTTAAGTAAAAATAAATGAATAACATTTTATTTTCTTGTAAAATGTACTTCGAAAAGTAACTTTTACAGTGAACACATATTTAGACATCTTTAATTCTGCACTTGAAATAATGAATTATTTGATTTTTTTCAGTGTTTCAGTCAAAAACAGGTAATAATCAATTGTGAATGTCATGTAATTAATTAAATTCAAAAGTTTCATAAATTGACAGCCTATGTTAAAGTCTGAAGGTGAGTGCTAACCGTATTTCTTCATGTTTCATGTCAATGTGACCTGCATTTTTACTTCCAAGTTCTCTGTGTGCAAAGATCCCGTGTTCATAAACTCTGTTAATTGCCTGTTGGCAAGAAGTAAATGAGGTATATAATTTAGATTTAGTCCCAGGACATGATCTGTAACACATCACTGGCATTCATGGACAAAGCTGGAGATATACTCTCTGAGAAATTACAGTGCTGAAACAATACCTTACTGCTAGTTAATAATGTACTACATTAAATAATTAATGGGCCACCTGAATCTTTGACTTTCCTCAAAGGCACAGTGTCAGGTCAGCTTTAGTGCATGAAATCAGACTATAGCATTTCAGACTATAGTATTTCAGATTTAAAGAATTGAAGTAAACTACACTATATACAGGTGCATCTCAATAAATTAGAATGTCGTGGAAAAGTTAATTTATTTTAGTAATTCAACTCAAATTGTGAAACTCGTGTATTAAATAAATTCATTGCACACAGACTGAAGTAGTTTAAGTCTTTGGTTCTTTAAATTGTGATGATTTTGGCTCACGTTTAACAAAAACCCACCAATTCACTATCTCAACAAATTAGAATACTTCATAAGACCAATAAAAAAAACATTTTTAGTGAATTGTTGGCCTTCTGGAAAGTATGTTCATTTACTGTATATGTACTCAATACTTGGTAGGGGCTCCTTTTGCTTTAATTACTGCCTCAATTCGGCGTGGCATGGAGGTGATCAGTTTGTGGCACTGCTGAGGCGGTATGGAAGCCCAGGTTTCTTTGACAGTGGCCTTCAGCTCATCTGCATTTTTTGGTCTCTTGTTTCTCATTTTCCTCTTGACAATACCTCATAGATTCTCTATGGGGTTCAGGTCTGGTGAGTTTGCTGGCCAGTCAAGCACACCAACACCATGGTCATTTAACCAACTTTTGGTGCTTTTGGCAGTGTGGGCAGGTGCCAAATCCTGCTGGAAAATGAAATCAGCATCTTTAAAAAGCTGGTCAGCAGAAGGAAGCATGAAGTGCTCCAAAATTTCTTGGTAAACGGGTGCAGTGACTTTGGTTTTCAAAAAACACAATGGACCAACACCAGCAGATGACATTGCACCCCAAATCATCACAGACTGTGGAAACTTAACACTGGACTTCAAGCAACTTGGGCTATGAGCTTCTCCACCCTTCCTCCAGACTCTAGGATCTTGGTTTCCAAATGAAATACAAAACTTGCTCTCATCTGAAAAGAGGACTTTGGACCACTGGGCAACAGTCCAGTTCTTCTTCTCCTTAGCCCAGGTAAGACGCCTCTGACGTCGTCTGTGGTTCAGGAGTGGCTTAACAAGAGGAATATGACAACTGTAGCCAAATTCCTTGATACGTCTGTGTGTGGTGGCTCATTCCTTGTGAAGTTCACCCAAATTCTTGAATCGATTTTGCTTGACAATCCTCATAAGGCCGCGGTTCTCTCGGTTGGTTGTGCATCTTTTTCTTCCACACTTTTTCCTTCCACTCAACTTTCTGTTAACATGCTTGGATACAGCACTCTGTGAACAGCCAGCTTCCTTGGCAATGAATGTTTGTGGCTTACCCTCCTTGTGAAGGGCGTCAATGATTGTCTTCTGGACAACTGTCAGATCAGCAGTCTTCCCCATGATTGTGTAGCCTAGTGAACCAAACTGAGAGACCATTTTGAAGGCTCAGGAAACCTTTGCAGGTGTTTTGAGTTGATTAGCTGATTGGCATGTCACCATATTCTAATTTGTTGAGATAGTGAATTGGTGGGTTTTTGTTAAATGTGAGCCAAAATCATCACAATTAAAAGAACCAAAGACTTAGACTACTTCAGTCTGTGTGCATTGAATTTATTTAATACACAAGTTTCACAATTTGAGTTGAATTACTGAAATAAATGAACTTTTCCACGACATTATAATTTATTGAGATGCACATATATATACATATATATATATATATATACATACACTGCACATGTTCTGTCCTGTCTGCTCTGTCCTGTTCACCCGATTATTTCCTGTTCTCCCAACAATTTTTTTATTATTAAAAGTGACAAAAAGGCAAAAAATATAACAGTAGCTAACTTTTACTTATTAAAATCATTATTTAATGTTAATATATGCATATTAATCTGAGAGAAATTTAAAAAAAAAAGATAACAAATATTTCTCCTAGGATAAGTCACCCCTGTGCATTGCAACATGCATCAAAGAGGCAGCATAAACCTATTCATAATACCGGGACTTGATGTATCACATACTCTCCAATGTTGACCGTTGATTCTGTTGCCGAGGTATGCGGTGTACATACTCACTGTACAAGTCAACACTTCTGATCGCAAAGACATTGAGAAAGAACTACATCAATCATTGCTTAAGATTTCCATAAAAGATGCATGCTACTATTTTAGTATTCTCAATTGTTAAATACTCACTCGTATAAGCATTAAGTCAAGGTCACCCACAGCATAACGGACATGAACGTCCTCCTGAAGTTGTAACTTTCCTTACTATTTTTGACAATGGGTGTAGTTACAGAAATATATACAAGAGAGGGGTCAACAAGGTCCAGAACAATTTACTAGTTTAGGCTAGCTCTGTTTGTTAAGCATTACATCTTTTATTACCCAATCACACAGCTGGCAGGATTAAAATATTTAACTACCCCAAACCCAAGAGTAAACACGTATTCTACATAAAATCTAATAGTGTAGTCTGTAATTGTTGGCTGGTTGATCAATTGCAGCCTTAAAATATGACACGTTTGAACAGACCACGATAAAATAACACACATCAAAGTTGAAATAATCCTGTTGCATAATATAATTTACATTCTACAAAGACATTGTAAAGTTCAGTAATTGTGGGCATTCAAATGTATAATCTCACTGAGAAGAAAGCAATGGCGGACCTTGTCTGGCAGTGGCAAAGCTTTTAAATGCTGTATGAAATAAACCAGCGAGTGATCCAATAGAAAATAGGTTTCATCCAATAGGTTTTTCTTACTTGGAAATGAGAGCAAATGGAAAGCAATTAAGTGTTTTTCTTAAATCTTCTGACATTTTTCACTTAACAAAAAGTTCCAATAATGTCTCAAACTGTGTTCAGTGTGATCAGTTTGATCTGTGCTTAGATCAAACATTTCCCATCAAATACTTCTAAAACCAAATGAATAAGGTATAGGTGTAGTAATATTCTGTCCACTCCATTGTGGTGGAGAAGAAGATTCAAACAATCCAATAAGACTGACAGATTGGTCCACAAGATAGAAAATATGTTAAGCCTCACTATATTAACTAGCTTACCTTAAACATTGAGCAGGATGAGCTGTCTGCTTTTAACTTCCTTTCCTGCAGAAGAAGATGAAACAGCAATCTCAGAGGCACAGCTTAATTTTTAGCTCAAGTAGCTGATGTTGATTGAATCACATGAAACAAAGTTCCTGTGAACGAAATAGTTTCAATTGTTTATTGTCTGCTTCACAAAGTGAGTTTAATATGTTTAATGTTTCTTCAGCTACAGGCTTGGAGCTGTGAACTTTTACGTTTTTCAGTCTCTCACTGGTTAATCTTCTAACAATGACTTGCATCACATTTTGTTACTTTTCTGAAAGTCATGAACATTTCCACATTGTCATTTCTGATACATTGGAAATGATGTATTGAGTTCGAAATTCTGTGTTGGAAATGATATTTTTAACATGTTCATATTGGTAAGGTTAATTATAATTATAATAATTATATCTAGCCATTTATCCAAAATACACACAATTAAACAAAATTTTCACACAATATGTAAGACTGAAAGAAAATACAGTTTTAGTGTGGTTCATATAAACAAACATTTTTTTTTTTAAATTTATCAGCAAGGACACATTAAATTGATCAAAAGTGAAAGCAGTGGAGACATTAGACTAAATCATTATATCAGAATGATTTCTGAAGGACAATGTGATACTAAAGTCTGAATAATGACAGCAAAAAATTCAGCTTTTCATCATCTGTTTTTTTTTTTTTTTTTGTCTCTTTTCTCTCTTTTTAGTGTGTGAACTGAACCACAGTATCACCAGTGTGATCCCAGAGAGTGGTCTGCTCATCATCCTGGGCTTTATTTTGGGAGGAATCGTCTGGGGAGCAGACAAGGCGCAGACATTCAAACTCATCCCCGTCAACTTCTTCTACTACTTGCTTCCCCAGATAGTCTTGGATGCAAGTTACTGCATGCCAAACAAACTATTCTTCAGCAACCTTGGTGCCATTCTCATCCATGCCATTATCGGAACGTGCTGGAATGCAGGCACAGTGGGCGTTGCACTATGGGCCTGCTATGAAGGGGGTGCAATGGGTAAATGGGTTTTACAATGACATTTACAAACTTCTGAACAGATGCTCGAGAAAGCCAACTTGTCATTTAAACTAAGGTTTTATATAAATTTACATATACTTAAATACTTGCTATACTTCTGAACTTGTTTAATGCAAATACTACTTGATATACCTAATATGTTTAATACACTAAAGTTTTGTGGTCACATTTTTTAAAGAAATTAATACTTTTATTATTAAATGACAGTAAAGTCATTTATAATTTTACAAAAGATTTCTATTTCAATTAAATACCTTTTTTTCTTTTTTTTTTCTTTTTTTTTTTTTTTTTTACTTGAATCTATCATGGTTAACACAAAAATAATAAGCAGCACAACTGTTTTCAGCATTTATAATAATAAATGTTTCTTAAGCAGCAAATCAACATATTAGAATTAAATTCTGAAGGATAATGTGACGTTGAAGACTGGAGTAATGGCTGCTGAAAATTCAGCTTTGTATTACAGGAATAAATTACATTTTAATTAAAATATATTAGAATAGAAAACTGTTACTTTAATTGGTAATAATATTTCACAATATTACTGATTTTACTGTATTTCTGACCAAATAAATGAATAAACACAGTCTTGGTGAGCATTAGAAACTTAGTTAAGTTTCAGTCAGTTAATAAAACTAACAGTTTCACTAAACCTCAGGGAACTTAAACATCGGCCCTCTGCAGTTCCTGTTATTTGGTGCTCTGATGTCTGCCGTGGATCCTGTGGCTGTGATTGCCGTGTTTGAGGAAGTGCATGTGAATGAAGTGCTCTACATCCTGGTGTTTGGAGAGTCCCTGCTCAATGATGGTGTCACAGTGGTGAGTCTCAATTTTTCTCAACAACTTTTGAGGAAGCATGGCTTGATCATATAAAAATGTACTTGACTGTCAGATTCTATTTGATGGCTATTACATCTATTTAATATTATGTATCTCTCTCGTTCTGGCTGTCGCAGGTACTTTATAATGTGTTTGATGCATTTGTGTCTCTGGGAGGCCCGAAGATCAACGCTGCAGAGATAATCAAAGGAATAGGTATGACTGAAATAGAAATAAAATAAGTTTTAGTTTTTTACATTTAATTTAATTTCAGTTTATATAATTTTAAGTAATGATTTTTTTTTATGGATTAAGTTTTAGTTAATGATAATAACCCATTTTGACACCCCCTCACGCCTTTTTTTTGTTGTTTTTTTGCTCTCCTAGTGTCGTTCTTTGTTGTAGCATTTGGAGGCTCGTTTCTTGGTGTTGTGTTTGCCGTTCTGATTTCCATGCTGACCAGGATTACCAAGAATGTCCAGGTCATCGAAGCCGGCTTCATCATTGTGCTTGGCTACTTGTCTTACCTGACGGCTGAGATGCTCTCACTCTCTGCGATACTTTCGTAAGATCTTCTTAAGGAACACAGTGCTTTCCTGATAAATGAAAATAAATAAGTACATTTATAAATTAGTAAATTAATGTAAACCATTCATAAGAGTTTACAGTAATCATTTACTGTGGTTTTGCATCTGACAGGATCACTTTCTGTGGTGTCTGCTGTCAGAAGTACATCAACGCCAACATGGATGAGAAATCTGTCACAACGTTACGTTACACCCTGAAGATGATGGCCAACGGCTCAGAGACCATGATCTTCGTCTTCCTGGGAGTTTCAGCCATTGATCAAAACATCTGGGTTTGGAATACTGGCTTCATTCTCCTCACACTCTTCTTTGTTGTTGTATTCAGGTTCATGGGTGAGTTAAAGTCATGAAATCCTTGAAGACGCTTCCTATAACTCTGTTAAGAGTATGTTCATGAAAACTGACATCAGTTGGGGATTTTTTTTATATGCAGGTGTTTTCTTTCTCAACTGGATCTTGAATCAGTCTCGTCTGATTCCTATTGACATCATGGACCAGTTTGTAATGGCCTACGGTGGCCTGCGAGGAGCAGTGGCGTACGGACTAGCAGCCATATTGGATGAGAAAAAGATCCCAGAGAAGAATCTAATGCTTGGTACTACGCTCATTGTAGTGTATTTCACTGTCATTCTTCAGGTGGGACCCTTCAACCACTCATTCTGACCATAGCTAAAGCATACAAAAATGGTTTTGTTGTAAAAGCATGGTAGTTGCTTAAATTCATAAGGCCTGTGATTGTAAAATGATAAAAGTGGGCATTTTGTGATGCTCCCAGTTGTCCTCATCTGACGACGGACATGGTTTAGCTTACTTGAAGTCACTGTGTGTGTTGTTTTTGTAGGGGATCAGCATGAAACCACTGGTTCAATGGCTTAAGGTTAAAAAGGCAACTCAGTCAGATCTGACACTCAATGGAAAAATGAACAACAGGGTAACCATCACTCACAACACATAGTGAACTCCTCTACTGCATCTTATTTTTTGGGACATTTTAGTTTCCTGTTTCCATAATAATGACTTTGTTTTTCAACTTTTGTTTATTATTAAAAAGCTACAATATAAAATCAAGTAATAATGTTATAATAGCCTATTAAATAAAATGACCTTACTCCACGGCTGTACTGTCATGACAAAAAACTCTTCCTTGAACAGGATTACAACATTTATATAGCATTTGAGTAATGTTACCTATCTCCAAGCGATAAACAAGCATTTCCATAAAAATTATACAATGTTTCTCTCTTAAACACTTTCAAAACGCATTTTGTGGCCTGCTTGACATAGCCTATTAATGGAGTGTTGTCACCTCACCTGAATATGTCTTTGTGAGCTGCTTTTCTTTCGGCCTGTAGAGTAAACATTTAGATGATTATTTGCTTATTTCCGTTAATCTCATTGTATTACAGCGCTTGGGTGAGGTAGATATAATAAAACTAGGCAGTAATGGCTGAATGTGTGAGTATTTGGACCGATAAAACGCACAACTGAATCAGTTGAACGAGTGAGTTCAACCAATTCAAATATGACCCCTCAATCGAATATCGCTTGTTCTGCATTTGATTCTAAATAGCTGACAGTGTAAAATGTAAACATGTCTTTAAATGAGCTGAAATGTTGTCAAGACTCTCTTGCGTTTTGCAACTACCCCACAAACTTATAAAACAAAACAACTTTTCTCCTGTAAATCTACATAATTTAAAAATACTGATGCACCTCAATACTAAGAAATTATGTAAGTAAACTCGCTACTGCTGGCTTATTATGGATAGTTTCTACACTGCAAATATGATTTAGTCTATGCGCAGTTATGGACATCTAAGTAGTGGTAATTATAGACATCAAAACGTGAAGTAGCCTACAATAAGTGTGATTATAATTGTGTATGTCTTTATAGGCTTTTGAACACATACTGACAGCAATGGAGGACATCTGTGGCCGAATGGGAGATAATTGGTGGACCAGACAGTGAGCATTTCACTTTTCACAAGCATACATGTATAAAATTTGTTTGAGAATTTTTAAAAAAAATTTTCTCTCTTTCTTAGTTGGAAACATTTTGAAGACAAGTATGTCTGCTGGCTACTAATGAAGAGCGATGCCAGAAAACACAATGACCCAATCTTTGGTGCCTTCCACAAACTCAATCTGGAGGATGCCTCAAAATATGTCAGTGAGGTGAGAGCAAAACTACTCATTCAGCATAGCATCACCAGTTTCTATTTCCAGTTTTCAGTAGGCTACTGTTCTATTGACGTATCAACTTCTGTCTATAGAGAATGATCTGAAGAATTAATGTGCTCGATATTTTTTCACATTTAGGGTGAACGCAAAGGTTCTCTGGCTTTCATTCGTAATTATGACAGTGCCTCGGTTGACTTCAAGAAGAAGCTTGCTTTAGAGTATGCAGACATCATGCCTGATATTATGGCTGACATGTCAGAATATGATTTTGGCATTGACAATGTTCCAGTGACTTCTGTCATGTAAGTAGTTTGTCAAACGTGTTTTTCCCAAATGAATGCAGTTCCTCTCTGTAAAGTGAAGTATAAATGTTTTATGAAGTTTTATGAGAAGATTGCACAAATAACTAGATGGCTAAAATATGTTGTGCTAAATGCATGTTGACAACAACTATTTGGCCTTCTTTCAATCTAGGAAGAACACGATTCCATCTGTATCCCTGGATATCCATGAGCAAGACTGGAAGAGCATGCCTAATGACCTCAGTGCCCATCATCTACTAGATCAGCACCTGTACAAGAGCAGAAGAAATGTAAGAACTGTCCTGATCACTCAAACCACAATTCCATTTTTTTTTTTACATGGAATATTGGTTACTTATCAATATTTGGATGTTTTATTACAATACGTCTGCCCAGTGGTAAAGCTCATCAGAATCCCATTCCATCCAAATCAATTCTTTTCTCCTGTTTTTGACCAGAACCGTCCCACTTACAGCCGCAGTCACTATAACACCTCAGAGAATCCAGATGAAATGCAGGAGATCTTCCAAAGAACCATGAGAAGCCGTCTTGAATCCTTCAAATCGGCTAAGATGGGTGTCAACCCTGCTAAAAAACTCTCCAAACATCCCAAGAAGGATTCAACACACAAGGTATTAGACCTTCTTGTCCTGCCGTCTATACAAAAAATATTTTGAAATAGGGTTCAAAGCAGTGGCGTAGCAAGTCAGTCCCGGGCTCATATGCAAAAACATTTGTACCGCACCCAATAATCGCAATAACCATGTCTTATTACTTTTAATATAACACAAATCGTAGCCTTTAAATTCTGTCAATATTATCACGAAATACAACAATAAATGTGTTTTTCCGCTCTTTAATGTGGCGTGAGAGAAAGAAAGAAAGAAAGAAAGAAAGAAAGAAAGAAAGAAAGAAAGAAAACAACTCACTCTTCTTAGTTGTAATTAATTTAATTTAATTTACTTCTCCAGGCCTTTCTTTTAGCAAATTCATCCGCAATGTCCTTGGTGTTTAATGTAAGGCTTCATGTATTCTCAGTGTAATGAATGGCTACTTTCAAAAGTGTTCTGATAAAAGAGAATTAAAATGAAAGAAATAGAATGAAAATGGTGCAGGTGTCACTGAAGCTAGATGTGATACAGTTGTGATACAGTCTTTTCAACTATAGCTAGCTACCAACCTCACAGTTTTTTTTATTATTGTTAATTATTATTTTATTTGACTGTCGCAATGCAGAGTTTGCATACAGTTTTAAAAATGATGCAGTTCTATGGCAGCTATATAAAGAATGCACTTCACATGCAGACAATATTGTGGTCACGAATTAAGAATTCGTTCCCTCGTTTGAATTAAAAGGTCCCCCTCGGATTTAGCCCGGGCCCATATACGCATGCCCTGCATACCTAGATGCCACGCCTCTGGTTCAATGTATGTTGTTTGCAGTCACAAAGTATAAGATAAAATAAAACAAATAAACAAATAAATTAATTAATTAAATAAGTAAAAAATAAATATTAGGATTGTTTTGGGGAGAAAAAAAAAAGTTAAAAATACTTCAAAAATTTTAAATTGGGCTTAAAAAATGTAAGTTATATTTGTTCCTAATTTTATACAATATATGTATTTCTATTGTGTGTTTTTAGCCTAATGGAAAGCCAGCGGACACACACAGAACCCATCCATATGGAGATGAAGGTATATTTTTATATGCTGGATTACTTATTTAAGTACTGGAAGTATAATTTTAGCATGAATATATGTATATAAATGTTATTTTGCTTTGTCCAATCAGATTTTGAGTTTTCGGTTGACAGCGCATCTAGCAGTGAAATTGCTGGTCATTATCCCAGGAGAAGCACAAATGCACCTGGTGGTAAGAATCAAGCTGCATACTGAATTCATGTGACATATTAACGTCATATTGTACATTGGACCCTTTTCGCATTTCTGGGGTTCTTTGAAGCGGAAATGGTCAGTGGTGAATGGAAACAAATTTAATTCGACATTCCCATTTGTTCCAATAGCAAAATAAAAATGATAGCCTTTCTATGACCTTACAAAAGAGTATAGAGAGACTGATTGCATTAGTTGGAAGAGTCTTAGAAAAAGTCGTGCGGAAGAGTTAACTAGTTTTCTGTAACACAAGTATTCTGTTGTAAATGTACATTAAAAAAAAAAAATGAAAATATAAAAAACTTTGCTAGATTTACAATGGTAATAACTGTGGAAACATCATATAAATTTACATTAAGTGTGCAAGTGAATAGAAAATATATATATTATTTTATGGTTGTTTCCATGATATCGCATTTCAATATAATAATTACTCTAATTACTGCAGCTGGCGTTGATAATCCAGCGTTCGTACCCGAGATGGACACCTCTCCACCCATGAGGAACCCACCCTGGCAAACAGAGACAGCAAACAACATGGTTGTGGCACCTTCCCAGAGAGCTCAGGGTCGACTGCCCTGGACGCCCACCAACCTGAGACATCTAGCACCGCTGAGAATGAGCACACACTCCACTGACTCCTTCGCGATGGCTGATCCTTCGGTTGATGAGAAGGCACCTGAGGAAAAGCCCGGAACACATCATACTAGATTGTAATATAATATAGCTCCGTCCGCCAGCATTAACCTGCCAAACATGTGATTAGGTTAATCCTCTAAAACTGAGAATGCATTTCATTTTAGGCACTTATGATGTCATTAGCCCAGAGATTAAGGAATCATAGAGTTGAATCGTAGTATTCATCACATATCTTTAAAAATTTATATACACATGCAGCAGTAACTTGAAGTCATACTCTGAAATGTTTGACCTATATATATATATATATATATATATATATATATATATATATATATATATATACACATATTTGGAAGAGACACTATTATTGAAGTACTTATGTATGAGGTTATGGAATTTTCTTGAGGGTTTCTTTATACAAATCCACGTTGTTGTGGAATCTGTTATGGCACTTTGACAGCATGCTAGAAAATAGAAAACATGGAGCTTAAAAGACAAAATCATTATACTCCTAAATTTATTTTGTCTTTACAAACTGAGTTAAAAACTGAGAAGCAATTGTCTATTGGTTCTACATTCAGGTACATCTTGATATTTTTTGACCTTGGACATGTTGGTCTATACACATTTTTAAATTCAGCATGTTGTATGTGATTATTTATTACTGCATGGTCATTCTGTGGGTGCTTCTTTGTAGTATCACAATATCTGTTTCTGCATTTACAATGATTCATTTTTGAGTTTTACTCAAAGCTATTAATGTTTTATTAGTCGAATGAAGTCCATTAAAATGTAAGTCATTAAAAATAATAGTTTAACAGTAACTTATTCATGTGTGAATTTCATGCTTTATGAGAACTGGAGAAATCTGTAACTTGAAATCAGCTAATAGTGTCTGAAAAAACTTATTATTTGAACCGTAACTCAAAGTTTGAGTAATAGAATTTAAATGGTTACTAATGAGCAAATTTTAAAAAATGTGAAGAGCACAAAAAATATGATTATCAACCCTTTAAATTTTAAGCTGATTTGAATTCTATAAATATTATATTCCTCTTATATGAATAAATTCTGATATGACTGATAGCAAAAGATATCCATTGCAGTAAAGGAAAAAAATGTATATCCTTTAAGTTAAAAATGTTTGAGTAAATGTTCAATGAAGCATTTTTGAAGCAATTAAGTGCAATTCATTATTATGTGTACATTGCAGTAAGCATGTTGTGTAAATCATTACACAGAAAAAATTGTTAAAATCACAGAGCAGGATTTGAACAAACACACAAAACACCCATAAACCCTTAAAACAGAACAATTTCCCATAAACCCCGGATTTATTAACACACAACACAGCATGACATAAAGCAACGCATAACCTATAAGCAACAAATCACAGTATTTACTTAGTTTACAACAACAATAAAAGTGGAGAGTTATTGTGTCAATAATCTTTGTAGATTTAAAAATTTGTGAAAAAGTAATAATACCTTTTGGGGGGCTGAAATGCTAAACAGTTCACTCTCAAGGGGAAGTTGTGTTGTTTTGCCTTTAGCTTTTCCACTTATTTTTCAGTTCAGTAGGCAGTACAGTTGTCATCTCTGGATCTATGATTAAAGCCGGCACACACACTTGGGTACAAGCCGTACCGATCACTTCCTTTTTTTTTTTTTTTTTTACGTCACAGCCACACAGGGCCAAGTAAAGTAACAGTTTAACTCAAATGTGTGGAAACTTTATTTTTTTTTAAACTGGTGTATACTAAAGCCATCAGAACTCAGCAGTATGATTTCACAAAACAGGAAGGTTTAACATGCTTATAAAAACACTAAATAAATAATAATAAAAAAAAAAAAATCAAGGCATAACCCAAAAATAAATAGTCATGTTGACCCAAACCCGTTTGACTTTTTCTTCTGTCTAACATAAAAGATGTTTAGTAGAATGTCCAAGCTGCTCTTTTCCATACAAAATAAGTGGATGGTGACCAAGAATTAAGAAAGAAAGTCAGGTCAGATTTTGGGGTGAACAATCTCTTACACAGTCTCTTAAAATCTCTATGCACTCAACTTCTAATACTGTTACAGGTCTATGTGTTTTTCTGTAGAAAGTTTCACAATACAAAATACAATAAACATGGTGTAGTGTCTGGACAGAATATTTGTACCAAAATTTGTCTGAAAAGTCTTCAAAGTAACAATGCAACAGTACAGCCTGTTAAAGTTGGCTGAACACTAACCAGCGTGAAGTGCAAGGGAAACTTTTCAACGGAAGCAGAAAGAGTAATCATCATAAACGTGACAAAGTAACAACAGTCCAGTGACGTAGATCTCAGCCCTCTTTCTGTGTAACAAATTAAAGGCTGACTAAAAGTTTCAGCACTGCTCTTATTACACTCTTACACTACCCTGATTGAACCACTGCTCTCACCTGAACCACAAACACAGAGGGTCAACTGATGGAAAGACAGCCAAGTCACTTAGAGAGGGATGAACTTTGAAAATGACCACAGATTTAAAGGAAAACTAACTAAAAGGGGAAACTGCAATACTTTGTCTCACCAAGGACTTCAAGACAAGCAAGCAAAACAAAGCACACTGGGAACCACTAATGGACTATTGTGAGATTCTGTGAAGGACAGCTATAGTGCACACAGACTGGAGATAAGAATGATACTATAAGTGCATCTTTATCACTCATCCGTTGCAATGGCAAGCTCTATTCATCTCTGCCTGCTGAGGGCAGTTTCCCTGGTGTGTTTTGTTAACCCTTTAATCCAAGGACTAAGTGGAGATGCAAACGTGGTCCAGAATCCTCATCATGAACTGGAAGAGAATCTCACTGGACTCCCAATTGTCACATTTAAATGGCATCATGTTCAGACCCCATACCTGGTGATAATTTGGGTATTTGTGGCTGGATTGGCGAAACTATCAGGTATGTAGCTTGAATTACGACGTAAAAGTTGATTGGCAGTTAACAAGTAAGGAATTAAATTTGTTGAATTAAGTTTGTTGTCCAATGGCTTGTGTACAGTATAATACAGTTTACGACATCAGTGGTATTCCTCATGAATGAATTTAAAGTTTGATCTGAAGTTAATGTCATTTTTGAATGAAAGGCTGAATTACAGTTCAGTTCAGTTCAGAGAAGGAAGAAGATCTCTTTATGATTACCTTGTACAAGGAAGTTTAATAACAATGCTGTGTAACAACTGCAAATTAAGTACAATAGCTGTGGAAGCTCAAAGAATCACATAAAATAATGTTAAACATATTGCTACTCATGTAAAGGGATGATGTTGCACAAGGCCTGTGATTAACATAGTATTGCTATTTTATCCTGCTTCTTTTATCAGTATGGAGAGATCAGATCTGTTCTTTCCTCACGTGCTGTTAATGTTTCGGATGATTTAAAAAAAAAAAAATTCTTTCACCAGTTTGATGTTAAATATGGATGCTACTGTAAGAAAGAGGATAAAAACTAGTAAAATAATATGTGCTGCTTGTTATTACTAAAATTTTTAACAAAGTAAAAAAATAAACATTTAAAATAATTAAACTAATTAACAGCTTTTAACAGCTTTCAAGTACTTGACCAAGTATAATAATCATAAAAGAATCCTGTTAGTTTTACATTTAATTACTGATGCATTTAAAAAAAAAAATCTGAAAATTTATTGCACAATAATTTCAATGCACATCATCAGGCAAATGCATGAATGTAAATGTAAATGTACAACTAGTATGTCTTTTTAAAATGCATGATCATTTTGCATAATTTTTGGGCATTGCTCATGACAGTTACATCTTGTGAATATAAGATTTAAAGTTTACAACACATACTTATGGACATCACAAGAATGCTTGGATAATCTGAGAAAATGCCCCAAATGACTTCAAATACCAAGCTTAGGGAATGCCAATGCTAAAACACTTATTATTATATCTTTAATATGCATCATATTAACCTCTTCCACAACTTGAACATAATTAGCTACAAAAGCTGTCATTCGTTTTCTCTCTGTCTCTCCCTCTCTATCCAGTGATTGAACTAAACCATCATGTCACCAGTGTGATCCCAGAGAGTGGTCTGCTCATCATCCTAGGCTTTATTTTGGGAGGAATCGTCTGGGGAGCAGATGAGGCGCAGACATTCAAATTGCTTCCTCCCACTTTCTTCTACTACTTGTTGCCCCAGATTATCTTGGATGCAAGTTATTTTATGCCCAACAAGCTATTTTTCAGCAACCTGGGTGCCATTCTCATTTACGCCATCTTCGGAACGTGCTGGAACGCAGCTACAGTGGGCCTCTCGCTCTGGGGCTGCTATGAGGCTGGAGCGATGGGTAAATTTATTTATAATACAAACCTTTATTTATAAGAATGTAGAGGATACCGAATTAATTTGACAGTTTCTCTAATCATCAGGTAACTTGGACATCGGTCTCCTGCAGTTTCTATTGTTTGGCAGTTTAATCGCCGCAGTGGATCCGGTGGCCGTGATTGCAGTGTTTGAAGAAGTGCATGTGAATGAGGTGCTCTTTATCCTGGTGTTTGGAGAGTCATTGCTCAATGATGGTGTCACAGTGGTGAGTCTCAAATTACTCAAATGCTCTAAATGCCATAATGCTCAATTAGTATCTATCTGCTTATGTAATCAACTTTTTTCCTCTTTTGTAGGTGCTTTACAATGTATTTGATGCTTTTGTTACTCTTGGAGGCCCAAAGATTGACGCCGCAGAGATTATTAAGGGCATATGTATGAATATTCAACTCTACCCCTCATACATAATGATGAGCATAACAATATTCTTTTTTTTTTTTCACTTTAAACCTACCAGATTAATTTATTTCGCTTTCCACCTCTTACAGTTTCATTTGTTGTGGTGGCATTTGGAGGCTCGTTTCTTGGCATTTTGTTTGCCATCCTACTGTCCCTGCTGACCAGGTGCACCAAACACATTCAGATCATTGAAGCCGGCTTTGTCTTTGTGGTGGGCTACCTGGCTTACCTGACAGCAGAAATGCTCTCCCTCTCTGCAATACTTTCGTAAGAGTCTCTTGAACAATGCAACATGTATAGAGAATATGTAGAGTATTACAACACCAGTATTGCAGGAATTTAGGCTCAATGCACAATTTTTCTAAGCAATTTATTCAGCTCATGGAGAAGAATGCCTTTATGTGTCACAGAATCACCTTCTGCGGTATATGCTGTCAGAAATATGTGAATGCCAACATGGATGAGAAATCAGTCACAACGGTTCGTCATGCCATGAAGGTGCTTGCGAATGGCTCTGAAACCATGATCTTCGTATTCTTGGGTGTTACAGCCATTGATACCGAGATCTGGGTTTGGAACACAGGTTTCATCCTCCTCACCGTCCTCTTCGTCTTTATATACAGGATCATAGGTGAGTGCAGTTGTGTCCTATAAAAACTTTTTAAAACATTTTAATATAATTTAACTGATAATCCACTCTAGTAAATACCATTTTTGTCCACAACATTCGATTATATACTTTTTAAAATTACAAAAATCTGTTTAAAAGTATTTTTCAAGTCTAAATATATTGTAACTTCAAGTCACAATAAAAAAAACACACAAATAAAATATTAAAGGAATAGTTCACCCAAAAATTTAAATTACCCCATGATTTACTCACCCCCAAGGCATCCTAGGTGTATGTGACTTTCTTCTTTCAGATGAATCCAATCGGAGTTATATTAAAAAATGTCCTGGTTCTTCCAAGCTTTATAATGGCAGTAAATAGGTGTTATTTTTCAGTAGTACAAAAGAAGTCAAATAAAGCGCATCCATCCGTCATAAAAAGTGTCCCACATGGCTCCAGGGGGTGAATAAAGGCCTCCAGAAGCAAATCGATGAGTTTTTGCAAGAAAAATATTCATATTTAAAACTTTATAAACAGCAATCTCTAGCTTCCGCTTACTGCCATATGCGTGTTCTATTGTAGAATGATGTTCTGGGTGGATGACGTAGGACGTCGGTGTAGTGTAAGCTCCGGTGAGAAGAGACGAATGCGGAAGCGCCGAGGAGAGAGCAAAACAAAACACCAGTCACGAATTAAAAGTATACAAAACAAGGATTTGTAAAGAAAAATGTCAGAGGATTTCGATATAAGCCAAGAGAAGACTGGTTTTCCTTTGCTAAACAAAGGAAACTTTGCTTCCTTTGCTCCTGTAAACAAAATATGGTTCTCGCGAGACTAGCATATTCTCACCAGACCTTACGGTATGCCCATGTCCTACATTATCTGCCAGAACGGCGTTTTATTGTGAACGAGTGTACGACAGTTAGCGAAGACAAGCAAGCATATGCTCTTAGTGCTCCATAGATTGGAGAGAGTATAAAACATATACAGACTCATCATCTATGTAAGTTTAATTTGACATCTAGTACAGTAGGTGGTAATAATACTCTTAAGGAGTTATTCGCCATTAAACATGAAGAAGAAGAAGAAGAAGACAGATAGACAATAGCAATCTAGAGATTGCTGTTTATAAAGCTTTAAATATGAATATTTTTCTAACAAAAATGCATTGATTCGCTTCTGGAGGCCTTTATTCACCCCCTGGAGCCGTGTGTGACACTCTATTTTTTATGATGGATGGATGTGCTTTATTTGACTTCTTTTGGACTGCTGATAACACCCATTCACTGCCATTATAAAGCTTGGAAGAGCCAGGACATTTTATATATATAACTCCGATTGGATTCGTCTGAAAGAAGAAAGTCATATACACCTAGGATGCCTTGAGGGTGAGTAAATCATGGGGTAATTTTCAGTTTTGAGTGATCTATACCTTTAAATTTCACAGATAAAACAGACCCGAACTAGATCATCATCAGTCACAACCTCATTTGTAATGCAAACAAAGTTGCACAGTGATAATAGACATTGAAACATGCAATATAATAGCAAATTCCCATAGTACACTTCACTATAAACACTTACCCAAACCTGTTTTGCACACCTTTTCTGAATGGTAAAGTATTGCAGTACAGACCTTTTCAGTCTATAATGACACAGCTGCAAAGCATGCTGGGTAATGGGCGTTGCTTCAATATTCATTCTCAATCAACAAAATCATAAACTCGTGATAAAATATTAATTATTAAGCTTTATCAAAATATTCATCATAATTTAAGTTTTCAGAGCAGCCAAAATCAAAATTCGTGCTTGACAGGATTAGTCAAGATTAACTGATCCACCCATCACAAAAAAATACAGAAAGAGCAGTATTTAGTTTTTGTTTTGTTTTTTAAATAGAAAAATCATATTGTTCACAAATATTATTTTAAATAATTATGCTTGAGATGTAACAAAGAATGATAAAACAATTAAAATCTCCCAGATATTTCAAAGATTTCTCTTTCAAAGAATGACTCTCAAATATGTCTTGGATGTGTTTTTATGATATGTTTAGGAATGTTTGTTTTATATTTGCAGGTGTTTTCTTGCTCACCTGGATGTTGAACAAGTTCAGATTGGTTCCCATCGAGGTCATTGACCAGGTTGTAATGAGCTACGGTGGTCTGCGGGGGGCAGTGGCGTATGGACTAGCAGCTATGTTAGACGAAGAGAAGATCCCTGAGAAGAATCTGATGATTAGTACAACACTCATTGTGGTGTATTTCACTGTCATTCTTCAGGTTAAAACCCTATCCATCACTCTTATCATAATTATGAGGCTCTAAATGCTTGGATTATTTAGTACGTCCTATCTAACCTGTAGTGATAATGTCTATGTGGTTTCTTTTTAGGGAATCACAATGAAGCCGTTGGTTCAGTGGCTCAAGGTCAAAAGAGCTGCTCACTCGGATTTGAGACTTATTGAGAAACTAAACAATAGGGTAACTATTTGACACTATATGATTTTCACACTCACATAATATATAGAAGTATTGCAGACTATGTGTGAGTGTGCGTATATGTTTAAATAGAATTTATATATAAAAAAATTATGTACATACATTTTAAAAATATATAGGTTTATTTTATTTAACCGATCCATTTATGTGTTCATTTTGATGGCTATAGAAAAAGTTATTTATATATATATATATATATATATATATATATATATATATATATATATATATATATGTATGTATGTATATGGTGTCTTTATAGGCATTTGACCACATTCTAGCAGCAGTGGAGGACATTTGTGGACGGATAGGAGATAATTGGTGGACAAGAGGGTATGTTTTCCTCAGTTCTGTGGATATACTTAAATATTTATAAAAAATAATATAAATATATTAACACACATTTCTTCTTTTATCTCTCTCCCAGTTGGAACAGGTTTGAGGAAAACTATATCAGCTGGTTTTTGATGAAACCTAAGGCCAGAAAGAACAGAGACTACCTATTTACTGTCTTCCACAAACTCAATCTGGAGGACGCTGCTAACTATGTCAGTGAGGTAAGAGCATAGATTTGTGTTATATTGCACAATATTGTCAATTTTTTGGTTATCTCAAAGTGCATGTGTTTCCTGTAACAAAAAAAGTTTGCAATAGTTTTACATACAGTCATGGTGGATATAGTGATTGAATTGCAATGCTTGTGTACTGTCAACAAAAAAGCTCATGAGAAATGTATGTAACCTCTCTCTTTCTTCATGTAGGGTGAACGCCTAGGATCTCTGGCCTTCATTCGTAGTGATGAAGCAGCCAACGTAGATTTCAAAAAACAATTTGGTTCAGAATTTACAGATGTGATGCCTGATATAATGGTTGATATGTCAAATTACGAGCTTGGAATTGAAAATTTTTCAGTAATCTCCATTGTGTAAGTGAACAGACAAATTAATTACGCAATTGCGTAATTAATGTATCAGTTGTAATCAATCGTAAAACAGTGATGAGTAATGAAGTAGAGGGATAATTACTGTCTTGACAGAGATTTACATACAGCACTAAAAGTCTTTGCCAGGGTTACAAAGCCAAAATTGCTCAAATTTGACGAACATATTCCTAGATATTGAGATGTGGCAATAGCTAGAATTGTTTTGTCTCTTGTAAATTAGAAAAGACACTATTCCCTCTGTATCCCTGGACATCCATGGGCAAGACAGGAAGAATGCGGTGGATGACATCAATGCCCATCATCTTCTACAGCAGCACCTGTACAGGAGCAGAAAGCATGTATGAATCGCTCTTCTCAAACAGACATGCATACAGTTTGCATCTCATTTGGCCCATAATTTTCTCTCTTTCCGAGCAGCACCGTCACAAATACAGTCGCAGTCACTTCAGCATCAACCAGAGTGAGGACGAGGTGCAGGAGATCTTCCAGAGGACCATGAGGAGCCGCCTCGAGTCCTTCAAATCAGCTAAGATGGGTGTCAACCCTGCCAAAAAGATCACAAAGCACCACAAGAAGGAGCTAACACACAAGGTATTAGACCTTCATGATGCCTCTCTCACCTGGATCACTCAATTATAGTATTGCATCTCTCAATTTATATATATATATACAGGTGCATCTCAATAAATTAGAATGTCATGGAAAAGTTCATTTATTTCAGTAATTCAACTCAAATTGTGAAACTCGTGTATTAAACAAATTCAATGCACACAGACTGAAGTAGTTTAAGTCTTTTGTTCTTTTAATTGTGATGATTTTGGCTCACATTTAACAAAAACCCACCAATTCACTATCTCAACAAATTAGAATACTTCATAAGACCAATAAAAAAAAACATTTTTAGTGAATTGTTGGCCTTCTGGAAAGTATATTCATTTACTGTATATGTACTCAATACTTGGTAGGGGCTCCTTTTGCTTTAATTACTGCCTCAATTCGGCGTGGCATGGAGGTGATCAGTTTGTGGCACTGCTGAGGTGGTATGGAAGCCCAGGTTTCTTTGACAGTGGCATTCAGCTCATCTGCATTTTTTGGTCTTTTGTTTCTCATTTTCCTCTTGACAATACCTCATAGATTCTCTATGGGGTTCAGGTCTGGTGAGTTTGCTGGCCAGTCAAGCACACCAACACCATGGTCATTTAACCAACTTTTGGTGCTTTTGGCAGTGTGGGCAGGTGCCAAATCCTGCTGGAAAATGAAATCAGCATCTTTAAAAAGCTGGTCAGCAGAAGGAAGCATGAAGTGCTCCAAAATTTCTTGGTAAACGGGTGCAGTGACTTTGGTTTTCAAAAAACACAATGGACCAACACCAGCAGATGACATTGCACCCCAAATCATCACAGACTGTGGAAACTTAACACTGGACTTCAAGCAACTTGGGCTATGAGCTTCTCCACCCTTCCTCCAGACTCTAGGGCCTTGGTTTCCAAATGAAATACAAAACTTGCTCTCATCTGAAAAGAGGACTTTGGACCACTGGGCAACAGTCCAGTTCTTCTTCTCTTTAGCCCAGGTAAGACGCCTCTGACATTGTCTGTGGTTCAGGAGTGGCTTAACAAGAGGAATACGACAACTGTAACCAAATTCCTTGACACGTCTGTGTGTGGTGGCTCTTGATGCCTTGACCCCAGCCTCAGTCCATTCCTTGTGAAGTTCACCCAAATTCTTGAATCGATTTTGCTTGACAATCCTCATAAGGCTGCGGTTCTCTCGGTTGGTTGTGCATCTTTTTCTTCCACACTTTTTCCTTCCACTCAACTTTCTGTTAACATGCTTGGATACAGCACTCTGTGAACAGCCAGCTTCTTTGGCAATGAATGTTTGTGGCTTACCCTCCTTGTGAAGGGCGTCAATGATTGTCTTCTGGACAACTGTCAGATCAGCAGTCTTCCCCATGATTGTGTAGCCTAGTGAACCAAACTGAGAGACCATTTTGAAGGCTCAGGAAACCTTTGCAAGTGTTTTGAGTTGATTAGCTGATTGGCATGTCACCATATTCTAATTTGTTGAGATAGTGAATTGGTGGGTTTTTGTTAAATGTGAGCCAAAATCACCACAATTAAAAGAACCAAAGACTTAGACTACTTCAGTTTGTGTGCATTGAATTTATTTAATACACGAGTTTCACAATTTGAGTTGAATTACTGAAATAAATAAACTTTTCCACGACATTCTAATTTATTGAGATGCACCTGTATTTTCAGATACCTAATGGACACACAGACGACACAGGCCACCTATATGGAGATGAAGGTGAGAATATTTTTTACTAGAATCATTAATGATTAATTAATTTATTATTATTATTAATCATTTACTGCAAATAATAAGAAAGAAATAATACGTAATACATACATAAATAAAGCTGTATATAAAAATATATAAATGATAGATAGATGATAGATATGTTGCTAAAAAATGATATACATAAATATTTAAAAAAATGCATATTTAAAAATATTTAAAGTGATAGTTCACCCAAAAATGAAAATTCTGTCATTAATTACTCACCTTCATGTTGTTCCAAACCTGTAAGACCATTCATCTTCGGAACACAAATCAAGATATTCTGATGGAATCTGAGAGCTCTCAGACCCTCCATAAACAGCAAGGGTCCTTACATGATCAAGGTCCAGAAACATAGCAAGGAGATCGGTAAAATAATCCATGTGACATCAGGGGTTCAACCGTAATTTTACGAAGCTACGAGAATACTTTTTGTGCGCAAAAGAAAAAAACCCGACTTTATTAAAATTTGTCGTCTCCGCGTCACCCTTGATTTGAGCGAAAACAACGTATCCATGTGGCGCAGCTGACACATTGGACATGATATTCTCCAAAATGGCGCAAGGGTGACATTCCAAAGTACATGCTTTGAGGAGACGAATTTGAATAAAGTCGGGGTTTTTTTTCTTTTGCGCACAAAAAGTATTCTCGTAGCTTCATAAAATTAGAGGTGAGAGGTCAAATTTGGCCAGGATGCCGGAGTTACACCCCTACTCTTTTTCGAAGGAGTTCCTGAGATTTTTAATGACCACAGAGAGTCAGGACCTCGGTTTAACGTCTCCTCTGATGCTTTTTACGGTATAGTGTCCCCATCACCACACTGGGGTGTTATGACCCACACAGACCACAGGGTGAGTGCCCCCTGCTGGCCTCACTAACACCTTTTCCAGCAGCAACCTAGTTTTCCCAGGAGGTCTCCCATCCAGGTACTGACCAGGCTCAACCCTGCTTAGCTTCAGTGGGCAACCAGTCTTGGGCTGCAGGGTGATATGGCTGCTGACATATGATAAATTATATGCATACATTTACATATAAATGTATATTTTATTTGGTTGCTTTATTGATTTTCAAGTACATGCTTTGGAATGTAATGAAATTAAAAATTACATAAGAAGTTGTACTTGAATTTTTTTTTTCTTTTTATTAAACATTTCATCTCTAATTATCAGTCTTTGAAAAAGCTGGATTTTGTGCTTTTAGTTGACAGTGCTGTAGGGAGTGAGACTGGTGCTATCAGTGGTATTTTCATGAGAGACACGTATACAATGGGAGGTAAGAAAAGGGTCTGAACAGATGTTGATTTGTACATAAAGAGCAATAAATCTATAGGCCTACAATATAGTTTGCATAAATAACACATTTGCTTAAGAAGTTAAAGGTTTGTGCATTTTTCTTGCATATCTCGTTGAAGCTGGCATAGAGAATCCAGTATTCTTGCCAGATATGGACAGTCCCACTCACAGCAGCCTACCCTGGCTAATGGAGACTGAGGCTGTCGCACCTTCCCAGAGGGCCCAGCGGCACCTGCCCTGGACACCCAACAGACTGCGGCGTCTTGCACCCATGAGGATCAGCACCTGCTCCACAGACTCCTTCCTGATGGCTGATCTGGAGGAACATGAGGAACAGCTCCAAACAGACCATGAAGAAATGTGAGTACACATCCACTGGTTTACACAAAAAAATACAGACATATTATTACTGACTATGTGTTTTTATGACTACAGATGACCAGTCTTTGACTAGATACTTCAAGACAATAATGCGGCATGTCACAAAGCACATCCACAGGCATGGAAGTGTACCGTATACAGATTTCAGTCCATACCTCCAAAAAAATAAGGTGGAACTGGAGAATAGCTGCAGGAAATCCCACTAAAATGAAATAGCATGAGCAAAATCTCATGGATGTTCCCATGGAATCCATTTAGGGCAACATATTCATGTACAATTGAGTATGGACAGCAGTAGAAAAAGAAAAGTGAATGCTTTCAAAGTTTTCCAAGTGACACACCTGCCTTTTCCAAATTTTATGATTTTTAAAATGTAAACACCTTTACATGGTTGGTCAAAAAGAGCTTTCTACATGTGCTGACATATTTCCCATTGCAAAAGGAAACTTGGGCTTTAAAATAGCCTGTAACCTTCAGTTTACATCACAGCCATGATGAACATTATTTGCTACTTGCTATCTCTAGTCAGTTTTAACTACTGAACTTTTTTTGGTCAACTTGTATGACTAAACTAGACTATAGATGGTCTCAAATCTAACAGACACTATAAGCATCTAATTTTGATCTTTAAAACTGTGTTGGGGAAAAGGTTGAGAATGTGTTTTGTGCAGTAATGCTTATGTAATATAATGGAATCTTGGTTCTCCCACAGAATGAAAAAAAAGTAATTGTGATTTTTTTTTTTCTCAGAATGACGAAATAACTCAAAAATTGATTTTTTTTTCCCCCTCGAGTTTACCTCTCACAATTCTGATATTTTTTCCTCACATTTTTGAATGAACATCCTGCAAGTCTGACCTTTTTTTCTCAGAACTGAGTGTTTATATCTCACAGTTCTGAAAAAAGTCTGATTGTGAGGTGAAGTGTCACAATTACCTTTTTTTTATCCCGTCGTGGAAACCGCTCCCATTTAATATAGCGAGAGAAAAGCCATGTAGTCTTTTGCAAGATCCAGCTTGTAGTTTCATTTTGTAATGGCACTTTACCACTGTGATGTCAAGTAGATGTCAATGTGCAACTAAATTAATAAGGAAGGTATTAAGTAAATTTTATATAAAGTGAGTTTTCACTCATAGAATTCATTTTAGACTGTATGTGAGTGACTGTTACAAACTATGTTTGTGTATGGAAAAAGGTCATATTTTAAATCAGTCAGTTGTATCTTGTCATTCAAATAATGTATTTCTCGGGGCGTTGTTCTTTCCTTTATGGGATTAATAAAGTATTTATCAACATTTCTATTTATCTAATCTTACTATGTTAGCCATTCTCACTTCAATCTACATCTGTATATGATTACGGTGGCTATTTACATTTATGAGAAGATATTAATTTGAAAAAAAAAAAAAAACACTTTAGCTACACCAGTGTTGCTTTTGTGTTATTTATATACCATTATATTATTTGATATTTTACAAATAGCTTTTATTTCGACATTTTTAATTTTCAGTTGGGAGTAATTTCACTATGTATAATAAATAAAATATGAAGAGTTCATTTGCAAAAACAGATAACTCAGTTTTTAATTTTCAAAAATCATGTTTTTTCTTTGTGCATTCCAATTAATCTCAATCAAAGTGCAGTTGGGTCATTTTGATTAGGTTAAAAAATAACTGAAAATACAGCCAAGACAATAAAAACATAATAAAAAACATGATTTTGAAAAAAAAAAAAAAAAAAAAGTTATCCGTTTTTGCAAACAAACTCCTCATATTGTTATATAGTTTTTTTTTTTTTTATCATTTCAGTTTTAGTAATATTTCTCATTTCCATTTTTTAAGCTAATAATCTAATATTTATATTTCAGCTTTATTTCAAATAACCAATTTTTTTTAATACTTAACACTGCATACTCAATAACATTTTTTAAATACTTAACAACTTCAATAATTTTTTTAATACTTAACAACTACATACTCCTTTCTTGCACAGTAAACAAAAATGCATGTACATTCAATATTTATTCATATGTGTAATTTTTGTCCAAGACAAACAGTTCAAAAGAGATATCCATCAAAGTTTGCATACATACAGTTTTAATTAAAATATTGACAATTAAATAGAACAACCAAATAAAAAGACCCAATGAAAGACCACAATTAGAAGGGTTGAGATAAAACAAAAGAGACAAATATATATTTTCTGTTATCAATTCAGTAATATTTCATCACACTTTAACTAAACCATTATATCAGAGCGCTGAACATGTGTCGCATCACAATGGAAAGAGTGCTGAAAAATCCTATGAAGCTCCTTCAAGATGAAAAGAATCTTGCATAGTATGATAAATCTGATACATATTGTGCTGTATTTAATCACAGATACAGATATCCTCATTTTATAATCACGAGATCATGTTAATAAATGTAACAGTTGGATCCGTGAAGTTCATTTATGAAAAGGTGTCTAAAACTGGAATTTAGGCCAAATATTAGTGACATTACCAATTCCGTTATTGCTATTTCATCACACATAGAGAACACAGATTTGTCTTGGTTATTAAAAATGGTTTGAAGACAAAAACAATAAAGGGAAAACATCACTTGGGATGAGTTCCCAGGCTTCTTATGGTACAGTCTGCCTGGTCAGTGCTTGATCTATTAGTTTTGCAGTGCCAAATCCTTACAAAAAGTAGATAACCCTCATAGAAACTTTGGTCCAGAGACCCTGTAACTGGAAAGCTCTGTGATTTAATGTGTTCTTGGCGAATAAAGAGGCACAATCACACCCACACATACAATTTTAACACTCTTGAACACACATTATACAGTATATCATATTAACATAACTTCAATATAGGCTTGTTGGGCCCTTAAAAATGTCACATTTTATCTGTCTGAGAACAGCACCATCAGAAAAGGCACATTCCACTAACTTGTCTGCCCAAAGGATGAATCTTCACCTCAACATAGTCAGAAAAATAACCTCAAGCAGCAAATACTCTAGACTTGAGGAAAACAGTTTATTACTTTAGTTTAGACACAATTAATATATTGATTTCAAGAGGGCTTGACGCCTACAGGCATTTTTAAGTGTGCTTGTGTGTGAATCGTCCTGTTTTTATTAACTAAATGGAAATGTTTGAGGCGGTACCTTCATATGCAAGTCAAAAAAATAATTTTGCGCATAAATACCATAGGATAATGCAGAGACACTCACGAACGACTTTCTTTCGAAAAACAAGACGAGACGAATCTACTAATCAATAGTCTATTGCATATTAGCCCAATTTATATTAGTCACTATCATGATTAAGATCACTATTATCATCTTTTGCTTATCTTTCATAGACTTTGTTAGCAAAAATAATTGATGTGCATTTTGCAGCTGTTTTTTAAAAATATACAAATATACTTCTCCTCTGAATTAAAAATGCTTTAAGGTATCTGCATTCCAGCTTTAAGCCAAGGGGTGGAGAATGTCGCATCACAGTTTCAGTGGGAGGTGTCATTTAAGCCACACCCACCAACTCAAATAGCCCCACCTACAGGACTTTTTTTGCGATTTATTCCGTGGCAACTTCAGAAAGCTGTATAAGCGGTCATCTAAAGCCAAACATGCATACGGTTGAAGGTTCTACTGATCACTCCCCTTATTCAAGTAAGTTCAAATGCTGGTAGCGGCAGAGAAGTAACAGTTCTCAACACATCAAAACAAATGAAAAAGAGCACCGAAGAAATTTGACATTAGCGCAAAGATTTTTTTTACAGAGCTAAACTCCATATAACTCGCTAAAATCGACATTTAAACTGTTTGGATATCACATATGTGGGTTTGGTAATTCGCAAACAATTTTCGAAAACTTAGCGAGCTAACCGACCATCACACTCTGAAAAAAAAAAATTCAAACAAGGCTCTAAAGATCTATTTTTTTCACCATACATTAAAAATACAGTAAATGCAGAGCAGACAGATTAGCGTAGTTAACATCCCCGAATTACAGCACCACACCTCTTAGCACCTTGGGTGCCAAAACTGAGACCGTGCAGCTTTTTAAGTGCAGCAATATATTTGTCAGTCATTTCTCAGAATCTCTCGTTCTCTCTCCACATATAAAAGCAGATGTAGTTTATGTAAAATAGCAGCTACACTAGTCAACATGTATTTGTGGCTATGGGGCAGAAAGACCACAGTGCCATTCACATTAAGGGTGATGTGAAAGTGTGCCAGAGGCCATGGAGTTAACAAATATAACCCTCCACCTACCCTACTACAATTCAAATGCTTTTACTCAATACTCCCTGCTACCCCTGTTTTCCGAGGCACATCGGTTTGGTCTGTGTGGAATGCAGTTGAATATACAGGGGCTATGAACAAGCAGGGGTTTGAAGAAAAGAGGTTAAAAGAAAGGGCCTAAAAGTCTGAAAATTTAAACATTAAAAATTTTGGAAGTTCAAAATAAAATTCGAATGCTCAAAAGACAATTAAAAAACTCAAAAGAGAATGTCCAAATCTTTAAAAGAAAGTTTAAAATTTTTTGAAAATTCAAACATTGAAAAGAATGTCTGAAAGTTCAAAAGACAATTTGAATGTTCAAAAGAGAGTTTGAAAGTTCAAAAGAAAGTCCAAAAGTTTAAAAGAAAGTTCAAATGAAAATGACCGAGGACTTGGTTTAGTCAGTTTTATATTAGTTCAACTATTCAAATTGCCCTTAACAACAAAAAGACCTTAATAACAGTTTCAATAGCTAAATATCTGTCCAACCTATGTACATGCCACTTATTTTAAATATATATTTAAACAGGCACTTTGTCTCATTTGATTTTTACATGAAAGGTTTGTCCAAGATCTCTTGACAGCAAACTCGGAGTCTTTCCCATAAAACATACTCACGAGAGTAACCATCTTCTCTGTAAACTCAACCCAGCATTCCAGCCATAAAACACATCATCCGTTTCAAGTTCTCTTACACAATGCCACATAAAACAAAACGTTTTTAAAATGAAAGCATTCACTAATAAGGTACGGTTTGCATTGTATAATGAAAGTCCTACGACAGAGCCGTCAATAATTGGCTTATTGCACTAAAAGGCTTATAGGACAGTGTTTGTCAGAGTTCACAGGGCTAAAACGCGAAATTAAGAAACTGATAAGTTAAATAGACAATTTACAAATGCGCTATTGACAAATGCAAGTTAAAAGCAACATTATAAATAAGCTCAAAGATCATAAGTCAGAATGAAATGTCTAACAGCTGTAAAGTTAATATTAATGGATGACGTAGGCCTCCGAGTAGCCTTGGGTGGAATTATATGTGCACACACATCCATCAAATGTGTTATGGTCATGCTCCGACTGATTTGAATGCTTTCGTTGTAAGCACACTCAAACCGAATGAGGTCCAAAGCATGCAACACACAGACGTAAACAGTTGACTATGCGGAAACTTTTGCCAACCCTTGAGTTTCAAAGTTCATCTTTTGGTGATTCTGCAGTCCTTAGCTAATCTGTCACCTCTGCTTAATGAGCGAGCTGACGAGAAAGCCGCAATATTTTCCAGACAGAGCATGAACTAGACAGTTAATGTATCACAGAGGTATATTGAATCATTTGAAAGACTATGAAATTGGAAGAAAAGAGGTGCCTCCAATGTTCAAAAAGCAGAATAAGACATGGACACATGGAAAATGAGATGTAAAGGAACAAATATCTATTTCTGACTAGTTGGAATAAAATGGAATGACATTTCAGTTTTCTTGTTTTTTTACAGATGCTAGATTAGATTTTGCTGGAAAAGCATGATTTACTATTAAGTTACTAGTAAAACATCAAGAATGGTCTCTGATTAGCGCAACAAATGTCCAGAGGAACAGTGGAGGACCTATAGTAAGATGTCATAGTAAACTTTGTACTGCCCTCTAGTGGCATTCCTCCAACAACCAACTTCACCAAACCTAATAAAATACTAATCCTGAACCAAAGGTGGTTCCAAAGACTAGTTCAAACACACCTGCCTGTGATTTTCAACTAAACTTGAAGATACTGATGTCCAAATTCATGTGCGTTTGATTAGTTGTGAAACAAAACTCTGTAGAAGGCGAAATCCAGACAAGTAGGCTCATCACGCTGGTCCTAAATAAAATAACACTGCCTCATTCACTGATCTAGTACAAGTTCATCAAGCAAACCTTCTTAAGCTTGGTTTTGTGACCTAAATAGGCAAAATTAATAGTTAAACAGATCTACGAATCTAATAAATAATGGTATAGCTGCAATCTACATATTAAAAACAATTAGTAAGCGAAGCAGTCTGGAAAGATTGGCTGTTTTTCTATTGCATAACAGTGCTAGTTCCTCCTGTAAGTTCTACATTTGGTTCTCTTTAGCAGCCTGTGATTGGGAGAAGCCCTCCTCCGCTAAGTGCACAATGACCAGCGACTGACAGGTCTGTGGAGGCGGGGCTAAGCAAAGTACATGGTCCTCAGAGTATCGTGATGGATCTTCACAGCTTTGGCCAGGGCCTGGGGGTCTCGGCCATTACTCTGGCCCGACACATGGCTGCCTTCCGCACTGTGAAAGAGAAAGAAATGAGCAGAGGCATAAATTTACACTATGAAATACATTTTCCTTGACATACCAAGGAGATACAAGTTTACACAATGTGTGCACTACCATTCAGGTTTGTTTTTTTTTAAAGAAATCAATCAGCAATGATGCATTAAATTGATCAAAGTTGACATTTATATTTATGTATAAAAAAAGATTTCCATTTGAAACAAATACTGTTTTTTTTCCCCTTTTAAAAATTATACCGATCCCAAACTTTTGAACAGTACATACACTATACACAATAGTAGAATGCAAACATCAGTATATAAAAACTGATTAAAAAGTGTTAACTTGAAACATACATAAATATAAAGAAGAAAAAAGAAAAAAAATCTCCTGTTTTTAACACTTCAAGAGTTGTAAAGAGGTGTAGATGCAGTCCAACGATATAAAATACTACTTTTATATGGTACTGCAACACAAATCTGTGACTGTATGAATCTGAGTCTGTCTTTTAGGTGGCTAGCTTGAATAATTCAACTTCCTGAAATCAAACCATCACTCTGAATCATTGAAATGAAGAATACTGGCTCACTGTGACAAAGAAACACCTGTGGCAACCAAGAATATGCAAAGCCTATTCAAATCAAAATGATTGACAGCTTCCAAAAGCCTTTAATTTAAATCAAATTTAATTTAAATTTCTACTTATAGACACCAAGACAGTGGAAATTAGTCCAGTAAATCCCTCACCTGTCGTGCTCTTTATCCACTAAATGGTAGCGGGCTCTAAAGGCCACTAGGTGGGCATAGTAGGCAGGCGCAGGGATGGAAACGGAGCGGGTACAGCGCACATATGTGTGGCACAGCTGGTAGGTCAAGAGCTGGAATTCATCGGCTGTAAAGCAGTTGTCGTCCCATAGCACATGGTAGTGTGAAGGCCGGCTTGTACCCTGGGTAAAAGAGGTTAAATAATCATTTTGATAAAATGCATTATGTTCAATTCCTCCAAATTATGTAACTTTGAATGGATTTTAATTGATCAATCGATTTAACAGGCAATAATGCAGCAAAACAACGCTTAAAATGCACTAATTCAGTCGTGCTCATGTCTGTGTGTGTTCATACCTGTATTCCAGCATGGCTGCACAGATAAAAGTCAAATTCGTAAGGATGGGTGATATCAGTGTCCACTGTGGTACCTGCTGGTATGTTACCACTGCGGCCCACCTTTAAAAATAAGAAGAAATGTGAGTGTGCGAGTTTAAAAAAAATTAGGAAAAAGTGAGGAAAATGTAACAAAGCTTTTAGGAGAAGTCTCTCATTTTCACCCTCTCAGTGCGGTCAGCGCAGAAGAGACGAGTGTGGTGACGTTTCTGTACAACAATGTAGGTAATTCCTGGTTGATATTCCTTCTCAAGACTGATACAAGCTTCACGTATGGCCAACAACTCGTAGTACAGCACCTAGAAATAAAGATGTAAAATACAGTTCAAGAATACTACTGAATATGGCAGGGCTGCATGATAATGGTTAAACTGATAATCATGATTATAGTCATTTTAGAAATTTCTTTTTAGATTTCATCAGAACTTCAAATTGAATGGGTTATTTTTCCTCATCTAGTTTCCTGATGTATTATATTTACCATTTAATTGAACATTAAAACTGTACAAAACCAGCTCTCTCAACAGCTAAACCATAGCAAACAGCGCAGTTGACCACATGAAAAAACAGACTGGCTGTATTACATTTTCATTTAAGAAAAATATTGCAATGGAGATCGCTCCAAACTTACATTTTTGATATCTCCAACTTATATTTTTGTTAGTGTTTTCAGCTCATCAGCGCTTTTTTCTTAAAGCAAAGAAATGTGGGCATGGTTAAAAGGTTGGGAAGAAAATGTATCCATTTAGGAGAAAAGCTCCGATTGGGGGGTTTTAAGCTCTTCAGATCTGGCAACCGCAATCATTAAAACTTTTGGAGTTAGGGTTAGGGTTAGTTACCAGTGCAAGATAATGCAAATGTTAAATGAAAATGAAAAAATTCATGATATTTAACCAGCTGGCAAATATCAAAGACAATTATGCTTATTTAATCAAAAGAAATCACAATAAATCGGGATCACAATTAAAATATATTTTAGCATCATTAGTGCTTACGAGACTCTTTCGACCACATGCAGTGCAGGCTAAGGGAAGAGAGGGGGTGCAGGAGAGCCTCACCTGTCTGAACTGTCCCTCAGACACACCGTCCCTGTAGAAGATGATTCTGGTGGGTTTGTAGTGGGTGGACTTGTAGAACTGGATGAGCAGCTCTCGCACCATGGACGCCAGGTCCTGAATCACCTCCTGTCTGGGCCTCTGAACACGGACGGTAGCGCAGTACCTGCTGGGGTGAGCGTCCATGCTGCCCACCACCTGTTCAGCAACAAATTTGAAGTGAGGAGAAGCAGAAAAACAGTATTTCTTTGAAATATCTACAGCTGTTCAACAACTTTCAAGTCCATAGAAAGAAATCACAATAAAGAGATCGCTGACTTCAGTGCAACGTTTGGGAGCTCAAAGAATATATATGATTTTAGGTTTTGCAAATTTTTTTTTTCTTCGCAAATGTGCATGATGTGTTTAAATGGTAAAGTATATGACGAAAAAGGTGTGTATATGTGGTCTGTCTTTCTCACAGCAGCAATGGAGGGTTTCTTGCCGTCTCCTGCAGGCGGATGAGTGACATCAGCTCCCAGAAAAATGACAGGCTGCTGAAATACAGATGGGCTGAAAAATAAACAACATAAACACATAAACAAGGTGTTCGGTACATTTAGGGGCATTTAGTCTTGACCAATGAAACCAAGTTTTCAGTGTAAATGGATTCGTTTTATTCTCTTACCGCTGATGGGGTACCAGTATGTTGTTGATGCCGCCCAGTTTGACGTTGATCTTGAGACAGAGATTGGAGAGGGTCTGAGGGGAGGTTTTCACCACGTTCTTCACCTGAACGCACTGAGTAGCCATTCCCAGAAGAGTGTCTCCAACACGTTTCACTTCAGCTAGAGAAAGAGATCGCTGACTTCAGTGCAACGTTTGGGAGCTCAAAGAATATATAATGTGAGAAAACCATTTAAGTGTGACGTGAACCAAATCCAAACATAATGACCAAAAAAAAATCATCTGTCCATAAATAGTTACCGTAGACAGGAGTTTTCCCAGGCAAAATGACGATTATGAGTTGGAGGCCAGCATAGGTGTTTTTCAGGTGGCGGAACATGGGCTCCACATTATCTGCTCCCTGAGCGTATTTGCAAAAACATGGCTGGCCCTGTATGGGCATCCCTGCATCCTTAGAGATCTTCCGCAGCTGGTCTGTAAAGCCCCTGCAAAAAGACAGGAGAGACACTTCAGTATTTCTGTTTTAATTCCATTAATAAATGGTGATTTGTTAAAGACAAAAAGATGGAAAAAGCTTTACTTGAGAACTTCCTCTCTGCATTGTCTCTGAGTGGCAAAGCAAGCAATGGCCCACATCTTGATCTCCACACCAGTATGAAACTGCTTGCCTCTCATATCCCACACTCCATGACTTGGGGTGGCTACTGTACGATTCTGTAACACATGGATACAAAAGTTGTCTTAACTTGTTGAGATCAAATAGTATATGAACTCAAACAGTATACGGTGTTAAATGTTTGGTCAAACTTACAGTATATGTACTTTTATTCAGCTGTTACAATGAAAAACCTCAAAGTTCTCACTTTGGGAGCTCTACAAATGCTTCACAATGTCTAGTTGTTCAAATAATTTGAAACATATCTTTTAATATGGCTTTCAAATTAGTTGATTTGTGCTCAAAAAAGTAATCAACATTTACTCAAACCGTTGACATTCCAAACTCTTTGAATTTCCTTTCTACTGTGGAATACACAAGAATTTTTAAAAGGACTGTCAAGTTCAAAACCCCAAAAGAACACAATAAAACAACATAAAACTAGTCTATGCAACCATATTCTAAGTTTTCTAACGCTGTACAAATCTTGCTTGACAATCATAATCATTGTTCACGTCTACTGCATGGAAAAGTGCAGCTTAGACATTCTGCTATGAATTTCTCCTTTTATGTTTCACAGCAGTAATTCACAGAGGTCTGGAATGACATGTGAATGAAGAAAATAATAACTTTCAATTTTTTAATTTTTTTTTGGTGAATTCCTTTAAAAAGGCAAACAAATTCAACAGTTGTATGTATGTATGTATGTATGTATGTATGTATATATATATATATATATATATATATATATATATATATATATATATATATATATATACACATACACACACACACACACACTGTATATGCAAATGTAAATGCAAAACCACGGTATAAAAGATATAAAAAGCAAGCAATTAAACAAGCAACAAATCTCATTACATAAAAAACAACAAATAAACAAACAACACACACCAACTCCTCCCACATGTAGACATTAGAATTAGCACAAAATTAGCACACATTAATTATAATTATAAATGTTAAATCAAGCATCAAACCATGATCAGCCTTCTATTCAAACACAAACACATATACGGTGCATGAGTGAAAGGGAATGGGTACCATAAAGTGTTCAGAGCTCACCCTGCCGCCATACTGCAGCATAGGGGCGGGCAGGACACGACCCGTCACCTCCGCCATCTCATCCCGCACACGGAACTGAAACTCCTGAACGAAGGGGTCCGAGTTGTAGTTGGCACTGCGCACCTGTGGTTTCAGAAAGATTTAGAGTTGAGACTGATTGAAAATCCTTCTGACAGTTTTGGTTTTTGCCTGGATACTATGAAGAATTGAAACTCTAGCACTCTCTATTCTAATTCTATTCTTTAAAAAAATAAATAAAAAAATAAAAAAACGTGCCCCTTTTGCCCACTCTATTCATTTACTAACTGCTTGTTTTCTTAAAAAAAAAAAAAAAAAAAAAAATAACTAATCGCTAGCTTCTCTATTCTTTTTCTATTCTATATTTGTTTTCTTTTTATTTATTATACAATTAACAAAAAGCAAAAAAATAAAGGGCTCTAACACTAGCTTGCTCTATTCTTTTTCTATGCTATCTGTTTTCTTTTTATTTATTATATAAAAAAAAAAAAAACCTACGTGTACTGCGTTAGGCTAACTGAGACTTGTCATAGCACTTGCATATCATTGCTCTTTTGTTGATTTTGATTGCTTCCTTTGTCCTCATTTATAAGTCGTTTTGGATAAAAGCGTCTGCTAAATGACAATGTAAATGTAAGAATTTCCATGATACCAACATTTTGGTAGTCTACATACTGAAAGAATTACTGCAGCATCAGACAGCAACACACTGAACTCACCAGTCTGCTGATCTCCTCTTGTCTGTCCGGTGCCGAGCGGGCCGTGGCTTTGATCATGGTGGAGGTTTGGTTGTCTGTTAATTTTTTAATGCAGCGTTGGCCTGCCACAATGTTGCACACCTGAGTAAAAGCGAGGACGGTCAATTTTTGCACCATTAAAATGAATCGAGACATCTGAAAAGCTTCTAAAAGATGTGAATTCATAAATCAGTGAAGAGATGGTGGCTGTGGAAAGAAATGGTAGCTAATGTAATTGATCAAATATCTTGACTCTTACCTCTAAAGGCAGGTATGTGTGCTTCTGCTCCTGCCCTACTTGCAGGCAGGGCAGATGGGGGTACTTGAGCTGTAAGTTGTACTTTTCCCTGAAGTATTGTGCCACTGTTCTCTCCACGGTCTGTCCATTTTCCAACTGTAATGGAAACCTAACAAAGCAAAACAAAAATTCAAAGAAAGTTAATGGAGAGCTGGGGAGACTAGCTTTAAACAAAAGAGTGTGAAAAAATTCTGAAATGTTCTCTTCAGTTTTTGCTCTTTAAAGGAATAGTTCACCCAAAAATCTGCTGAAAATTACACATGCTCGGCCCATTTAAGATGTATACGAGTTTGTTTGTTCATCTGAACAGATTTGGAGAAATTTAGCATTACAACACTTGCTCTCCAATGGATCCTCTGCAGTGAATGGGTGCCATCACCAGTGGTGAGCAAGTGATGTAATGCTTCAATATAACAAAAAGGACAGTAAAATATTTCGTCTTTTTGACACATTACAGATTTATTGACCTGCTAATTGAGACAATCAAAACTCATATTATCATAAGAAAAATACAAAATGATGCAAATGATACACTTACGTCTGGTGGCTGGCTGGCCGGCGAGTAACATTACACACCCTGTACTTCCTCCGCATGGTGCCACAGTGGGTGACCTCCACCTTTAGACCTGATGGGAGGAGAAGATCGAATTTACACCACTATACTGATCCAACTGATCAGTTTTCAGCTCAGAGTATTTTGACTATTAAATACAGTACAGGTAAATATCATGTTTCAATCCCAGTTGCAAATTTAATTTATGCAAAAATTGAAGAAGTAATTTGTAAATATAGCAGAATTTCCTTTCCGTGTTTCTACCTAACAAAATTGTCACTTACACATCTTTGTGTTTCCATCAAGTTGTTTTTTGTTTTTTTAATATGTTATCCCAAAATGTACATAAAAATATGTGAATGGAACCCTGGCTACTAATCTATAACATTTACATTCATGCATTTTTAAATATTTTTTTAAAGAGGTCTGCATTTATTTGATCAAAAATTCAGTAAAAACAGTAATATTTTGAAAAATGGTTACAATTTCAAACAACGGTGTATTTTATTTTAAAATGTAATTTATTCCTGTGATGGCAAAGCTGAATTTTCACTATGATGTTTATTCAGGATTCGTTGATGAATAGAAATTACTCCATTCTTCCATTCGCACAAACCTTTGATCTCTTTGGTGAATTTGACTCTATGGGAATCAGTAAGAGGTCGAGGTTGCTCATCGATGTTGTGGATATCCAGAACCTCACACATAAACTGAATCACAGGTTGAGCTTTGTAGAATGCAGTGGCAGACACTGTAGAGAAAATAAAACATGGTCAGTGTTACACTAATAGTTAATTAAACAGTTAACAAGTCTGCAGGCTAAATCCCCTCGAATATAAACACTACAATGCTTTTAAAAGTTGGACTATCTGTTTGTCTGACCAATGACAGATAAAAGTGAAATGAAATGAAAGGAAAGGCATTATTATTTTGAACCAGTGTATCATTCGTTCATTCGGTTTTTGATTTAATATTGAAAATAGAGAAATTAGATAATGGCTCCTTTTTCTTTTTTTAATTTTTTCCCAAAAAACGAAAAACAAGATTTCAGCTTAATTTTTCATTTTTCGTTCAGTGGTAGAAAAATGAACAATCAGCTTCAATATTCGATTTCTAGACTTGGGTGGAAAATAAACGCCCCTTTCTGCTGATTGGTCAGCTGAAGATCAAACCGTGCCGTCATCTGTTCTTCCTCATTTTCACACAGCAGAATAATAGTCCTCCGCTGCTGCAGTTGTACGGATTCTTAACCCGTTTTTTATCATGATACATGCTGTGATTTATTACAAAGTGATTTATCTAATACATTTAACGTCAAATAATCTAAATGTAGACTTTTAAATGTAGGCACGTGAAGTATTCGCAGAGAACTGGTTCATGTTTGATTTTTGATTTGCTGATTTCTTGTTTTTAGCAAGAAAAAAGGAGCCGTATTCTCATTTTTCTACTTTCAATATTAAATAAAAAAAACGAATGATAGATACACTGATTATTTTGGCATTATTTGATCTTTTTCTTTTATCTGATCTTTTATACCCACTGAACTACTAGAACCACTGTCCAGATGATGCAACTGGATAATTCAGACCAAAATGGTTTGACCAATCATAACACTCTGACTTACCATCAATGTTCAACATCATTTTCCACATAGCTGGACGCACTGATTGGTGGAAGCCAAACCACACCTCCCTCCCCCCACCCAGTGGGTGATCATAGCCCTCGGGGGAAGAGAAAAAAGATCGTCCCACTGGGGTGTACCTGAATTCAGAGAAGACAAACACAGTTGTAACCTGCAGAATAAGT